>NQII01000460.1:708117-848863 GCA_002778355.1 Clitarchus hookeri | reverse complement strand
GGGGGGGGGCACGATATTAGGCAGGTGTACCAGTTTTTTTTGGCTCTTCAGTTGTACATAAGTCTGTAGAGTCAAGTCTGCAGGTTATTGAACTGGAACATATTTTAGGTCTCTATTTCTGAGTGTTTATGGTACATTGTTTTGTGAATGAAAATATAAATACTCCTTATTATATGAAAGTGTGCCATTCCTATCAAGCAATATTTAATTTCGGATGGTTCTCACATCTAAAGAGGAGCGTTTTCAACTGCTCGGCGTCGTCCTTTTAAAAGCAAAATAGGTGAGAAGTTTAAATCATGTCAGATGCTTCTGTGACTCTCAACTTACAACAGAACAATAAATATCTCTTGTGACTATAACCCGGAAGGGTAAATTAGAGTTAACGGCAGTCTTATATAAATTTAAAAATAACAATCATAAACATTATTATTCACTACTCCAATTAACATTTTTGTTGTCAACCACAATAATTTTGTTTTTATTTAATAAGTAGATGCATTGAAATGTTGAGCAGTTAATGAAAACATAAGCTGAAAGGCACATGGCAAAGTTCATAAATGTTACGGATGTATACACAACATATAGAGTGAAAGCAGAAACTATGGAGAAATTTCCAAAATGTTCACTTTGGTGTGAACAACCTATAGCAGCGTATTTTGTGGACACTATGTCATACGTAGTGTGGTTTTGATATAAAACATTGATTTTCCAAACTTAACATCTTCATCTACCAGGATGTATTTTTACCACAAAACATTAACAACTACAAATGTACGTTGTGTAAACACTGTAATACTATAAATAAAGAAATTTACATAATATAAATATACTTAAGAATTCGATATTTTCTTGAGTTGTACAGTTTCATCGCAGTGACTGATGCTGACGACTCGCTATTCACTAGACTTTTATCAACAAATTTCACCGAAGTTGGGAAAAACAATTCCATGCTTTGGCTTGTTTTCCATATTCTCCAGTTCGCTGTAGTTTTCTTTTCCGGTAAAATGCCTCGGATTTTTTACATCTCTCAGCTATTATGTTTTAAAACGTGATCATAAATAACACCAAAAAAATTACAACTTAAATCCAATATAACCTTTTTCCTATAATAATTTATAGACATCCATGGAACTTGGCAATTTCAAAGCAGTACACCAAACGCCCTTACTTCCATGCCACACAACAGAATTCTGCGAGTTTGACGAATAACTGCAGCTAGGTGCGTGTCAACCGTGGCGGTTGAAAACGGAAAAGTCCATTAATCTTTGAGAGGGGCGTCTTCTGCTCCTCACGATATAAGTGGTTAAGGATCCAGGAGTGATATTTCCGGTGTCTGTGCACCTAACAATGATCACCAACGTATTTCCTGTGTTATTTTACTTGTTTGCCATCGGTGTGACATTCATAGGTTATTCCACCCGCCATTTTGTAAGATAGCACCACGTAAAAAAAATTAAGTTTTAATGTCATATCTCGGGAAACAATCAACCGTTTCCAATTAAATTTGACACTGAAGCAATGCTGCAATACGCCATGTCAACTGACATGCTCTAGAAGGTCATACTATTATTTCCAATAGATGACCACGTAAAATTTATAGACAACTATGTTATCTCTATAAAACCATATAACCATTTCTAACTTGACTTTGTATGCTGTCAGTATCCATGGAAGCATCAAATAAGCTAATATCTAAACACTCCGTCATTTTGGAAGACTACACCACATGAAAGGTTAAACTTTCGTGTCCTATCTCAACAAACAATTAACTGATACCTATCAAATTCAGACTTCAAGTTATACTTTTGTAGCCCATTCAAATTTATGATTTAAGGAGGCAGTGCTATAATTTCAAAATAACAACGCTGTAAATATTTTAGGTTAGTAAGCCATATGTCCCAAACATTTTCAACCGACTTTATTTGTGGCAGAATCTATGACAAAAATAAAATATGCCAATACATAATTAAAATAGCACTACATGAGAAACTGGAACTTGAACGTCACATGTCCGGGACCAACCGACTGATTCCCACCAAACTTTGCTCATAAGTACAGGCCATGATTTAAGTGTAACTGGCTTTATTTACAGTATAGCAGTGATATAAAACATTTTGATAAGTTTGTCATATCTGTTAAGCAATTTATCCGCTTTAAATTAAACTTGCAACGCTGAGAGTAGCCATTAGAAGCATCAAATATGCTTATAGAGGTAATCTTTTGCCAACTTTTTGTAAGATAGTGCTAGGTGATAAAATGTAACATTTGTGCCATATCTCGGGAACCAATAATCGAATTCCCATAAATTTTACACACAGTTAGAACTATAGTGGACTATATAAACTTACATTGTTTAAGTGGGCCATATAGCATTTTTCAAAATGGTCCAATATAAATTATTTAGATAATTTAATCACAGATATTTAATAATGAGGCAAATTTCAACCAAACTTTTAAATTGAAATGTATAAGACGCATCAGATATGCATATAGAGGGCCTGTGTGAGGCCTTTATGTAGGATAATGCCAAATGAGACACCAAAGCAACCAGTCATCCTATTTCTACACAATTCTGCACACAAGAAGTGCTACTGTAGGCCATGTAAACTCACACACATGTTTCAAAATGATGCTCCCCTAGATATCTGAAGTTACAAAACCCAATCTTTCAAAACTTTAGAGTTATTACTATCAAAGTTGATTTCCGAATATTATCTCTGTAATGTAGTTGGCTGCACACCAGCTTACAGTACGACGGTACTATGCG
Source organism: Clitarchus hookeri (assembly GCA_002778355.1). Lineage (NCBI taxonomy): Eukaryota > Metazoa > Arthropoda > Insecta > Phasmatodea > Phasmatidae > Clitarchus > Clitarchus hookeri. The sequence continues at coordinate 846,096 of NQII01000460.1, read as the reverse complement.
CTCTGTGTTCGAGTTCTAGGTAAGGCACTTGTGTGTTTGTAATTGGATGCACACCAGCTTACGGTACGACGGTACTATGCGTTCTGTGTTCGAGTTTTAGGTAAGGCACTTGTGTGTTTGTAATTGGCTGCACACCAGCTTACGGTACGACGGTACTATGCGCTCTGTGTTCGAGTTCTAGGTAAGGCACTTGTGTGTTTGTAATTGGCTGCACACCAGCTTACGGTACGACGGTACTATGCGCTCTGTGTTCGAGTTCTAGGTAAGGCACTTGTGTGTTTGTAATTGGCTGCACACCAGCTTACGGTACGACGGTACTATGCGCTGTGTGTTCGAGTTCTAGGTAAGGCACTTGTGTGTTTGTAATTGGCTGCACACCAGCTTACGGTACGACGGTACTATGCGCTCTGTGTTCGAGTTCTAGGTAAGGCACTTGTGTGTTTGTAATTGGCTGCACACCAGCTTACGGTACGACGGTACTATGCGCTGTGTGTTCGAGTTCTAGGTAAGGCACTTGTGTGTTTGTAATTGGCTGCACACCAGCTTACGGTACGACGGTACTATGCGCTCTGTGTTCGAGTTCTAGGTAAGGCACTTGTGTGTTTGTAATTGGCTGCACACCAGCTTACGGTACGACGGTACTATGCGCTGTGTGTTCGAGTTCTAGGTAAGGCACTTGTGTGTTTGTAATTGGCTGCACACCAGCTTACGGTACGACGGTACTATGCGCTGTGTGTTCGAGTTCTAGGTAAGGCACTTGTGTGTTTGTAATTGGCTGCACACCAGCTTACGGTACGACAGTACTATGCGCTGTGTGTTCGAGTTCTAGGTAAGGAACTTGTGTGTTTGTAATTGGATGCACACCAGCTTACGGTACGACGGTACTATGCGCTGTGTGTTCGAGTTCTAGGTAAGGCGCTTGTGTGTTTGTAATTGGATGCACACCAGCTTACGGTACGACGGTACTATGCGCTCTATGTTCAAGTTCTAGGTNGCTTGTGTGTTTGTAATTGGATGCACACCAGCTTACGGTACGACGGTACTATGCGCTCTATGTTCAAGTTCTAGGTAAGGAACTTGTGTGTATGTAATTGTCTGACAAGTATTGCATTTGTTTCTGGTTGCATCTCTAATGATATCGCTATAAACGAGACGTCAAGACCCACCTACCATCTAACCTTTTTTACAAATCTCATCAAAATTATTTTCATCCATGTAGAGGAAAGAAGGCCCATCAGTTATATTGATAAATTCTTGTTTTGTTTCAAAATAATTGTTTTACATTTGTTCTACAGAAAACATTAACACTGCAAGCTAAACAGCTGTCTGTAGTGGTGTTCTTATTAAAACATTACAAAATTTAAAATGGAAATTACAAAAAATTGAAAGCAAACTAATTAAAAGACAGCCAAAGTTACTGGATGTGAGACAATGAATCTGTATATAGGTAATTGATAGCGTGTTTTAGCAGTAGAAAGCGTATGTTACAACGCAATTATGGTGTATGAAATATAGGCATACGGCTTAAAAGTTACGTCAGAACTACACAATGTTTTACACGTAGCTGAGTTTTCTAAGTACATATATATTTTTGAATTATTTTGACAAGTCCCGAAAAAAGAAGAAATCATTTACTAATTATCTGTTAGTAATCTACAAAATTGCCGACGCGTTTTTTAATGTTAAACCAATAATGTGTAGTTTCGATTTGTTGAAATTGTTTAAAGCAATACGCATTAATTTAAAGTTATTTTAAAATGTGGTCAGTCAACAAAATTGAAACGCGGAAATGCGTATTTATTTACATTCATTCACACACTTTCTTTAACCACACGACCAACAGCGACATATCTATACACATTGATGTATAGCGTGTTTATATAAGAAATATTTATTTACCACACACTGTTCAATTCAACTGCGTATCTGTCGTTTTAGTTGCAGCTTATCGCATTGGAAACAAATATAAGGAAATATAATTGTGCTCTCTTTTTATATGCCAGTGCAAATAAGACGAATCAAACGGGAATACTGGAGTGTATTACAATAAACGAAGGCGTACGTACATAAAAGGACAGACTTGGAGTTGAACTGTACACGCCATGCGCAGCGAGGTGCAGCTACGAGAGACCACGATGTACGTCGGCCCGCCTCTGCCTGTCGTCAATAATACACTATACATTCGTCACCAACGTGGCTAGCTGTTTCAAGGCTGGCCTTAACGCCCGTTACGAGACGTTCTGCGCGAATAAGTGATCCCCTGAGCACGTGTGGCACACACGATATCGCTCAGAAGTGGAGCTACACCTCCTGTCATATGATGGTCTCCTGGTGGCAAATGGCACGGGGGCATGCGTAGTAGGCAGCGAGTGAAGAACGGCGACTGTGTACGACAGAGAGATAGAGAGAGAGAGACTGCGCCGTAGCTGTCACACCTCCTGGTACGTGATGCTCTCCTGGTAGCGAGCATTACTCGACGGCGGCACTGTGGCGCACCTCTGGGAGTCCTTCCTACCTACCTACCTAGTGCGTTGTCGTTGACAGAGAACCTCGAGGAGCAAGCAGCTCTATATATGCCTTTTATTACTTCATACCATCATAATACCGAAGTTACAGACGTGGACACCATTCTTTTGCTCCGATTGCCTTTTTTTTTTTAATAACTATGGATTAATCCTTAAACAAATTCCCAACATGATGAAACGCAATTAAAGTGATAAATTTACTTCAGAATAAAATAACAATATAATATTGCGCCAGGTTACACATAACAAAAATCTAATAATAATGTTCTTGCAACAAAAATTCTGCTGTTGAGGTATTTATTTAAACGCTTATACATATTGTATTAAAATTAACAACGTTAAGTTGATAATGTTTACCATTTTCAAAGTCTATGCAAATAAACTGTTGAAATGTTAATGTTAATGAAGCCTATAAATAATGTTGCTGCAACTAAATATTGTAAAACATAAGAGAAAGAACAAAATATTTTGTGTTACTGCGACATTAAATAAATGTCCAACCAACATAAGTTTACACTGACTTGACGTAAAATGGCGGATACTAGTGAACAGTGATAACGTCGTAAACTTAAACTACTATATTGAAATTTTAGCTTAGACCAGCTATGAAGCATTGCAAAGCAGTTTACGTGTACCAATTGTGAATATATTTATAGAGCATAAAGTATTTTCACATAACGAAAGAGAACTGTAGTTTGTCATAACATGATACTGAATACCCACAATATTAAACGCAGTTAGCCATGTTGAGATAGAGCAGTTGGTAAGATTTCAAGTTCCGTAAAGAGGAGAACTTAAAGCACTTAGAACGCTGATTCGATTCTGCTTCTACCGTAATTTTTATTGTTGGTAATATTTATTTTTGTGACAAAATAATTGTACTTAATTAACTTTACATCGGAATATTTTTTTAAGCAAAGGTAACACAAGAATATTTTTGACACAAATGTTAACATCAATTCAACACAATAATAATGTTGACAGAATAATAAGGATGTAATGTTGTTACAAAATCACTTAATGATACATTAACATTAATATCTGAACATTATATTTCATTACAGCAACTATAATTACTGACGACTCACGGATAAAAAAAAGTTAATGTTGTAGTAACTTAATACTACCACATGAGACATTATCTTGTGTGTTTTTCGCATTCTCGCCCGTGTTATTCGCATAGATATATGCTCGATACTAGTTAATCTCATCAACTTGCTAGGGCTGTCTCACAGACAAAGCAAGTCCACACTTAGTTGTCAACTTGTCGGCCGGAACTATTCCGCACAAAACTCAGCATTTAAATTTCACGAATAGTCTACTGAAACGCAAAAATGAGGATGGATTAAGTTTTGTTTGCCTCAAATACAGACCAGACGCATGAATGAGGTGTAAACACAGTACTGCTGACATGACGTCACAGCGCTGCAATCTTACTGTGCCAGGAATATGTCGGAGAACGTTCCAGTTTTGGAATACACTGTAATCAAAGACACCGCGATATCATTTCGTGCTTAGTTCCTCTAGGACTGCGTCGTACTTATGGTGTAAGTATTGGCAGATGCATTTTATTAATTTATTTATATTTCTGTTGGCTTCTGTATTCAACCAAATACACTATACCGATATGTGCGATATCAAATCAGAATGTCTGCTACGTATCGCACACGGTTTCCATTGCATGTATGTATCAGTGTGTTTGGGATGTATCGAAACCGTCTTCAATGTGGATATCATACATTCCTAAGAATTATTGCTACCGATAAAGCGGCAAGAATATTTGAAGTAATTTTTTGTATTCAAGGAGCAGAAGCAAGGCAATAAGGGTGACACTAAAACATGAATAAGCAGCCCCTTCACCTCTACACGCAAAACACTGGACTGGCTCCCACGATTTTGTTTTGCTACAATGAGGAAACTTTTTCGTTGAATCAAACAAAGTTAGTTTGGCGCAACCTAATTAATTGTTTGTATAGGGACAAAAAAATACGTTGTTGTTGTAACCAAGTATTTTGTTGTTAATATTCTGTTGCCTCTAAAACAAAGATTTGGCTGGTGCAACGAAAGATTTGCTTGGCTGTACATACATTGCAAAGTTTAGGTTAATATAAAAATAGGAAGGCGAACTCAGACTGGAACCTACACTGAAGAGCCAAAAAAACTGGTATAGGCGTGCGTATGCAAATAACAGAGGTATGGAACTAATAAGAGTAACGTGATGCGGTCGGCAGCGCCTATACAGGTTGATTCTAAATTCATAGGACAAACTTTGAGGGGTGGTAGAGCTCACTAAAAAAAAACAATTATTGTATAGGAATATATGGGCGGGAGTGACGCGTTAAGGCACAAACACAAACATAACACAGGATATGCAAAACTTTTTTTATTTACAACGTCGCCGCTAAATGCCTTTTTTTTATCGAGTCTCGATTTGTTTTTATGGCGGCATTTGAAAGCCCTCATTTTCGAGACTCAAGTTGATTCCATTGAAGACCTCGTCGCTCGACTATTCTGTGCGTCTGCACGCGTACGTGAAATACGCGGCGTATTTGAATCTGTTCGCCAATCACTCCACCGACGCTATCAAACTTGCATTACTGTCGGTGGTAGCAATTTTGAGCAATTACTTTAAACATTGCTGTAAAAAGGCATTTAGCGGCAACATTGTAAATAAACAATGTTTTGCATGTCATGTGGTATGTTTGTGTTTGTGCCTCAACACGTCACTTCCGCTCATATATTCCTACACTATAATTGTTTGTTTTAGTGGCACTACCGCTCCTAAAAGTTTGTCCCATGGTTTTTAGAATCACTCTGTATAAGACAACAAGCGTCTGGCAAAGTTGCTAGATCGGTTACTGCTGCTACAATGGCAGGTTATCAAGATTTAAGTGAGTTTGAACGTGGTGTTATAGTCGGTGCACGAGAGATGGGACATAGAATCTCCAAGGTAGCGATAGCATTTGGATGTTCGCGTACGACCATTTCACGAGTGTACCTTGAATATCGGGAATCCGTAAAACATCACATCTTTGACATCGCTGCGGCCGGAAAAAGATCGTGAAAGAACGGAACAAACGACGACTGACGAAAATCATTAAACGTGACAGACGTGCAACCCTTTCTCAAATTGGCGCAGATTGGATTTGTGGACTGCCCTGCAGGATTAATGGTGTAAATTGCCTCCTGAATACCTTCAAACATTAGTCGAGTCCATGCCACGTCGTCTTGCGGCACTTCTGCGTGATTGGGGGGCCCTACACGATATTAGGCAGGTGTTCCCGTTTTTTTGGCTCTTCAGTGTATAACAGTGATACAATTAAACATTTTTCATTCTTATAAGCATCTTTACTTCTAGATTACATTTATTTCTTTGCATTTCATGCTCCATGTTTCTCAGGTGTATATTTTTGAAATTGATAAAGGAAGAAGAAATGTACAAAAAAAGGTGGGTTGCCAAAAGGCTTGCCTTCCAGCCCCTTCATCCTTGTGTTTTCTCCTCTGAACCAGGTGAATGGGAATTTGTTTCCCGGACTATTCTAAAGCGGGATTTCTTTCCGTATGAGAGCAGATCGAATACACGTTCAATAATTTCATTTAAAACCACGTATTTCAAATTTTATTCAACGCATCTAAGCCATCCACAGATACTGCACACTTTTCTGAAGCCCTGCTAAAGTTCTGCTTTTGGTTACCAATTACGTATCCTCCCGGTACATGTAAACATCAATACTGCCATGTGACTTCTACGTTTTATCTGTCAAATGCTTTGTTTACTGTTTTCAACTATTCAAATAATTATGTCATATTTCAAAAACCATTTCGAGCTATTGTTCACAATTTAGGCGTATAATCATATAGATGTAATCTTAATGACTTTTTAACAATGGCTTTATGACGATTGTCCTTACGGTTACTATCGTAAATTTTGTACATATTTTTATACACAAAAGATAACATTACACGTAATACACAATAATATTTTGCCACGTCTGTGTTTAACCCCGTTACATATGTGGGGCAAAGAACTGCACTACTATTTAAATTCTTGTTATTGATACGTGTTGTGTTATTTCGTTGTAAGAACAGCTTCAGTTGGAATAAATATTAAAACGAAGGAGCAACCAGTCCAATAAATATACAGTAAATTCATGCACGCAAACAGGCCTTCCATAACTTTTATTTCACTCGTAATTATTTGCATAGGTACTTAGTTCTTACTAGGTTTATTTAATTATTTATTTAAATTTTCTGGCTGGGCTAAGTATTTAGTTGAGATTGTGGCAAACATTCAAATCTCAGAAACGTAAACACGTTAGATAATTATGCTTTAAATACATAGGGAAAAGTTACAAAGTTGTGATAAGTAATCATACGTAACTTTCAAATAATTAATTTTGTCATAAAACTTAATAATTTCGCACTTCCAATAATTGCAATTAGGACACAGACACACACACATACTGGCACAGCTTAACGTAAAGGCAACAATACTCTTTTATAAACAGTGGTCCAGCCACACGTTACATAATATTTATTCCTGCCGTAAAAACACAGATTTATCACAACATCGTAACTTTCCTACGTAGCTTTCAAGAAATACAACATCTACAAACTTAAAGTGGTAGTGTAAAATAAATTTTCGGAGGAAGAAAAATACTTCGTTCAGCAACAAGCAACACACCATGCCATGTCGCCAGTCGCCACTTCTGCCAACTTCGGGTTTGTAACCATCCCGCCAATACAGATAAATATGTTATAATAATTATTCAAAAATTAAAATTTCATTTCAGGTTTAAATTAAAAATTAAAAAATCATTATTTTTGCTGTAATAAGTATAAAATTAGCTAAAACTGAACACGCGTACAATTTTCCTGCTATTTCTGGTCATGCGAAACTTCCAGAGAGAGAAAGAGAGAGAGAGAGAGAGAGAGAGAGAGAGAGAGAGAGAGAGAGCCAATATCCGCTCCGTCTATTCCAGTTTTTTCCTAGGACAAAAAACACCATGTCACTAGGGCCTATGCACCTTAATTTACCTTGATATTTTTTACTGTAGTAATGAAATGTTCCCACCAGTGCTACCAAAAGACTAATATTTCAGTAGGAAACGATTAATTTACAAATAGCATACCAATAAGCTAGGTTAATACAATATTTTAACTGTTAACTATTATTTGCTAGTCGTTGCGAACGCATCGCTGCTCTCATTGTTTTTAATTCGAATTGAATACGAAATAAATATTACAAGTTATAGAATATACTAAGTTAAAGTTTCGATTATTCAAGAAAAAAATGCACATTTTAAAGTTAATCAAAGTGTTATATATTTGAGGCATACGCGTTATTTAGAAAACACGTGACATGCTACTCCTAGGGTGGTTTTCAAAGTTTCATTTCAAAACACCGGAAGAAACCATGAATGGCTCATAGAGGGCTAGGTTTTTCATTGCAAATATTTTGAAAGACCTGTTTAATTAACTCCTTAACCCCATTGCGCATTCTTACACCACACCAAAAATAAAATTCTCACGTTCATAATTACTATTGGCCATGACTCACTCAAGCAATTATGCACAATTGTATGAAACATAAATACCTCAGTAATATACCAGTTACTACTCTAGTCTAAGAGAAAAATAAATAGACTGAACTTAAATTTATGTATTCACTCTCAGTGAAGCGTCTTGAAAAACTGCGCTCCCAGATTAACTGTCAACATTACTGAAGTTTAGCCACTTCGGCTATCTTTAAAATACATGCTTTTGCGGTCAGACATTTATTTCCAAAAGTTATTTCCAAAGTTTTGAACTAACTGTAATCTAGCAATGCCTAGTTTTTCCAATTGAATTTCTGTGTCTGAAATTCATGTCTAAAAAAGTTACCGAACGTGTGCCCAGTTTAAGAAAATAGCCTACACTTCAGTCGGTCCGAGACGAGGACTTGCAAGATGTTTTGCGTTATAATATTGGCACCTTACAACGTAACGTACAGCAGCATTTCATTTCTACTAAACATGAAAATTTACTTGCCTATGTAACACACACAAAGTTCCCGGTGGAACCGGCGCTTTCCTCACCAAACCTCCCCTCCTGGTGGCCGATACCTATTAAAAGGTCATACCAGGAGCGCTTCTTTCTACTGTACGTTAACTCCCGCAAACAAAAGCTAGATCGGCTCTTTTGTTTCGCAGGGCGCCACCGGGAACTTTGAATTTTGAGTCCATCATACTGGTCCGAAAATAATTTAAAAACACAAAAGCTAAATACTTACAACACAAAACATTTAAACACTACCGCGCTTGCGCTTCTCCTACACACGAAAAGTTAAGTATGACGGCATTCCCTTAGCACATTCTCGGCCCAGTGCAACCAGGCTGTGTCGGACTAAGATTTGGGAAACAGCTGGTAGCCAGGATTGTTTCCCACTTCCTCGCCCCTGGTCACAAAGAGCGTTAATCTACACCACACTGCAGACGTTCCATTCCATTCACACATTAAATACACTCATTCCACTACCATTCTCAGGCCTTCGGCCTCGTCCATTCCTGGAAAAACTTGCGTAGTTCCTTCCGACTTCCTAAATCGCATTCCGGGTCCGTCGCTGGGGTCGTTGTATCTGGGTGTTTCCTGGAACAAGACATATTGTATCCAGGAAGTGGTCAAGATTGGTGGGTTGTCACATCCGGTGTTTTGGCAAGGTACCACCCGAGGAGAAGGACTAGTACCTGACCACTGTATACCACGTGAAGGGTTTACTGCAGTCAAAGTACAGCCTCCCGTATGTGCGAGCTGCATCCTTACAGATCTTGGACGGGTCAAATTCTTCCCCCCTTCTCCAGAAGCACTCCTTGAGCAAGCTCAGAAGCGCCTCCGTGTTCGTAGGCAGACCCACCTGGGCGACAGTGAGCCTGTCCACGCACTCCACGTGGGTGAAGAGGATCTTCTCTCCCCCGTCCATAGACCTAACCATATGTAACACACACAAGAAAACTTTCAACGTGATATCAAAGAACGGTGGTTTCAATGTTATATTCACCGCTTATAACCGTATGGATAGATTACGATTACGGCCGCCTGTTATTGGCGAACATATTTCCAGCACAGGCTAGACTTCAACACATCGCCTACACTTGCAGCTTGACGTTTGCTATTGGCCGCTCTTCTTTGCGAGAAGACATCTTTCTGCCTGACTGGACGAATTGGAATTAAGTAACTCGAACACAGAACGTCCGTGATTCACGGCCATAGACGAGTGACACTTTAAATTATCAGATCATGAACATGGCTGTGGACTTGAGAGTTTCCAAATGTGACAAGTCGTGTAATCTATTCGCAACCAACCGTCGACTTGAGACAAGTGGTGTATTTTCTGGTCGCACCGGTAGCTTACCGCTTTTAAAGAAGACTTACATGCACCATATTTGGTTTTACGTTTCTTTACTATGTTATTCAGTAGAATATTATTATTTGTGTTTTACGGCTGAACAGATTATAGAGCTGGACAGGTTACAAAGACCATTATTTTGAACTAAATATTGTGCGGGTACCAAGCTATTTAAGTTCATCTGAATACTGCGTTTAAATTATTGTTCTCAAATTGCACAGTGATTTTTATAACAGTCTAATATAACAACAAGATAAGTGAACGATATTTAATGAAACATTAAAAATATTAATTTGTAACAGACATATTGTATAATTAATTATCCATCCAAATTCTCGATACGAACGCGCAGGGAAGTTAATTTAAAATTAATATTCCTGCTGCCTATCGCATATGCACAAGAATACTAAATATATCATACCCCTCAGGTGAAAACGGACCTTGCACACGAAATGATCCTGAATAAAGAGTTCCGCAAATCACTTTACCAGCTGAAGAACTATACGAACGGGGTTGAAAATAAACAGAATTCCCAAAATATAATAAAAATCTCCAGACTGTAAGAGTAACTATGTCAATTGCAGTTTGCTAAAACGGCTCGACAGCTCCCTGCATTTTAAATCAGAGCAGAGCTTTACTCTGTTACGAAATAACATGCGTAATTACGAGCACGTCCGATAATAACATGCATACTGTCATGGAGGAGTCGTACACAACAATACGTTACCCGAATAATAACTTTGAAGGTGACGTAAGAGAAGACCTGTCGCTTCAGACGAAGTACTGTGACATGGTGCGACTTTGGCCACATTATTTATCTGCAGCGGTCGTAATGTTGCATGACTTACACCCAATTGCGAGCTTACAGTGTGACATCGTCAACATTAAATGTTATCCCCACTAGCACACACTAGTGGCAGTGGTGCGTGTCCAGCTATTAACTTTATTGTGGTGAGGTTGGGCTCGACTAAACAGCCGATGAAATATAGTGGTGGGGCGGAGGGTGTCGAACTATAGCGAGTAAATTGAGTTGTCTGAATATATTGGAATTAGAGAGGGGATTTGTGTGAAGGTTATAGTCGTGGGACGGAGAGTGGAACGTAAGCGAGTAATCAGTACGGTGTGGATGGTAGGTGACTAATCATGCAAACTTTAGTTGGGTCAATATTGTGGAGGAAACTAGGTGGAGTGAGGTGTATTGGTTAGTTTNGGGGGGGGGGGAGGTATTTGAGGTCAGGGAATTCCCACTAGCAAAAGTTTGTTGGGCCAACGTTGGCCCAACGTTTGGCTCTACAGTTGGTCCAACGTTAGCATATTACATTGGCCCAACGCTAAAGTGTTGCCTTAACATGACTTTTGTGTTGGTTGCAAACTGAAATACAACGTTTGCCCAACATTATTTTATGGTTGTGTGCAAACGTTTAAAGATTAATGGGTTTTTCTTTCAGAAAGGCATTCACACAATCATTTACCCACAGTTGGTAATGTGTTGGCAAGATTTGATATTGTATACATAATGCCAACCAGTAAAAAACGTTCCGCCAACGTTGGTAACCAGTGTTTTAAATAAAATTTACCTCCTAACAAATCTCTCACTTTTCGTCACATTTCACTTCATATTACATGTTAATTTCCATGGTAGATGTCGGATTCACACTCACACCCTCTAAATGAATAGTATGAGACGTTATCCACAGGTGAAGAAATAGACGCATATACTATTGCAGTTCGATATACTGTTACATTTTGTATGCATTTTTGTCAGATTTTACTACTTTATAACTAAATTTAAAACCTACCAGTTACAAGAATATACTTTGCATCCAATAACTAATACACAAACAACGATAGCCAGTTTATTTTTAAAAAATCTCCATACTACAAAAAACTTTAACAATTAATCAAATATAATGAATTTTATATGTTTTTGTTTAGAAAAAATTAATAGTATTCTATGATAGAATAATGTATGCGATACAATGTTGTCCCAACAGAACAAAAAAAACCAATCACCGACTGTTATTTCCACAACTATGTCTCAACAGATGAGGAACAAAATACAGTTTAATGAAAAACTACATTTAGTAATGCTTTATATGTTGTGAACATTAATGTTTATCCATTTGAAACTATTATTTTCTATTAGTGAATTTATGTCTTTTGTAAAAGGTTGGCCCAACATAAGTATACAGTACATATATAATGCCGACTGTATGCATTCGGACACATAACCAAGACATAACCAACGAAGTAAAATATTAATAAAACATCGTTTGTGTGTTGAAAACATTGTTTTAAACAATCATACGAAAATATAATTTTATTTCTTCAGAAATATGGCAATTACCTTTGTTTGCATAAATTTGGTTACACAATGTTGGCCCAACATATATTTAGATACCAAATGCCAACAGTATATTTTCCAACAAGTGACCAACACATCATGAACGAAGTAAATTGTAAAAATAAATCATTTGTTGTGTGTTAAAACATAGCTTTTAAACAAAAGTACAAAATTGTTGTTTTATTTCTTCAGCCATGTGGTAATTACCATTGTTGGCATAATGTTGGTTACAAATCATTGTCTGAAGGGTGCTAAGTAACATCGTAACGTTTTTGTGGTACCAAAATGTTTGTTGGCATTTTCTTTTGGCCCAACGTTGGATTAATGTGTGTGCTCCAACCCAACGTACAGTCAACCTTACCAACCAAGTGCTAACGTTGGGCCAACGTAGGTTGCTATTTTCATAAAACATATTATGTTGAATGTTGGTTGGGAAACAATGTTGGCCCAACGCGCACACATTTACAAAACACTAACCGTCGTATTTAGCATGTTTATCCAATGCTCGACCAACAAATAAAAATCACCACTTTCTTTTTTTTTATAACATTTTTACATTAATACAATATTAAATGTGTGTTATTATAATATGTTTTAACACAGTTTTCATAAAATAGATTATGTTGGGTTTTGGTTGGAAAACAATGTTGACCCAACCTGCACATATTTACAAAAAACCAACCGTTGTCTTTCACATATTTCTCCAACGCTCAACTAACGAAAACAAAATTTTCAGTCTACATTTTAACATTTTTTTTTACAAAATTACTATGTTAATATATGCATGTTATTGTATGTTTAACATAATTTTCATTAAACTTATATGGTTGTATGTTGTTTGGGAAATAACGTAGGCCCAACGCACACATGTTTGCAGAACGCCAACCGTTCCCTTTAGTATTTTTATCCAACGCCCTACCAACAAATAAAAAAATCACCACATTCTCTATTTTAATAGATTTTTACCTTAATGTGTTAATAAATGTATGATATTATTATATGTTTTAACATAAATTTTGTTGAACATATTACTTTGGGTTTCGGTAGGAAAACAACGTTGGCCCAACGCGCACATATTTACAAAACACCAACCCTTGACTTTAACACGTTTATCCAAAATTACACCAACGAATTAAACATCACAAAATTCTCTATTTTAACAGTTTTTACAACTATTTTTATGTACATTTATGTATTTTATTGTATGTTTTATGTTTTAACATAATTTGCGCTGAACATATTATGTTGGATTTTGGTTGGCAAACAACGTTGGCTCAAAGTTACTTTTATGTTGGATTCCTACACAACAATTTGCCAACCAATTTCCAACATTTGCCCATTCCCAATTTTATGTTGGATACCTACACAATGTATTGCCAACCTTGTCAACCAATTTCCAACGTTGGCCCTACGTATGTTGCTACTGGGGATGAGGTGTTATCGTCTGGGGAAGAGGGGGTGAAGAGTCGGCTGGTGTGTTAATTGCATGCATGGATGGTGAGGGGGTCAAGCTTTGGTGAGTAAATGATGAGGGGTACAGAGTCGTGGGGTGGACTGGTAGTGTGGGCAGATGGTGAAGTGTGTGGAGGTATTTTTAAGAAAATGGGGGTGTGGTGGAAAGTCGCGTGGTGCGATTNGATACATGTATTACACAAAATACAATAATTAGCTTTGTAAGGGATTGGCAGATTTATCGACTATGTTTTCAATGATTACTCGGCATGGTGGGAGTCGAAGGACACCAAATAACCAGTGAAATGCTGATCGTCTTACCAGGGAATGGCTGTGCCCCGCTATCTTTAAGAGTATCGAACCCTTCAGGTATCTCACACCCAAAATGGCAATTGGAGTCAAAACGAAATTTGTTCTCGATTTGTACGAGTTTTTTTAAAATTTTATTTACGATTTTTTTCTAGAATTTTTGTTTTCAAGGTCACCAGGCTGTAAGTCGTGCTCACACACATCCAACGTAGTATTCGGGGTGAGTATTGCAATTTTTCCTCAATTTTAATATTTTTTTTTCGAGTTTTCAAATTTAAGATTACTGGTAACAAGGTCAAGGTCATTCACATGCAGCATGATGCTTGGAGCTCAATGTATTTTTCCTATCGATTTTTACGAGTTTTTTTTTCAATTTGCTGTCGATGTTTCGATTTTAAGGTTACTGGAATCGAAGTCATGGTCATCGATGTCCAACATGGTGATTGGAGTTAATAATGCAATTTTTCCCCGATGTTAATGAATTTTTAAAATTTTTTTTCCAATTTTTTATTATTTATTGAGCGCAATGTCACTGGGGTGAAGGTCACCCACATCCAACATAATGGTCGAGGTCAGTAATGTAAACAAATATGGCCGCCCCAGGCCATCGAGCGCGATCCTGTTTGTGAAATCTAAGATGGTGACCGAATCCTCAATCCACCGTTGCCACCGGATGCACATTCTCCATCTACTTGTACAGTTTATATGTTATATATGCACATATGCATGCACAACGTCTTGTGCACGGAAAATAAGGCACTCTCCCTCCCCTTCTGCAAACTGCTGTAGCGTCTGCGCAAACATTTACGACAAAAATATGTTTCTGCTAAAATTATTAAGAAAAAAGTTGTTTAAAATTAACAAAGTGAGTCCAATTGTGATAAAAGTAACGCCTGCAGAGAGTCTGAACCGCTAACATGTGGAATTTGGAAGAAAATCATTCTCTTGAAGGTCATGCTCTCATATTTATGTATCAAGATCATCTTTTTTAATTGTACAGAATAGCCAGTGCCATGTAAATATTATTTCTTACAATATTTAATAAGTTGTGATTGTTGAGCTGTTTGTTGTTCGCATATGCCGTCCTCAGAAAGACTGGCCAATAGCCTCACTTGTTCACAGGTTTCCTGTTCAACCCCATCTGCCTGCCGAGAGAGGAACTGCTTTCCAAGTCATATGTGGGAGAATATGCCTTGGTCGCAGGCTGGGGTGAAACGGAGAAAGGTATGTTTGAACTGACTTCCACGCTGACGAGGACGACATCTTAGTTTCCTGTCCGAGTCCAAGCCTGGCTGTACCGGGCTGTAGCGTTTCGTAGTTAGTCACTTAATTGCCAAACTTAACATACATCTGAAACATTGCTATTGAAATTATGTTATATAAGGTTGTCTTTACTCACAGACAATCAGATGAATTCACATGCAATTAAATTTTAGTAAATTCGTGTACGAAATTAATTAATGTGGCATATTACTTTAGAACGGGTATTCAACATGACCATTTTTCACGGAACGTTGCTAAAGACTACGAACAAAAACTCCTTTCAAAGTTCTTAAATTTGTTTCCTTATTGAAGTATGGCATTCACTGACGTGTACTGCAGTTATGTAAATATACCTAATGTTTAAACACCGTGATGCATTTCACAATTCGTTGCAACCCAGAGAAAATGTCCAGATGGGTCGAGTGTGCTGAATGAGCTAGAAATACATTGTATACACGACATACACAATGACATTAGTGAGTAAGGGGGCCGCGGTGGCTGAGCGGCTTGACTACTAGCCTCCTACCAAGGCGAACCGGGTTCAATCACCGGCCGGGTCACTCCCGGATTTTCACAAGTGGAAATCATGCCGGACGATGCAGGTGATGCGGGTTTTCTCGGGGATATCTCGTTTCCCTGCCTTTGCATTCCGGCGCTGCTCCATTCTAATCTCATTTCACCCTCATTGGCTCACAAAACCTCGTTGTTAAGAGCCACCCATGTCTCTCAAGTTAAGTCAACCCAACTAGTGTGTAAGAGGGACTTCCTGGCGAGTGCGTAATTACAGGAAAACTTCTGCGATCATTAGCATTGGAGACACGTTGTGGGCAACTGGCGTGGCGCAATCCAGGTTGCTACATGAACTTCTTATGTTAATAAATATTACGGAGCGGGATAACCGGTATGCTTTGCGAAAGAATGCATTTAATAAGAGTACTTTTATATTCCTTACAGCATAATTATTTAATTTACAATTGAATATAATAAAATTAGGTTCGCATGTTTCTTCCGATCAATAAATGAAAACTTAACCACTTTAATTTTTAATTTTTAATTGGTTTCCCTCCATACCGTTTCCTGTGTGAGTCGTCGCTGTTATGAACCTAAATGAGACTAGAAGTTATTTGCTGCGGTGAGGGTAAACGTGGATGAGAATAGCAGGCCTGCGGGTTAAACACGGACTCCCTGGCAGCAGCCGTTACACTTCGTAGACGTAACGAAACACAAATCTAATGCGGTGTTTACGAACTGCACTGCGATACGCGTTTCGTTAAACCTCACAGCATATCGAAATTCTGTGACGTCACAGAACAAACGAATACACTTAATAATTCACTTAAACTTTACTTAGTAATTACGTCCAGGCAGACGTCGACAACTATCTAAAATTATAGAATTAATTTAAAAAAAAACTTTAAATAATGTGTGCGGCAACGGAATAAGCTATTTATATTTGTGTTTTATAAACTCACAGCTCTCCATGCGCGACATCTGTTGACGGGAAAAGTAAACTCGTGGTGCCGTATCAACCACCCAACCAAAATCTACAAATACTGCTGTACTTAATATATTACGAGTAATTCAGTGTTTTACATTATGTTAGAGTGTATAAGGTTTATTTATTGTTCAATTAGCTTAAAATAAATGACGTGTGATGTTCACTTTGAACTCTCCACGGGCAGTAATAGTACTCGCGGTGAACATCACACGACAGTTGCCCGCACAGAAGGTGGGTTCGTACTCACATCTCGTGATCATCACGGCTGCGGCGTCATCAAGCTGCGACACTTGCGGTCAAACAACGAAACACAAGATGTTCGTACTCAGCTATGTACGCCACACGCCGACAAAATCGCTTCTCAACGAACGGAACCTTGTGATGTATGATACAGCAATGCGCTAACGAAGACTACAGTGCGTTTGTCGGTTCACGTGCTCACGTGGATAGAGGTCCGTCACTGGCTGCCTTGGACTGATCTGTACTGCGGCCAAACACCGTGCACTTATCATCAAGCCATTGAGAAAATAATACGTTTTACTTGCGCAGAGGCGCGTGATGTCATGACCGCTGAGTTCCGAATAAGACTGTGATTAAAAAAGAAATCCTGTCTACAATGTATGCTATGTTGTCACATATTTTATCTCGCTGTGAAAACGCAAGATGTGTGGGGTAAGAATGATACAAGTAATCTTATACTGTCACTGAAATACGTTTGCAAACTGATTTAACTTCATAAAATATACATATGTAAATGTATGAGTCGTGTATGTTTATTGTGAAGACCACTTTTATGCATTGCAATAGGCGGAACGTAGATTTTGGGTAAAACTTCAATTATAGAACATTGCATGTTGCTGTAATGCATCACGTGTGTGTGAATCATCATCGCGAGGTTAATATCCATGGTTGTAATGGCTATATGTGTGGACGTGGGGTGATTGTCAGTTGATCACTTCTGGTTGTGCAAAACTAACTACCTAATGCTGCAGACGTGAATATGGGGGACCGATATTTGAGGACTAGAGGATTAATTTTAACCTTTCTCTCACATTGTACCTGATTCACAAATATTATGTGAAGGTATTTATGAAAGTGATGTAATCATAAAGTATAAAATTGTGTATCTAAAACAATTATACTTTTCAGTTTGTGTCAGGTTTGCTGTATATTGCCTCTGCAAACTTTTGAAATGTTTTTATAATATCGTGCATTAATATAAGGAAACACAATAAATCCAATATAATTAGTGGAAAAATTTGCACTTATTAAGAAATTTTTCTCATTGCATGCAGTATATTCTCAAATGCACCTACTTAAAATTGCTCTACTGCTTTATTATAATGTTTCAGTTCAGCCTCATCAATTTGCATTGGGAGTTGAACATTAAGAGTTGTCTTAGTCATGGAGTCGTGGATAATTTTGTTCCTCAGGATCTATTCCTCGGAAACCATTTCTACCCGGCTCAACTATAGCAATAATTCTACAACAAGACGCTAACTGAATTCTGCATTGCCGTAGAATGCACACTCAAGTGCAAAAAAATTTATCACGTGAAAAATGCGATCGCAGTGGCACGTATGTGGGTACAGGCACAGGACAAATTAGTACGCATACAGAAAAGATCAAAATATTGTACCACATAAGCACATAATCTAGGGGACCAACACTTGCAGGATACGCTTAGTATGGCATTGGACACTCCGTAGCACAGAGACAGGTGGCAATACAATAGAGCATGGAGGTGTGCAGAGGTCGGATGTTCTCCTGTGGAAGATTCTGCCACCGCTGGCGTAACTGCCCCTCCAAATCCGCCGCAGTTGCCGCTGGTCGAAGTAGTCAGCCAATCTATCTCCAAATATTCTCGATGGGAGAGAGGTCTGGGAACCTTGCTGACCAAGGTAACACGAAGGCAGGGCAGATATACCTGTTCTGTGTGAGTCCGGGCATTATCGTGCACGCGCCTTAAGCTGCACCTGGAGTGGGATCCCACATGGTCGCAGAACTTCCTGGACGTATCGCTGCGCCGTCAGGGTTCCTTCAATTACCACCAGTAGGGTGAGGGGATAGTAGGAAACGTCACCCCACACCATGACACCTCTCGTTGGGGTGGTGTGCTGCTCTACAATGAAGCGTACATTATTGCAGTGGCCAGGACATTTCCAGACTCGAATTCGCCGGTCGGCTGTATCCAGACAGAACCGCGATTCGTTACTGAACACCACTCGTTGCCAATCCACAAGCTGCCATGCTGCCCGTTGCCGGCAGAAGGTCACGTGTGCTCAGTTATGGTAGATGTCGTCAGGGACACAGCGACGACAGGGAGATCCGCTCTTATAGCCACCTGGATGAGGTATTGGTGGACACAGGTGTACGGCCAACTGCCATGATATGTCCCTGAATGGCGCATAGCGACGCCTTCTCTATGGTTGTGAGTACCCTCCTTCCCCACTGCGTCCAACACCGACTCACAGTGTAGGCGCAGTGGTTCAAGTGGCGAGAAATGTACCGAAACGTCCAACCTGCCTCTCGGAGGCCAATTATTCGGCCTCTCTCAAACTCCTCCAGCTGGGCCAAGGCTTGTCGAATGCATCACCAGGGTATTCTGCGAGTTCTCTGAACTTGGCTTTGTGGCTCACATTGCTCACACTATTACTAAGGCCTTAGTCGTTGTCTTGCAACTATGAATGATGGCGGGACATGCATACTCCCTAGTGGCACGTCTTCGCAAGTGAACTGCATTAAACGCAAAGAGGACACACGCCGGGCTATGACGACACTGCGTGGCCACCTTCGCTGTACTCGTGCGATTTGTTCATGGTGATCTTTTTATTGCATATGTGTGTATTCGTGTATTTTACAAGTCTAAATTAGTCAGATAGAATTATCTTTAAATAGTATAAAACAAAGGCGCTTATCCGCGTCTGTCTGTGTATTCGCTTAGTACTTCTAAACAACTTAATGGATATTAATGCAATTTTCAACATCATTTAGAGAGTTTCTTAAGGAAGGTTTTTGTGTATAATACATTTATATTTAATGTAAGGATAGTAGAGAAATGTCGAACTGTTTGTAATCAATTCGTAAAAACCTGTTTTTAGGGCGCTTACATGGCTTGCGCTGACAATACCATAAGAGATACATCAAATTAATATACTACATAAATGTAGCTCTCAAGAAGGTCTACAGAAAAGTCCGTGATAGCATATGTTTATCTTTTAAGGATGACCCACAATAAAAATTTTTGTCTTTCAAAGTATCGCTGTAAAATCAAAATTTTAACTGGGTGAAGCCGGGCCGGTTCGCTAGTATAGTTATACTGAGCAGTACTTGTGTGAGTGAACTGACTGGTACAGGAGATGTGAGGTGGCAGTGGTAACAGAGTGTGTGGGTGTGCACTCTGCTCAGGCTACCGCAGCGAGGTGCTTCTGGACACGAGGCTGCCAGTGGTGTCCAACGACGTCTGCAGGAAGCTGTACAACATCCCTTCCAACCCAGACACGGACAGTGGTCTGGTGTGCACCGGTGGTGAGCTCGCGAGGGACTCCTGCCACGGCGACAGTGGAGGACCGCTCATGGTGGCCGGCCCCCTGCCCGCCATATCACCGCCTGACAACTGTATCTACCTGCTGGGAGTGGTGTCCTTGGGCAGGCACCGCTGTGGCCGCCAGGGCTGGCCGTCCCTCTACACCTCAGTGCCGGCCAACGTGCCTTGGATCCTGGATCACATCCGCGCCTGATTGCACAGCACTGCTGCAGATTCCGTGCCGATTCACTGCATCTCTCATCATGCACACTACAATTACAACTGATGAATCGTCCAACATTACACTGCTGAGGCTCCAAGCACTCTACATTCTTATATCATGATGGCTGTGTCTAAAATTGCCGTTTTGTGACAAGGCTGCCAATACAATTTTATGTATCGAAATATTATTGTTGTTAAGAAATGTGTCATTGGAATTGTAAAAAAATTGGAGGGTATTTAAATGGTAACAAATAATACTTGAATATTGGAATTTGGTAACTACGAGTATCTTTTGTTTTAAGGTTAACATTATTCAAATGTCATGCGAGGATCATTAGTGATAATAACGTATCTTTCACATTGCATACTTTTGAATATCAAAACATAAATAAAATTTTATAAAATGAAGACACCTCATGAAATGTGCTTGCTTTGAAAAGGTATTTTATGTCAGTATTATAACCCAACGCAAAAATAGTAAATCACACTACAAAACCGAATAGGTGAAAAAACACAGTTTTTCAGTGGAATCTAAGTAATTTAATTGGTCAGAAACGCGCAACTGGAAAAAAGTGAACTGTTTCTAACTTAAACTTTGAAAAATAATAAGTGATACTATCGGAAGACAATGCTGGCGAATCAGTAAATTTTTTCACTGAAGTTTTACTGATATTTGTTTAATTTATCAATAGTCGTTCTGAAAAATATATCATTATTTACCATTGAGCAGTGCAATGTATATTCAATGAAGTATCAGTAGTATTTGTCAAATTTATCAGTGGTTGTACTGGAAAATCAATCATAATTTTTGTTCTATGTAACCACTTCACTGAAATTTTGGTGGCATGTGTTTAATTTTTCAGTCATAATACAAGATATCAATAATAAATGTTTTTTTTATTAGTGCGACAATTTCACTGGAATTTCGGTCATATTTGTCTAATTTATTAGTGGAAATACTGGAAAATTGGTAATAATTTTGTGACGAAGCACAAATAATTGAACACAAACAAACTTTTTTAAAGCTTATATTTTGGCAAAATATTTTTATAATAAGTAGTAGTACCATAAGGAGAGGTTCAAACCTCCTACAATTCATAAAATTGATGATCACAAACCTTTCCAGAATCCAAAAAATGCATGGAAAAGGTTAAAAGTTTAACAAAATATATTACAAAACGTAAGAGAATTCAATGAATTGACATAACATTTAAAGAACGTGAAATACACAATTATCACTTGAATACAATAAGTGAAAACGTTTAAAAATTTGCAAATACAAAGACGTTGACTAGAGTTAAGATAATGAGCATTTAGAAAAAAGGAGGGCAGCCTAAACAAACCATTAAAGCCTCCTTTGACAAAACATACATATTAAAACCTTTAATAAAATTTACTTAAAGTGAAGTTTAATTGGAGGCAGTCAATAACCCATCAGAGCTCCATTGGTTAGAAGACAAAAAAAAAATTGGATGTAAATAATTTACGTCCAATGCGAGAGTCATGGACGCACAGCATATGGAAAAAAACTTAAATAAATCTTGTGCTCTAGACAAAACTAAACCCTACACGTCAAAGAGACTGGAGCACTCAGCCATGCTTGAGCTTTATTTAGACCGAAACCCAATTTGGGCTGACGGCCGAAACCACAATTTAGAAAAAAACACCAACCCACTGCATGCCCAAGTCGACACAAACTACTCCACACAAATATTAAAAACAATTAAAACTGATACCTGCCAATGCTGAAGTTTGGAAGTAGGTATTGAATCTGCTCCTCGGCGTGATGCGCCAGCACTTTATGGTAGCCCTCAGTGATAGGGCGGAGGAATACGTCGACACTATTGTCTCTAGGTCCAATTTACTAATAAATTACGCTTTATTTGCGAGTTCACATAATCGAGTTTTATTGTTGCTTGAACAGGTTAACTGGTACATGAACTCACGAGACAACTCCCTCCCTTTTCTGTACGTAGATTACATGATACTTGGCGCGGCGATTTTGCGTCGGGGGGGGGGGGGGGGAAGATTCTTCACACTTGGTGTAGAACTACTTATCTGACACTGCGGCGCTGTCTTCCCTCGGCTGGCGACTTGGAACTGCTCTCGCACTTGGTGGGCGTCTCGGCGCCTGGCCTTGAAGTTCCTCCTTCTCGGGTCCACGCAGTACTCTGCGTCTGACGACGGCCGGCTGCCGTTGTCTGCTCGCGGATTCGCTCCCTCCTCCTCGGTTTCTGTCGGCCGACTGCCCCGCTTGGTCCTCCTCCTCGTGGTTATGTAGGCTCCATCGCCATATTCAACTTGCCCCATCTCTGCACGTGGCCCGGGATGCTTGTCGTCCCCCTTGGTTATAAAACATGTGTGTGGTACTCTGGCGCACGTGGGTCCGGCATGGGTGCGCACATGGCCCTTCCGCTGTCCCCAGATATGGCCGCTCTCCTTCCCGCACACCCGTTAAAAGCTCTCATGGTTTATTGCGGTACAGGCCCGGGACAGATGCAGCTGGTGGTGGGATCTCGGTGTCCCTTGGGCAGCTGCAAAATGCAGCTGTGTCCGCGCCCGGGTGCCTTCCGTTGTCTCCGGATGTCGTCTGCACGTGCAGGAACAGTTGCATGTGCAGAAACCTTTGGTAGCACGCCTTTGCAGCTGCGAGGCACTGTCGCGCCCTCCTGGCATCACTCTTCTGGCACATCCGCTAACCCTTAATCTTTATTGTCGTTGTCCACCTGCGAGCTTCGCCAGAGCGTGTGTTCTGACGAATAAAATATAGGGACACCGGAGGTGTCAAAACATACCCGATTAACACAATGCTAGAGACAACGACTCACCATTTCATGCTGCTCAACATCACGGGTACTCAGGCGACGGAATAAATTATGAGGTACCTCATCTCTGCACACGTCCCATGGACGGCTACATTACAAATTAAAACCTTTTGCAGCTCCTCAGACAACTCCTGCAGGCGACGACCGGCCGTAGAATAGAAGGGGCGGGGCGCAAGGTGTGCAGGCTATTTTTACTTTTTTTTAACCTACCCTATTGCTGAGTGTTAAGTATACTTCCGAGGGTAAGGACGGGAGTTAAGGTGCGTCTCAGGGCTAGACCCCATACACCTACAGGAGGGGGAATTTCATGTAAAGGAGGCGTGCATCGCGGCAGAGAGGGATTAAATCAGCCATGGCCGCAATTTGGGGCCATTAACTGCATCCCTAAGTGTCCCTATAGCTGACACTATAGCTAATAAGGGGGAGGGGGAAACCGGCATAGGTATCGTAATAACCCTCCTGATAGGAAATAAGTTCAAAACTTATTCATGCATTAATGAAAATGCTAAAGGAGTCAGCAGGTGTGGATTCCATGCTTTTTAAAATGTAGTTGAAAATCTAGAAGAGAAAAAGGAAAAAAAAGGGGGGGGGGTCTACNGGGGGGGGGGGGCGCAAGTGCCCTTGAGGTTGAACTGCTGTCAATATTTCTGTGCAGGCGTACC
This sequence comes from Clitarchus hookeri, assembly GCA_002778355.1. Lineage (NCBI taxonomy): Eukaryota > Metazoa > Arthropoda > Insecta > Phasmatodea > Phasmatidae > Clitarchus > Clitarchus hookeri. The sequence continues at coordinate 822,086 of NQII01000460.1, read as the reverse complement.
AGCAAACAATATTGACAGCAGCTATTGAATGCAGGACTAGCCTGCTTCTCGTCGAGTGCGTCGGCAAACTGGGCTGCTTAGTCATGGCTCCTACTCCATCTTCACTATTCTGCGCTGACATCAGGGTCTCCACGCCGTGGGTGAAGGCGGGGAGAAAACCTCAGGGTAGCCATCCCCTCCCCCTCTTACAAAATAGTCCGATGGTCTTCAGGGCAGGCGGGATTTCTGGGACCTATAAGGCAGTTTAAAAACGTTCAGTTTTTTAATGAATTTTTCTGGTTCCAACAAAAGTCCTAAACTTTTGATCATTCCGTTTAAGAACTTGTTCAGTTTACATACTTNCCCCAGTTCCTTAAAAACCGTTAAACTGAAATAATTCTGTACCTACTAATTTTTTATTTTGAACAAAAAATTGTAGGGAGACTTCCATACCTTTGTCTGAACGTGGTAAAAATGGTCCCTATTTAATACAATTTGCTGCATTGCCAAATTAATGACATTATTAATTCATTTATTATCAAAAACATACAAAAAGTAGTGAAGGGAAAAGTATTTTACTAAATTTTTCAATTTATGTGTCACCTAGTACTTGTGATTTGGAAGAATGTTGTTTGTGATTACATTGCAATCACCACAATAATGTGATGTATACTATATCACGTAATCTCATGATTTTTCTTGAAGTACAACATATGTACAAGTCATGAATTGATAGTCCTCAAATAATCATGATTGTGTATACTTCTAAATATTTCCGAAATATATGCCATTTTCAGTTTGTGTAAGGATACATTACATTATTTGGAAACTAAACCATAAGTAATACTCATCTCAGTCGCTATGAATTGAAAATCAGACTTAAGTTTTAAGCCACACTTGTACATAAAAAATATGCAACCTCAATTTTATACTTCCAGTCATTTCGTACTTGCTTTTGGCTCATCTAATATTAATATAGTATTAATTTAAATTTTTTATTAAAATTTCTGCATTTGCAACATTTTCTCAAGAAGAGTAAAAAAGGGGTTAATTATATGTTATTAAATTTCACAAAGTACAAAAAATGATGCAGTTATCCATTATTTACTTGATATACTTCAGTTACTATTTTACATAAATCTGGTATGAAAATCATTAATGAACTATTAAGTTATTTACAAACTTGGCTACACCACTTACCATACAACAGCTGTATAAATATAACTATTCTCTTGCTAGAAAATAGAATTTAAGGACACCTATTTAAAAAAAAATGTTATGTAAATATTTTATTAAAATCCAAACGAACCAATTGTTCATTTTCATATAACTACTCTGCATTCAATAGTTTGTATGGACTTAGTACTGAAATTCATGGTGTGATTGTGATACAATGGTATTTACGTGGGACAATGCCAACCAAAGTATTCAAAGACTACTGAATCTTTACCAGTGGCATTTCCTAACGGAATTAAATTTTGTACAAATCTGCACTCTCATTGTTATTTACTTTGTAATACCAATATTTTTGCGAGAAAATTTCTATGTGTTAAATTTATATTTTCACAACAGACGGCAGACGTATCTGGCTAAAGTAATATTTCAATGTTGATTTAATATTAAAATAAAAATTATATGTACTATTGTGCAAAATAGTGTGTCTTTAAAAGAAATTCGCACTACTTGGTGTAGTATTCAAGTGGCTAAAGCAAAATATGTTAAATGTTTTTATGATTCATCTAACACTGGGCTGTCACATAATCACTCACGTAAACGGAAAATATTTGTTGCAATGGCAATACAAAGGTGTATCGCATTCCCCCTTGCCTGTAACAGATTCACAACAAACAACAGGGTGAATGTGATACAGATTTTTTTACACATTGTGAGTTGATAAGTAATTTATAACGCTAGTATTTCAGCAATTTTTTAGTTCCCGGTGAGACCTATATTTTTCAATATATGACGAAATTTAAGTTTTTTGTATCACATTTATTCCCACTGGCTGTCACGTGGGCTCAACACAAATAAACACTATCTTAAAGAAGCCAACATAATTTTTTGTTAAGTCACTTCAATGTTACTGAGTTGAATTTTTTAAGTGTTGAAACAGTATTTATTGCTGTTTTATCTTCTATTTTGAACACTATGCTTTCAATGAAGTTTTACAAAAATTCTAGAGAATGTGCGTAGCAAAAATATCACACATAATGTAGTTTAAAAAACATTAAACACAAATAAGAGATTTGCTTTACTTGCCAATAACATGATAGTGCCATCAGCAACTGCAAAATATTAGTTGGATGGCTCTCCCCTCCCCTGGAGAGAATGTACATTGCCACTGCTTGCTTCCTCCTTCCTTGTAAACATGTCATGGAGGTTTGTACCATCCTGCAGCAGAACAGTCAGTTGCGTTAATGCCAGCACAATATATGTCACAGAAGAATGTACATTGCCACTGCTTGCTTCCTCCTTCCTTGTAACCATGTCATGGAGGTTTGTACCATCCTGCAGCAGAACAGTCAGTTACGTTAATGCAAGCACAATATATGTCACAGAAGAATGTACATTGCCACTGCTTGCTTCCTCCTTCCTTGTAAACATGTCATGGAGGTTTGTACCATCCTGCAGCAGAACAGTCAGTTGCGTTAATGCCAGCACAATATATGTCACAGAAGAATGTACATTGCCACTGCTTGCTTCCTCCTTCCTTGTAAACATGTCATGGAGGTTTGTACCATCCTGCAGCAGAACAGTCAGTTGCGTTAATGCCAGCACAATATATGTCACAGAAGAATGTAGATTGCCACTGCTTGCTTCCTACTTCCTTGTAAACATGTCATGGAGGTTTGTACCATCCTGCAGCAGAACAGTCAGTTGCGTTAATGCAAGCACAATATATGTCACAGAAGCATATTACAAGAAAATCACATATGTAATAACCAATATTGACACCCATAATCAACTAATTAACTGCAAGTTAATTTACAACAAACTCGGCTATAATACTCTTACTCATACACCAGCAGCAGGTACAGATGTTATAAGGGAACAAATATTTGTCAACTTACTATTGAGATAAAATCTACCAGTGGTTAGGATGATGAAAGTGACAAAAATTGATTTAGCATTACTCAAACTCATATGTAACGTGGGCTCAACAGCTGAACACAAACTGCCTCAAACCAGCTAAAATTCTTTGTTTTCCCACTGGTGAGTGGGGAAAAAAGTTTAATAAGCACTGGTCCAGCAGCGAATGGTAATAGTTGTAATGCCTGTTAAGTCATAAAATTAATGAAAAGCAGGTATAACTTAATTTCCCCTGCATACAACATTGCCCAACTTCTCAGTTTAGGTGCTCACTACGCTTTATGGTAATTTTATTGTGTTATGGGGATTCTTTTGCAGCACTATAAAATTACCTCTATTTGCAAGGACTGTTTACCACACAAGCCACAGTTAAATTCTTTTTTTTTTGAAGGGTACGATAAATAAATCTTCACAAATGTTTCACAAAAAATTTTTCTGGATTAGATAAAAATTATGTACCAAATATAAATTTTTTTTTACTATTATTTAAGCTGCAGTTGCGAGAAAAAAATTGCTTATGCTAATATTTATAGCTGTACATTAATTTCATGTATGTTAAAATAAAAAGAAATGCGACACCAAAACGCCAAGATCTATCAGTACCTCTAAACAAAACAAATACATTTTTTAAGCGATCATTTTAAGAATTATGCTACAGTACCAGTTTTCCCCTGAGTGAAATATTGAAATCTACTTAAACAAAAATTTTAGTAGACAGAAATATGTATTACTATTTGTTCTAATTAGACACACACGCAATCTGAAACCATGCTTAAGGATAGTATACACTATTACATGAAGATTTTGCAGATGATCTTGTGTGTCAACATAAAATAATTCAAAATATCTAGTGATGGGATAAATTAACTTTTTTTCCTGTTCGCTGTCTGTTATGATCCCCCTATCCTTTTTCCTGCTCTTCAAAGACAATGAAATTGCATATACACAATTCCAGCTAGTTTCATTACTTTATATAACTTTATTCACATGGAATCGCCAAATTGGAATAATTACAGGTAACAATTTCCCACATTGGTTTTTAAAAGAATTTTGTAATCATTTTATGAACAATTTATTTTATAAAAAGTGTATTAAAAATTATAAAAAGCCCGTGAAGTTGGGGATAGCCACGGTTCTATTATTAACCATTTGTTTGCTGTATGAATAACAAACTTTTTTGAGGTTAGACATACTTTCGATACACTACGTGAGATTAATTCACCACAATGATTATGTATCACATTTGACATTACAAATATCAAGCCAAAAGTTATTCCAAATTCCCCATAAATATAAATTACCTCTGCAAGCAACTAAATATTCTACATACTGCAAAAACACAAAAGTTTTTTTACCGGGGATACCAAAGCCAAACAGAGATATTGATGTTCTGTTGTGTATATGCAGTCTTTATTAGCCATGTTCAGTTTTGTCAACCAAAATACTTATGAACAAGTTGTATAATTACAACCAAATTAAGAAACGTTGTTTTGGAAAATTACCAAAATATGTCTGGAGGCCTTAAATTGTTAGTTAGCAAATAGACATCGCAAACGACACTACACACAATAATGCCACAAACATAACGCACATTTACTATCTGGAAATTTACAGGGGTGTAATTGAATCAAAACCATACATAGAGAAGATCTCAGAAAGTCACACAAATTGTATCACCCTTTGAAGGGTGCCACATATTTGACACACGAACTATGTCCCAACGAGTTTGAAATCAGTAATTTTTAAACAAACTATTTCAAGTGCACAAAATCAGTTTTAACACAAAACAAATACACTTCAGGCATCTATTTCAATGGATCATTAATATTTGAGCTCTTCGATATTGCCAAAAAACATCAGACTGCTGTATCTTAACAATATTTAGTGTGAATATAATTGAAGTTATTGAGCTCGACATTTGATTTTACAACAAAGTTTCCAGCGATGAAATTAAATGTGTCAACGCTCAAGCTCTCACAGTAAAAACTAGATGAGGAAAAGCATGGACACCAGTTCAGAGCCTTGCGCATGGTAGTGATAGATCACTTGAGATGCCACCTCATTGTTCCGTTATTCTAATGTTTAAAATAGCACAAGGTAAGCGGAACATCAGATATGGTACACCTGTAAATCTGATGGGAGTTCTCAGTTTCAACATCTGATCTTAAGATAATCTGGTGTCAAAATGTTTAAGGTAAATCTGCACAAATCCTTACAACACCACTTCAATAGAGGTTAATTTATTAGCATATCTAAGGCCCCTTGATTTTTTTGCAAAACTATTTTTTCCCCACAATATATGTCGGCACTTGCTGCTTTCATTTCGTTAATTGTTGCTTGTTTTTTAAAGAATACATTAATTACTTTATTGAACCAATCAGTATTTAGTCACTTATGACACTAAACATGCACTATTCATAAGCACACACCTCAGACCGACAACAATTGAAAACATCCAATCTTGGAAATGAATCTGATGTGTAGTGTTTTGAAATACAGCTAGTGCTGAAATACATCTGTGGAATTCAGAGGACCCTAAGCATATACAAATATGTAGCCAGGCTTCAAAGAGAGAGACGTGTATACAACCCATTGCAAACAAAGACATGAAATTAACATGGCCGTGGGTCTGATCTCTCTATTCATGTATTGGTCAAGAGAAACTGTGAAATTAGTAGGAAATAAATATATTGAAAATGTGCATATATATCCCTTATGTGAATTTTAAAAAAACAAAGCAAAATAAATAATTTCAGCATTCATAAATATTTATTTATCACTTTAATATAAATTTTAAAATATGTAACTACTTTATATCCATCGTTACACAATTTACTGGGTACATGACAGTCAGCATACCCAATAAAGCAGCTATGGGCATGACATTTTTCTAAGGTTGATTTAAAATGTGCTCAGACAATTGTAAACAGCCTATACAAACAACATGGCTAAACTAAAACTTACGAAACTTTGGTCTAGTCGTTAAAATAGAGATTACTGTACTTAACACGTGATTAATAGAGAGTTGCATAGAGTACAGGTGTCCAAACATACTTTGAGAAGGAAATTGTTAAGTGCAAATATAATAACTTTGTGAATGCATTTGAATGGCTAAAATTACTGTAATTACTTCACTAATAACCTGCAATCAGTCCTATTATGATTTGGAAACTGATTCTCAGGTAAAATATTAATCTGGATTCTAACCATGTTATCAAACAACTTGCACAGTATGGTGCTGGTTTTGACTTCGTCCACGCTTTGTCATGCTCAGTGGGTCGAGTGTTCAATACTGAGATTAAGTTATTCATTTTTGCCTACATGTACTACATTTACATCTTAACTAGTTATTGGCCAAGACACAAAAAGTTGAATTAAACTATCAGAGATCAACTTGCCAGCCAAGTTGGGCATGTTTCCAACGTACATCAAGTTAGTGAACTTGCAAGTCAAGTTTCGATGCTTTGAGATAGTTGGCTAAGAAATGAAGCGCAAGTAAACATTATATGCTGATATACCAAAGTTCGATCATCTATTCTCAACTTCATCTTTCATGATTCGCAAATTTTATGTTTCTGACCTTAAAGGTGGCGCTGAAACAAAAACAACAACTTGGAATATTAGGCAAGATTCGGTAATACTCGAGATGTATTGCAACAACGAAATCTGAAGCCGCCCGACGACAGACTATATTTCTGCAACGAGATTGTGAAGTAATCATGTAACTACATATCATCCATGATGGTTTGGTTTGTGCTAACTTGCTGCATTTTGGTGTTCCGATTGTGTATCCAACTGTTAACTGAACAGCATTACTGATTTTCTGCAAAATCTCAGGCAGAATACAAATCAAATATTAATTGAAGTACATTTCGTTGTTCTGAATTAGTATTCGGATCTTATCTGTTTTCATTAAATGACAACAAAATTAGTTATCGTTTAGTGATTGGTTGCGGGTTTATTGAATTGTGCTTCTTTCATCCGTTTCATAATTCTTCCCAGCTGACTGTTTGTTATGTGGGCAATATTGATGTCACAATATCTACTTGAAATACTTTGCAATGAATGAATATGATATATAAACCCCTTTTAGTATTCCACATGCTTCTGTAATGTAAGGATGTTCCAAACATGACGTGGTACACATGGTAACACGCAAGCGTGTGGCCATTTTCAGCTTGTACACACTGCGCGAATAAATTATGTTTTTGTTCGAGCGAGATCGGTTGAGTAGTTTTCATTTGAGGCAAACATAACCTCAAAAACCCCACGCACACTGCAAGGCTCATAACATTATGGAAACTTGTAGCACGGATTACATACAGAACATGTATTGGCTGTATCTTATCACCTTCCATCCCGTATAATATAACAGTGAAATGAAGTGCCTCGTTTTATCGTAAAATATTATTCTTTACACTGAAAATGTACGACAGAAAATATGGCCATTCTACTGTGGAAAAACTTCACACGTAATAATATTTTGCATAACATTTTCTTTAAAATGCTTTCCTATAGACTTTTTGTGGCATAAAATATATTTTGACTCAACACATTTTATACCTGACTTGACTCCTGTTACACGCAACTCAATTGGACACAGTAAAATCAAACTCGCCTATTCCAAACATTTAGTGCTGTTGTAAAAACACGAAAGCAATCACCAATAATAAACGGTCTTGACTAGGAAATCTTATTAATTTAGATATTTTATTTCTTTCTTGGGTTCCAAAGTATTTGTGTTACTGAAAACAAGACAGCTAATCCAATTTAAATTAATGCAGACATTTGCGTGATTTTTGTGACAAATGATTCCAAAACAGAGAAGTTTTTAAAACCGTTGTCATAGTGATTACCTATTAGGTGTACCTGAGACGTAGAAGTATTTCAATACACATTTCACAACTTAAAAAAAAAAATGTGTGGCGCTAACACGTCTGCCACACGACTATACACACAATTACTCGTCACTAAATGAAGTGTCGATATATCGTTTCATTTGTATATGTATTTTCATTACTGAAACATTACGCACATAACTTTCAGTGTATTAATATTAACACATCAGGTTAGCGCGAGAAAGAAATCACTACTTTACAAATACGACAGTGCATGCCGGCGTGAAAGTGGAAGACTAGGAATAATTTGCAAGCAACGTTAGCCTCGTAACGGCTAGATGCCACTCAGGTTTGAAACATAATATTGTGTGATCATTATGAAAATACGCAGCAGTAGATAAAATAATAGATCTGGAATTATTTATACGATCTTTAATATAAAAGTTACAATTATCGCCAAGCACACTTTCTTGTGTGTCTAATTTCCCAGTGACCCCAAAATGTTTAAGCAAGTTTTCACAGATAGCAAAACGGCTATATAAATTGACATATTTATAATAAACAGAAATCGACTAGAAACTCCGTAACATAGAAGAAACAAAAGTTTACCTTTCACAGGCCAGAATATTAATTTCATTAATATTATCGTCCATTTTCTAGCCGAATCACACCCCAAAGTGCTATGGTTAGGCACTTTGCAAGTTATTCACAAGCGAACACTATAAATATGTACTTTGTATAGCCTCAATACAAAACAGGATTAGGTGAAATTGTAGCGTATCTAGTGCGTTTCATTTTAAAAGTGTGTGAGCTGCCACCAGATGGCTAACTGTCTCCGATTTTAAAATACACGCGTAATGATTATTGCTTTATAGCAGTGTACATCTTAGGTACAGCGCGCTACACCACAAATTTTTTAATCAAACGAAGAAGCTCACATGGAATTCAACCAAAGTTCTGTATGCGCTCACAATTACTTATATTCCTCTTATACTAGCAGCTGTCACGGATCCATCACATTTTTCATTATGAAATCACTGTCTGAAAAAAATAATAATTTTACGAGTGTGCAGACCTTCACGAAAACAATTATAATAATTTAAAACTTACAAACTAACCTTTCCCAATTCCTAAAAACAAAATCCAAAACATTCTTATCTATTATTGAATAAACTATGCCTGATTTTCTGAAGTTCAGGTATTGTTTGAGCCCCATCAAAAAGTAGTCGTTTTATAAAACAAGGAATATTTAATTACACTAATACAATATAGGTTTATTTCATTACCTAAGATGTGATTCGAGCCTATTGTTATCCATTTACACGAGTATGTAGGTACCCATCCCAATATCGCCCAAAAGTCTCGAAATCGCTATTTCGCATATACGAAATTCATTTGAAAATTAATTACTTGACTCTAATCAAAGCCTAATAATCCCAGACGATTGATGCAATCACTAATTTTGTCGCCATTCTTAAATAACCAATATAAATCTTCTGCTGACATTAGACACAATTTAAGTACGCAAGCATAACCCCACATCAGCCCAGAATTACCCTCATATTAGTTGTAATGTTCTGATTAGTCCAGTAATCGGAACCTATTCCTGTGTTTAAGTTAACCACGGGTTACAGGCAAATTAAACGTTGGTTATTCTAAACTATAAACTGAAAAGCAGGAACTGTTGCTAACCAATACTTAATTTTTAATCAAACCTTAATCAGAACAATACCAGACCTTGTATGTAGCTATGGCTCTTGCCGTTAACCAGAGAGACCTTGAGAGAACACAATCAGCTGCCGAGTGCTGCAGCAATGTTGTCCTGCTGCAATGATACTACTTCACAAATTCATAGTGGAAAAATACTTGCTGCAGAACCATTAAAGGCCACAGGAAACAAACTGATGCTACTATACATTAATATAAGTATGTTCTGCATTAATACTTTACATAACATTTTTAATGGTTTGCGAGTAGGACTTAGCTAGTTCGATCTGTTTCCCTCCTGCCATCTCTATGCACCAACAAGAGAGTTCTCGAACAACGTGGCTCCACTACTATATTTCTTCCATGGCAACTGGCCATATTCTATCAACCTGAATTCGATTATCTAATAAGCAAAAAAATTAATAAATAAAAAAAATCGTACTATCATTTTTATGCATCAATTCAGAACTTATGGACGGAATAAATTTCCACATTAATTAATGCAAGGCAATATTGATAACTATTTATGTAGGCAAAAATGGACCACATTTCCCTTTATTAAATGATCTTGAACACTTTTTATGGCATACTTATAAAAAGTTAATACGATAAAAAATGGCAACAAAACACAAGTATGAAAACTCAAATATTTTTTAACGTTTTTAATTGTAAAGAAAATATGATGCCGCTAGTATTCTCAAATAGGACACATATTACTGGCCAATCCTCCATTTGCTCATGAATGTTAACATTTGAGCACTCAATTGTTTAAATAAATACAAGTAACCAAATTAACTTACCATTTCGCCATCAAAATCAAGCAGACATAGGTCATCGTCCAAAACCCTGTTCTTTTATTATCTATAGTCTGCGATTTGGAAATTCCTTTTTCAAAGAATATAGCTGACTCGTGCATGTCTGAAGGTAAAGTTATTTTCATCCACAGTATCTGCATCAGTATATATAAATTGTTATAAAAATTCTAACACAACACATCAACATAGTGGTAAACTGCAACTACTAATTCTAGTACTTGGGGAAAAAAGTACCAAAACCTTTTACCCACAATAAAATTTGCTATACTCTGTCCATGACAAAGTGAGCAGTTTGGAGGCCCTAGTTACTTTTTCCTTCCCACCATTTTTTATCCTTTAACCACCTTTGTAAATAAATATTGCTATTTAAGTAAAAAACACAGTGTGTAGTTTCCACCGCACTCGGAAGTTGACGTCTAAGGATGAAATAAATAAAATTTATTGACAATTATTCCATTTGAGAGGGTTTTCAAAAGTACTCAATTTACCGTGAATAGCCTATAAACATTTAATATTTCAGTTAATTTTCAAAATGTTTACATAACCTTATTAAAAAAAACCACAAAGAACGATACAAATGTGGCGACCACAACAAATTCGCAAGTTCTCCCAGCAGGCAAGTAACTTCGTGTACTTGCTCAAGATAAAGCCCATGTAAACTATACTAAGATTCTTGACGGCATTAGTGAGATGAGCGCAGGGCCAACTGGGCACATTTGTTAAAAACTTTATTAAATAACATTTTCCTACTATCGTGGGTTTGATTCACGTACTACCCTAATTTAGTTTCAACATGAAAAATTGTGATTCATTAATGTAGAACGTGAGGGGCTGAAATGTGTGCTTTTTAGTGTAAATTTATTAAAGACCCATTATGTGATGTTTTAGCTGTTTTTGTTGAGTGTGGTACTTAGCAATTGCTAATTCATCATAGACACACATTTTTCCTAATCATTTTTCAATATGGCTTTCTAACATAACCCTATCAATTGGTACCTCAATTTTCCTTATTTACAAAAAAATAATATGTAACTAGTCCCTTAAGGCTACCGCCTACCTGGTGCTTGAACTGCATTGCAGTGTTTGAAACACATGAGGGCTGTTGAGTACTTTCAAAATATCACGCACGCTAGAAACACCAATTCAGAGTACTCCAAAATGGCCTTTTTAAAGCGCAATATATAATATATACGCACATCAAATGCATGCAGAACTACTGAAGGGCCTTGCACTGAGCATTCTTAAAAACTTTTCATCAATAAAATAATAAGATCACCGCTGAAAGTTTTATTTAAATTGTATTATTGTGAGTGATTTGAGATATTTGGGCAGCTCTTATCTAGATCTCTAGAGCCGATGAGTGTGAACGAGGTGAGAATGGAGCAGCGCCGGAATGCAAGGGTNCACATCAAATGCATGCAGAACTACTGAAGGGCCTTGCACTGAGCATTCTTAAAAACTTTTCATCAATAAAATAATAACATCACCGCTGAAAGTCCCTTAGGTACATGCACTGCGACTAGAACACTTCATACCAGTTCAGAGCCTTGCGTTTAGTGGTGACGGCGTACTTTATGTGCGTAGCAGTATCGCCCTTATCGCTCGCATGCTTCTCATCCTGAAACGCCAGTAAAAGCTCCAGGTAGGCGAGAACCTTAAGTTGGAATTACATGATAACTGGTGCTGTGCTTGGTCTTGTACAAGTCTCTATGAGTCCTGGTGCACGAGCTGGTATGCCGACTGCTGTGCAGTCAAGCATGGAAGATGCCGATTACACGACGTCAGTAGTCTTACAAACTTTAGACGACGCTGTGGGTGTGCAGACAAGCGTATGGTTCATAGTAAATATAAAACCCACTCTGAAAAGTGCATTTAGCTAGCTACTTGTGTAGGTATATTAAAAATATTATATAATAATATTGCTTTTTTACGGTTTGCTTTAGAATAGTTTAATGCTTCCTGATGCATTTTCAGTATTTGAAAAAAAAAACTATGCGAGGTCGCGACCACGAGAGTAGTTTTTTTCAAGTACTTACGTTAATTATACCATTTTGCCAAAGTAGTTATTTCATAACGTAAAGTTGTAAGTCTCATTCAATAATTTTAAAAAAATTGGTACCTTTGGAGTAATGAACTCACAACGAAAATACAACACCCGCTTCCGTAACAGAAACACTACTATTGCGCTTCAAACGCACATAACATAGGGCGTTAAAAATATTGTGATAAATGTTTACTTGAAAAATAACATAATCATTTTCGTTATGGCCTGTATTTTAAATGCTTGGTTTACCAACAATTACTAAAAGCACTCATGGTATATGTTATTTATCTTTGTCGTACTGTGAAGCCATTTGAATGAGTTTCAACGTAAAGAAGGGACCACCTCGTTGCAAGTACTCAGTACCCGTGGGGAACGCCCTAAGCTATGAAAGTGCAGTGCGATTATCCAAGTACAAACCCAGTATGGAACCCGCCATGGACAATATGGCATGCTGAATTAACAAACCTAGCTTGAAATATGGCCATATAAGGTGGCAAATGCCGTGATAGAAGCCGTATTAGCCATTATAATGGCCACTATGGCAGACCTTGCACAAGCTTTTAAGGAATCTGCTACCGTGTTATATGGCCATTACAACCCCATATGGTAAAAATTGAAATACATATTGTTATTTCCTCAAAAATTACGAATTTATTTTGTGTGTAACACCAACATAGCCTTTCTATGCCAATGTTTTTATCTAGGCCTGAATTCCTTGACACATCACTAATTTCCCTGATATTTCTTTAACTTTTCCAGGATTCGCATTTTTCCTGATGCTAGCCACCCTGAACCTACAATTGTCCGTTAATATTTTTATTGCCTGTAATTAAATGAACGATGTTTCACTATATTAAAATATCACTACTTAATTATCAACAAAACAGAATGTTCTTTGTTTGGTGCGTTGCAGACCGTCCAACTTCCAATGTTTTCTATCAGTAAGATTTTCAATTTGATAAAAATGGCGCGTAAATAGGTCGCAGCATTTCTTGTGCTCGACATACATAATTAATCATTACAAATAAACTAAATTTCAAATCTATAATAAAAAGTCACTATGTATACATCAATTTTATGCCAAAACCCTTGTATAATGTTTCAGAAAAGAGTAGAAAGTTTTATTTAAATTGTATTATTGTGAGTGATTTGAGATATTTGGGCAGCTCTTATCTAGATCTCTAGAGCCGATGAGTGTGAACGAGGTGAGAATGGAGCAGCGCCGGAATGCAAGGGCGGAGGAAACTGGAGATCCCTGATGAGCGGCATTGTCCGGCACGACTGCCACTTGCAAAAATACGGAGTGACCCGGCCCGGGATTGAACTTGGTTCGCTTTGGTGGGAGGCGGGCAGTCTAACCGCTCAGCCTCCGTGGCCCCATTAAATTAGGTGTTCATGTTATTTATGAATTCATTAATTAGGCATGAAAATATAAAAGCTTACATAGCACAAATAACATGATTTATTCAATGAGTTTTTGGGTACAATTTGATTATAAGTATTACTTCCTAAAAACTTTAATAAGTATACTTAACAAACTTTCCTGATGTGGTTATTAAGTGACATACATGGTTTAAATTTCACACGCTTGCACACAGAGAAGTCAAGTTTAAACTTGTAGTTATTGTTATCATATTTCTGATTATACAGTTTAAAAAATGTCATAGGACTATCCCATTTCATATAAACACAACAATTTCAACTGAATATAAACGCTAGGCAATATATGCACGCGTCCTTTTGAAAAAATTACTAAAATATACTCTATTTGACTGCAAATATTGTCAAGTTGCAAAACACACTTTTTAATCTGTATTAAGTATACCATAGCTCGTACCAACGTCCTAAATAAATCGATTTCAATTTTTTCTTAATGACACAATTTACTCAGTCAGGGTTCGAGTGTTGCGCAGACCCCACGAATCCATGGACCCAAGTTGTCAACAAGGAACTGTGCAAACTGGTGGTGGCTCCATAATGGTGTGGGCTGTTTTTACATGGAATGGACTCGGTCCTCTGGTCCAACTGAACCGATCAAAGACTATTATGTCAAAATTACAAAATTAGTGTCGTAAATAAATTATTCCCGGCGAGTGAAATGGTGAAAAATATTCTTTGAAGATTTGAGAATATTAATCAAAAGATATCCAGTTTTTTCATACAAGTATAATTAAAAGTTACTTAATATCAGTTATACAGAAATCAAATTTGTTGGGGGTGGTGTCAGTAAAAAAAAAATGTGTTCAAACGATAAAATTTAAGGCGACGGAGATTTTTCTGTTGTACTGTTTCAGTACATGGCATGCATATGTGATAACGTACATGTAATTCTAAATATACATTTTTAAAGAAAATAGTTCTGTTTTGAATATTTGGCTAATCATTATAAGACTGGTATGCATTTCATTGGTATCGGAGGAATATGTGGCGGGCTTTTCATAATAACGAAATTTGTTAACCCAACTGTTTTGGTGTAATATTAAACATACTCTCTTATTTATTTTTATAAAATACTGTTACTTAATCTCATGCTCTATTTTGTCAGCTTTTGCTTATCCAAAATACAGCTTCATGTGGTCCACAGAAAAATGCTATTTCATAATTTTTTTTACATTTGCGAATGTAAATGCTATAATTTTATGTTGCACGGTTTCGCGCCTACAGTTTAAGTGTGGCAGAATATTTAAGCTTTTCATGAATTACAAACAATTATGGTCATTATTACATAAGAAATGCTTATATGCGTGGAATATTGATATATGTCAGTTGCCAGTTTTCTTGATACACAAAAATTAGACAATTTTCTGTGTATATGTAGAATATGTTTCAAGATATCTTAATGTATTTTAATAAGTTTGTTTTATTCCATAGAGTATTGTGGATTTGATTACCACAAAAACTAGTTTTATGCATGTTGCTGTATTCTTACACTTTCAGGAATAAAATAAAAACATTAACTTGTTTTCACTACGAAGCAAATAAATATTCATTTCCAATTGTACTTCCAAACACTGATATATAGATAATGAAATTACTTCTACTGATTTCATCAATCATTGTAACTTGATTTTATAGCATCATTACTATGTATTATTTACTCATGTCTTATATTTGTGTTGTATTATGTTCAGGCACGCATACACAATTTTGCTTATAACTACTTGTCACATGCTCTGAAGATTCAATCGTTTTACCCCCTCTTCTCGACAACCATTTTTTTCCAGTAAAATTACACTTACGCCCCTGCCACAAACCGCAGAGGCATTTAAAGATACTTCAGTGGTAACAGAAGCACTACAATAGTATTATATCCCAACTATGTCACGGAATTTATTATAAGTAGATGTTTTATAAAACATTCCTTGAACTAAATTTAGACTTCACCCCCAGTGTAAGCAGCCTACAGTACAATAAGACATAGGCTTACTGACTGAAAGCCACATGTAAAGAAAATAATATTAAAAAATGTTTATATGCTCTCTTTATGTAGCGTTGAAGTATTCTTATATCTTGCAAAATATTTAGCCGAAAAAATTAAAATGAAATTGGCTGAAACTACTTAGTGAACATAAAAAAAGAATGAACTAAAATGTATTATTTTACCAAATTTATAAAATAAGGGTCTTGGTCACAATTTTTTGATTGTTTTCGAGATGTAACATTACCTATTTTTTCACTTGGTTTAACTTGCAAAATAGCACACGAAAAAACATATGCTTTTAATAAATACTTCCAGTGTTCCGGGTTTGGTTGGTTTTGTTCAACCGGTTTGGAAGACATACGAAATTAACATGACATATTTATAAAAACACTATTTTGAATGTCAGCACCCAGCATTGCCTAAAACTAAAAAATGCAAAATCTTTGTGTACAATGTTAAATTAATTTCAGTTTATAATTTCAAAATGTTGTTGGAATACACACGCACACCTATACACACACCACACATACACATACACTGAGGCGACAAAATTCATGGGATACCTCCTAATATCGTGTCGGACCTCCTTTTGCCCGGCCAAGTGCAGCAACTCGACGTGGCATGGCCTCAACAAGTCCTTGGATGTCCCCGGCAGAAATATTGAGCCATTCTGCGTCTATAGACGTCCATAATTGCAAAAGTGTTGCCGGTGCAGGAGTTTGTGCACGAACTGACTTCTCGATTATGTCCCATAAATGTTCGATGGGATTCATGTCGGGCGATCTTGGTGGCTAAATCAATCGCTGGAATTGTCCAGAATGTTCTTCAAACCAATCGCAAACAATTGTGGCCAGGTGACATGGCGCATTGTCATCCACAACAATTCCATCGTTGTTTGGGTGCATGAAGTCCATGAATGGCTGCAAGTGGTCTCCAAGTAGCTGAACAAAACCCGTTCCAGTCAATTATCGGTTCAGANTCGCTGGAATTGTCCAGAATGTTCTTCAAACCAATCGCAAACAATTGTGGCCAGGTGACATGGCGCATTGTCATCCATAACAATTCCATCGTTGTTTGGGTGCATGAAGTCCATGAATGGCTGCAAGTGGTCTCCAAGTAGCTGAACAAAACCCGTTCCAGTCAATGATCGGTTCAGTTGGACCAGAGGACCCAGTCCATTCCATGTAATAACAGCCTACACCATTATGGAGCCACCACCAGTTTGCACAGTTCCTTGTTGACAACTTGGGTCCATGGATTCGTGGGGTCTGCGCAACACTCGAACCCTACCATCAGTTCTTACCATCTGAATTCGGGACTCATCTGACCAAGTCACGGTTTTCCAGTCGTCTAGGGTCCAACCGATATGGTCACGAGCCCAGGAGAGGTGCTGCAGGCGATGTCGTGCTGTTAGTAAAGGCACTCGAGTCGGTCTTCTGCTGGCATAGCCCAGTACAGCCAAAGTTCGCCACACTGTCCTAACGGACACGTCCGTCGTACATCCCACATAGATTCCTTCGGTTATTTCACGCAGTGTTGCTTGTCTGTTAACACTGACCATTCTGCGCACACGTCGTTGGTCTTGGTCACTAAGTGCAAGCGGTCGGCCACTGCGTTGTCCATGGTGGGAGGTTATGCCTGAAATTAGGTATTCTCGGGACACTATTGACATTGTGGATCTCGGAATGTTGAATTCCCTTACCATTTCCGAAATGGAATGTCCCATGCGTCTAGCTCCAACTACCATTCCGCGTTCAAGGTCTGTTAATTCCTGTCGTGCGGCCATAATCACGTCAGAAACCTTTTAATATGACTCACTTGACTACAAATGAAAGCCCAACCAATGCACTGCCCATTTATACATTTTGTATGCGTTACTACTGCCATCTGTATATTTGCATATTGCTATCCCATGACTTTTGTCACCTTTGTGTATAAACGAATAGGAAAGTGATCTGTTCGGAAAGTAAGATAAAGAGTATATTTGCAAATTATAGGTTTGCCCAACTTGTACAGCGTGAGACATGCGGAGTGTCTGCCTACTTTGCCTGAGCGTATTCTCTTGTTTTTCGTCCTGAACAACGCGACAGCAGACAAGCCGGCTGTTGACAGCCAAAACTGTTTAGCGTGGAGGGGTGTAAAAGGGCAATGACGAAGGGTGGGAGGAGAGAGAGTGGGGTGGTAGCGAGCAAGACTCACAGGGAACTAAAAGCTGTAGTTCTGAAACCTGCCACCTGCCTTAGTGCAAGAACGGCACGAAATACAAGCAACAGTGCTATCCCGGCCCAGGCAGGCGGGCGGGCGCCTTAACAAGCGTTCACAGAAACAAGCACCGAATCCCTTGCCACCTGATCTGACTGCACACTGGGGCAGCAGCCAATCAACAGAAAGCTGAGGCGCTAAAATACACAGGGCAGTGGGGGTCTAACCTGCAGGTCGTTCAAAACGGCAATATTTCCTGTCCCTAGTAACAAAACATTCAAGGCAATACCAAAGAGAATCCGTTTTTACAGTAGGAAAGGTAATTAAAAATGAGGCCGACACAGTTTGTTTATAATGACTAAAACGCATTTCACTGAAGTTGTATTGCATTGCCGTGGTCACGTCGCTGGCATGACGTCGTGTGGCCTATGCTCGACACGCCTGGTGAGTTTCCCTGCAACGCTGCAAGTGACGTGTGGGGAAGAAGACAGGTTCACCTTGAACCTCCGACCAGGCCCCTGCCTCTCTCCATTCGCCCGCAGCAACTATGTCCCACGACTACTCTGTGCCTGGCACATTCAAGGCACAGTAGCGAGGGCGATACTAACACGCGCGCATACCACACTATCGCCCTTACATCAGAGACGCTTGATGGCTTCCAGCCTTTCCGTCGTCACACTGTGCTGTGCAAATTACGTCTGTAACACTCGCACTTCATACACGCAGTGAAAGCTACCATATTTTAACACACACATGTGTACTTGTACTTTTCTCCTACCACATAGGGAAACTGCACAGACAAGATATAAAAATGCAATTTTTTACCATATTACAATTTGTTTCCTCCGTGACTTCATTTCGTCTGATAAAAACGATACAATATGGCCTAACATAACTGGCCTTTATCTTTTCTAGAAAAACTTCGTATTCCCAGAATATATATTTACTGAAATACACGTATTCGCACAAATAACGATTTCAGAGATAATGTTTTTTGTTACATAGTCCTCTTACGGCTGGTTAACATCGACATTAACATTGAGCTTTTTGCGTTAACTTTACTTTGTTGTTATAATTAGGTATACATCGCGCAGCAGTGCATTCGCACTGAATTAAGAGCACTGTAAAGTTAAATTTTACGTACGGTAAGTTCATCCAACGTCAACATAACGTAAAGGTAACGTAACGTCAGCCAATCAGATTCAAGAGACAACTCTTATGATTTTTTTCTATACTAATTTTCATTATTACCAACTGTTGTCTGCACAGTATGTTGTGTTAGATCACGTTTGCAATATACGTTAAAATTTTCATTTTGTTTCATTTTGAATGATAGTCAAATTAAGGATTTGAAAACTCTGGAACTCAAGAAAATATATGAATGCAAACTGGCATCAGTTTAGACGATGGGTGAGATTTTTGGCACATATATGCAAACGTTTTATTTATAGTAAGTTGAAAGAAGTACATTTACATGCAAATACACACACACACACACACACACATATATATATATATATATATATATATATATATATATATACTTTCACACTAGACATTTTCATGTCCTAGATATTCAGCATACAACTTATCAAATAGGAGCCTTTCTTAACTTCACAATGAACACAGCTACGATTTAATAACAAGGACAGACACGTTTCGGGGTTGGTCACAGGGTCCAAGCGACGTGATTAATGTCTGGAGGTTGCCAGTTAACCAGTTAAAGGAATCCGCTCGGGTTAGCACGAGACTCTTGAGATGGGCCGTGCTCGAGAAGCCCGGGCTAATGTACTCGGCGCCCCATGTCTTAACGAGGTCGTGCGTGAAAATTGACATCTGCTGCTAGATAGGCGACGTAACCTACACGCTCCTTAAATGGGGCATTGTGGCTCTACAGCACGCCGTTCCAATGCACTGACGTAAACCCTTAAAATTGCACAAAATAGACTAAGACTTATGTGATGTAGAGAAACGTGGCAGATAGTTAACGGTTGTAAGGGGCCGTTTCTCTAAAGATCCCTGTGAAACTGGAATAAGGTACACATACACATCGGTTTCAATAAAATACCAGTTGTATTTGAAAAAAAGCAAATGAGATGGTACAGAAAGTGAAAAGAGCATGCTACACGAGGATCCGCAATAACCCAAGGTGTTATTACCACGGCGTCAATGGATGCAAACAAAATCTTATGTTGTATGCTATGCCAGAGGGGACGTGAATGTGCTCCGAAGGGGAGGCATACTCGGGGGTGCACAAAGAAGTTAAATAAAAATGTTCCTGTACGATAGAAATGTATTGCAGTGAATGAGGTTGAAGTAGAAAGTTGGTTCACCTCCAAGCCGCGTGATGTGACCTTCCCTGATGCCAGCTACTCTCAGAATGAAGAGGGCTGGCATGCCAGAGGTAACGCTAGTTGACCGCCGCCCGCCAAAACAGAATATCCCTTGACAAAGACGTAATGAGAGGAATTAAACATAGTCCTTGAAAATACATTGCAATGTGCATGGCATGAGTTTTGGTTTACATTAACATACAAAACTGTGATAAAATTATGTGGCAATAATTTTTATAGCATTTTCCATATTTTTATAGTGAATGTTTGCCACTAACTGAAAGAGAGAATACACAAATAGAACGGCTTTAAACACGAAGAGATTATAATATATATGAATTAAAATGCCTTTTTATTAATATTAAAATTATGTTAGTTTACTATGAGAATTTTGGCGTGGTTCAGTTAGAGTTCAAGTGTTCCACTGCCGGAATCAACCCACATAACTCTAATTAAATATGATCGGCACTTTTTTGAGACACACTAATTACTGATGCATTTTTTTAATAAGGGTTACATGATGCACTAATTAGATTCCCCTAAAGTTACTGGATTAATAAGTTATCGGCGACCATATGGTCGGCACTTTGGACCATCGGTATTCTGTTACCAGTATAGGGATTTTCTCACATCCATTTCCTGTATTGTTAATAATTATGGTAGTAACTACGATGGGTTGATTAGGTTTTTTAATGTTGTTAAAACATAGTTGTACCTTGTGGCAGTGAAAGTCATTAACTGACTTTGGCAGCATAACTTGGGCATGTGGCCTATGGTCGTGTGGTGTGTGGCCAGTACCTTGTGTAAGTAGTTCCTACCTACTCTGCTAGGTGGTGTGCGCGGTTCACCAACACGGGCGTCAGCGGATTCCGCGGTCGGCGTTAAATCCCCCCGCCCCTTTTCCAGTGGAATCCCTATCGAACCTGTGCTCAGCAGGTGTCTACGGCATCTGGCAGCAAGGCAGCCCACGCTGGGGTGTGGCCGCAGCTAGTAACCATGTCTGTCGGAGTCGGGATGCGGGATCGAGGTGTCTCGGCGGCTCGGTGATGCTAGTGCGGAGTGGCTGTGCTGCTCTCGCAGCAATGGTAGCACTCTAGTAGGACCCAGCTACACTGCTGGTGGAGAAGCAGGATGTCCGAGGCGTCTCTGTCGTAGCCGTTGCTGTGCCACTGTGTTCTTTTGGCTGCTGGTGAACTCGGCCAACCAGTCTTCTCCCCGCCCCTTGCCACCGGTCCTGTATCGAGCGTGTAGCTGACAGGCATTGGTACAGGCAGGGGATGACATGATGGCGTGGATACAGTGCTAGTGGCTGGCGGCGAGGGTGCTGTGCTGACCCGTGCATCTCTCCTGACCTCGTCGATGACTGACACCGCTTCCCTATTGGGTGTCGGGATGCTGGCAAGATTGCAGTCATGAGGGAGTTGGGCAACGTCTGCTGGAATGTCGGCTGAAATGCCATGCTGACTGGCGGCAGAGGTGTCACAGACGAACTTCGCCAGCCGGCTTCAATCGCGGCCACATAACCCTTGCTGGGCGGCTGGGAGCCGGGCGTAAGTGTGGTTGAAGGCTGCAGTGTGGTCGTTTCTGTCGACGCATGTGGCACACTGGTGCTGGCGAACTGTACTGCGCTGGCAGGTGATAGTGTAGGTATGGGCTGGCAGCCCCATGCCTCCTCTACCTCCCCCACTGCTCCCTTATTGGCATAAGGACGCTGGTTGTCAACGGTTCAAGAGGCAGAGGTGGTGCTAGTGCTGTTGGTTGGAGAAATTCTCCCAGGATTATTAGGGTATTGTCTTCCTCTCCTCGATCCCTGTTGGGCATCTTGATGCTGGGTGTCGGGTGCATGGCTGATGTGTCTTGAATCACCCCTGGTTGCTGGTCCTGCCTGTGCAGTCTCATGCTTGGCATAGCCCCATCATCGGAGCCTGCTCGATCCTTGTGCGCCAGGCGTGGAGGCGGTGCCCTCCACTGTCAGAGTGGCAAGGTCAGACTATTGAGTATGGGAAGAGGGAGGTGGCTCGTCGTCCACTCCGTCGCCTGTCACCCTGATGTCCACGATGGAGTTTTATGGTACTCTTGTTGCTGAGCTAGACTGTAAGGTGCCCTTGGTAGTCGTCGGGTGGTGGATAGCCAGGACTAAATGTACCATTGTTGTTCACGTACCGGCTAAACTATTTCCCGGTATTTTGTTTCTCGATCTGTGTTCTCTGGCTGGCTCGTCAGAAAGGCTAACTCTCCAGGGCGAACTAAATTACGTCCCTGCAGTACCAAGGCTGGTGTTCTTCCTGTAGCTGCGTTCACACACGTGCACTGGAAGAACAGGGTGGGCGACAAATGGTGTGGCCAGGTGGTGTATTATTTTTTCACATGCATTCTGAGCTAAGTTTTTATGTCTTGGTTCCACAACTCAGTGGGGTTGGGCCTTTGAATGGTACTGGGCTGTAGTGTGGTGTTCTGTTTTCCGCTATTCACAGAAATCTCGCCACCGGTGTCCTGTAAATTGTGTAGTGTTGCTGATTAGGAGCACGTAGGAAAACCCCACCAAGGGAAAAACTCAGCTTCTAGGATTTTTGCTACGTTGTTTTTGCGCATGCACTGCTGATGGTCTAGGCTTCTGTCCACCGAGAATCGCAGTCCATTACCACTACGAAGAAATGCTTTCCCTGTGTTCTGTATGGGTAGGGTCCTATGAGATCCAATGCTATGATATGAATGGTTTGGTTGGTAGTTGTGGTGGTTGTGTGCCGTCTGAGTGGCAGGCCTTGAACGTGTTGCCAATCCTGCATTGCTTTACTTAATCGCATGCTGAGCGGTTGATCCCTGGCAAGCGGTATTAGCTGGAGATCTTGCGCTGTGTCTGTTCTGCTCCCAGGTGACCGGCAAGGTGGTCGTCATGTGCGTACAAGAATACCGTGTGGCGGACTTCGGCTGTTACAAATGTTTTCCACTCGTTCCTGTCACCTGGCAGAGCACTTCAAGGCAATCGTTTACAATGCGACAGTTTTTTTGCACCCTCTGGGCGCACTCGTGGCACCATCATACTGCATCTGGAGCTACCTCTTGTCCCTGTATGTTGGGTATTTATAGCTGCGGTACAGTTCATTTTTTATCTGCGTTCCACATGAGGATGGTTTGATTTAGGCATGGTGGTGGGCCTTAGGTACTGAACTGAGGTTACTTGACAGGCGGCGGCATTGCTCTCCACTCGTCGGGGTCGTTTTCACACACATCTGGCCCCGGGGAGCCTGAGAGTGCGTGTGCTAGTTCACTTTCTACTCCCGGCACATTTTATGCAACAAAACCATATGCCTGCAGTAGCATAGACCAGCATGTTACTTTGCTCCTGGTTTTGCGCATCTTATGCAGCCACACTAAGCTGCGGTTGTCGGTTCTGTGGCAGAACCATTGGTCTGCGCTCTACGCGGTCGTATTTTGAACACCTGTAGTCGATAATGAGCCACTCGCCATCATCGCCTAACTGGAATAATACCGCTACGAGCCCTTCCTGACTCATGTCAGTTTGCAGGTACAGGTATCTCGTGGTGTCTAGGCGAGAGAGAGATTGGCACTGATGGAACTTATGTTTAATTTCTTTGAAAGCCTGGGCAGCTGCCGGGGTCCACTAGTACTCGACTTGTGTTGACAAGAGTGATGTGAGTGGTGCGATAATGATGGCAAACCCCTGAATATATTGGCAGAGCCAATTTATAGGTCCGAAAAACTTGTGGAACTGTTTACGTGTTTTTGACAGTTTCCACTCATCAATGAGTCTCAGGTGTTCTACACTATTTTTACCATATTTTTAATTGACTGGCACTCCTATGATATAATATTTATTAAATTCAAGAACACTGTTTACCACTTGAACATAAAAGGTTCATTCTCGTATCATCTTCTTTCATAAATAGTACCCTGAAATCATTTGGTATATATAGCACTTCTCACGCTGTAGGTCAAAGAAAAGTTTCATTTATTAGTAAACGTAAACCAATTCAGTAAAAACATTTTTAAAAAAAATGTATGTTTGTCATATCCTGTAAAACGTTTCATAATAAAACATATCCAATATTGTCTTGTTTATAATAAATATATCTTGTAAAATTAGAGTGTACAAGATTGAACGAACTTGTAGGTTTTTAAAACAGGAACATTTTTTCAAGGAAAACATTATATGGTATTTATCGGTTGGTTTATTATTTTTCTTCAACTCAGCAGTGGAGAAAATTTGCTTTAAGTACTACGTATGTTACTAAATGCAACGCTATCCAAATTTTTAAATTGCAATTCTCCGTAAAGTGTGGTTGTCAGTTATTTTTTTATGCTTGTCTTTTACTTGCTCACAACATTGCTTCCGGAGAACATTTTACATCAACATAGTTTCATAATGTGTAGTATTGACAAAACGCCAATAACGTGCTCAAATATATTTTTTTTACTGAAAACGTTCCACTGCTATTGCATGAGATATTATTTACATGTTTATGAGTTTTATTTTGAGATTTTATGTTAAGTAGACTACTGCTTATTAGAAATAAAAATACTCTCTACATTACCTATAAAACGTATTAAAATTTTTTTTTATAGCGGTATGCTAATTTTTGCGTTGGAAATCTACTGGAAGGCGTACTTGCGTACAGTTATGGGGACGCTACTAGAACCAAAAAACGTAGTACTGAAATGGAAATAATGTTTTGCTTTTTATGTGCGCATAGAAATGGCTCAATACGACACTTTTAGCCGTTGTATTACATTATCGTTTGAGAGTTTAACTAGTCGAACGTTTTATTGTAGACGCGATGTTGGGACTTGCGTTCGCGGACCGTTTATGCGTGGACAAACTAATTGTAGACTAGACTGCAAAGGAGGATCTTTGACCATTAAGAGAACAAATCGAAATTTACTACATACGAAAACAAAGAGAATAGCTAACAAAATATTTGTTTGTATAAGGCGAAACNTTATTGTAGACGCGATGTTGGGACTTGCGTTCGCGGACCGTTTATGCGTGGACAAACTAATTGTAGACTAGACTGCATAGGAGGATCTTTGACCATTAAGAGAACAAATCGAAATTTACTACATACGAAAACAAAGAGAATAGCTAACAAAATATTTGTTTGTATAAGGCGAAACATATATATATATATATAGAGTTGCCCCAAAAAAGACTTTGTTGAGCAAACAAAATTTGAAAAGCAACAAAATTAAATTTGTTCATATAACAAACTACTCAATTTAATTAACAAAACTTCAGTGTCGGGTTAAAATAATTACAACGTGAACAAAATGTTTGGTTGAATCAACTGTATTTATTTGTTTGGCCACTCATTGGATTGCCTTCAGTCAAAAACTAAGCTCGAGATCTTGTTCGTAATTTTTGTGGCAATTAGGATAGTAGCAGCATTTGTTAGTGCATTTACTGATGCTTAATAAAGGTTTAAATATCTTAATAACACAATTTCCAGAGGAAATTAAAAAGTAAAACTGTAAAACTAGGAATATTTAGTTGCGCACGTTTCCCAGTATATGGAAAGTATGTACTTAGAAAAACAACTGCAAATTGCTAGTAGTCACTTCAGCTGAGGCTGATAAGGTTCAGCGCTCGGGCGCAGCTGATCTGGGTTGGAATCCCGGTAGCGCTCGAAGTTTTTTCATATTAACCGAAGGTTTTTTAATGCATGCAAAGCCAAACAAATCTTTGGTTGCACCAACCAAATCTTTGTTTGGGACAACCAAATAAGAACAACAAAATAATTTGGTTTCAACAAAATATTTTATTGCCCCTATACCAACAATTAATTTGGTTGTACCAAACAAACTGGAAAACACTGCTCGGCCATAAGATGCATGAATGAGCTTGACAAACTGATAAACAATATTTATAACGTTCGCTGTTGTTGTCGGTGGACGTGAATATTGCTACGCAGCTGGAAAATAGCCGGCCATTAACAACCTTTCATCGGCACATCTCATGATGAAATGTGTGCACAATCGAGCAGAAGACCTAGTGAAAGGAATAAGCAACGGCCAATGAAATGTTCCTCTCTTGTCAGACACATGCAGATATTTCACATATAGCTTGTTACAAGTGATAAGTTTGTTAGGTAATTTCGCCGAATGTTGAAAGAGCTAACAGATGAGGTCTTCAGCGCTGAGCGAGGTGGAGGTGGAATAGCTCTGCGACTGGTTCTTACGAAACTACACAAATCCTGTCCATACGCAGTTTAATACGTAGTTAACAGTACGTTATTAACTAAGTAATCTTTACGGAAACTATAGCTACTTGTACCATACATAATTTTAGCTTTCTTGTTTGTAGATAAAATATAACAGTCAACGCAATACCCTAGACATCATTCCCTCATAATGTCCCATATTCAATATTACAATGATATCAAATCATTTATTCATCTCGTTTTATGAAAATGTTTATTTAAATTCCTTGAATAACTTTAAAAATACGGTAACTTACATTAAAAAACATTTTATAAAGTACAGGGGAAAAATAATTTTTTAAAACTCCATTTTTCCCCATGTCCCAAAATAAAAAATCATTCCCTCACCTTTTATTGACAGTTGAATTATACTTTTAAATTCCATCATACGTTCCCACGCTCATGGTTTTTTAATAGTTGGCAATACTGTCAATGTAAAAATATCGTGATCGTTGCCTTACATGAAGAGATTTGTATACGCGAAATGATTTTCGTTTGATTATTTAAGTGTTACATTTTCGTCCATCATTCCTTCACCATATATTTAAAGAAGGTAATTATTTTATTTTGTTATAATATTTTCGTGGTCTTACATGTTTTAGAAGGTAAAAAATTTGCCTCCAATTACAAAGCAAAGTGAGGTTATTTATGACAACTTTTTGTTGGTTATGTTTGATTTCGTCATTCCTCTACCATCATCCCCCAATTTAATTTTTAATGAGGGAATGATCATTTATGAGAGAAAGATGTATCATTCTTATGCTAGCTTAAATATAATAAATACATTGAAGCAATTGTATTTTTAATTTAGTATGACATACTTGCTTTCTGTTTTTTAGGTTTTTGGCTTTAGAAATCATGTTAAAAAAATAAACTTAACAAAACATCAGCTAAAATTAAACAAAGAGAATATGACAGACAACACAGAGAAAGAATGAAAGCAGACTGTGAAGCTTTAAAAAACCTCCGTGAGAATGAAAGGTTTAAGTATTTGAAGAAGAAAGAAAAGTGACTATTAAAACTGGTGTCTGCTACGCTCTTCGCTTTAAAAAGAACAGAATTTACATAGAAAAAAGAACATCGATTTGAATGCGCTCTCTCGTCATACCACGAAGATGAATTGCGAATACGAAAGCATGCCTTTCCTCCACTATCTTGGAGCCACGACCTGCACCAAGCTAACTGGTTGTCACCAGTGCCAATTCTGCGATAGAGTTTTGACCTATGGTCAAAATTCTCGTCGGCATGAGGGAACGGCCTGTACGAAGAGCCCTTTTCGCGCGATGAATCATTATGACATTGGTGCCACGTAGTTTGTGCAAGGCGATACATTGAAAAAACACACCCGAGATCTGCAAGGATTCGTCTACTGGGAGTCAGCAAGTGTTGCCAGAAATACCTTTTGATGCATCGATGGGTACCGATTCGATGGTTGATTACGATGAGTCATAATGCTAAAGACAGAATGAGTGGAGTAGAGTCGGTTTGCACAGAATACACACTTGCAAGATGTTCGCGTGAAGTCGACGAACTTCAAAATAAACTGTTGTCGTCTTAAACACTGATGAGAATACAACTCCTGCTACAAAGTAAGGCAAATTTAATATTGATGATGAAATAGGAAGTGAAGACGATCACGAAGATAGCATAGAAGAAAATTAATATGAAGACAGTGATATTGTTGAAGACGACGACGGCGATTATCTGAATTAACAAACACTTACCCTCTAACACATTAGCTGCAATGAGCGACACGAAGAAGGTAGAAGATGCCCAGAAAACTGGCTACCTATTTCCCGAAGACCAGAATGAACCTTCGAAAACGTGGGTATTTCTAACGCATTTTTTAGATATATTCAATCATTAGTAAACTAAAGTAACGGGGATATATCGCATGATGTGATGAACTGTTTTCTTCTGAAATTGTAATAACAAAATTATAATAAATTATTATAAATAATTGATTTTTCTTTATTTTTTAGTGTCGGATAATTTTTTTCTCTCACAACTTTAAAGTGGTGCTATGGCCAATCAACTTTTAATGGAATGATCTGCATATAGAATGATAATAAAGACTTTAATATAAAAAATGCATGGATAGTTGACTGCATACAAAACATTAATTCTGTCGAAATGTACTAATTTGACGTAAAATGGCGAACGAATGTAATTTCTATACATATGGGCGGGGGACAGACCAAAATATTGATTGAAGCATCAAACTAAGGATTGAGATTGATCGAAGGATTGGGATTAATGTAAGGATTGGGATTGTGGAGCAGATTGTGGAGCATGTGTAGCACGTGGAGCTATTGTGGAGCGATTGTTGAGAAGATTGCGGAACAGATTGTTGTGGATTGGTGTGGATTGGTCTTGAATTGGTGTGTGGATTGGTGTGTGGATCGGTGTGTGGATAAGTGTGAATTGGTGAGTATTGATGTGTGGATTGGTTTATATTGATGTGTGAATTGGTGTGGATTTATGTATGGATTGGTTTGGGGATTGGAGTGGATTGGTGTGAGGATTGTGGTGCTGGTTGTGGTGCTGATTGATGTACAGATTGCGAGATTGAACGAAGTATTGATAAAAATAATTCTTTTATTAATTTTTAATTTTAATTTTTTTTTTTTTTTTGGAATTTTAAAAGGTTTTTTAGAATTTATTTTTGTCTGAAAGGTTACCCTATGTCATAGATACGAGGTCAAGGTCACGAAAATTAGGTCAAGGTGAAGTTCATCAAGATATAACATGTTCGCGGAGTCATCAGTGCCTCCAGGTATTGAAAATGTAAACAAACGATAAACGAAAAAAACTAATATGGTGGGTGGAGTGCATTCGTCAGAATGACCAAAGGTGAGTGGGTTGGTAGGGGAATTTTAATACAATGCGATTAATTGGAGGGTGCCAGTCGGCTGTTGGACATGGTGCTGTGGGTAATCTCTGGAAATATAAGTTTTAAAAAATATTAAAAAAAATATTTCTAATTTGTTTTATTAATTTTTTTTAATTTCTTGTAAATTTTTGGGATTTTTGACGAATTTTTGGTATTAAGGTCAAATGCCACTGGGGTTAGGGTAAATGGTCAAGGTCACCTGGATCAAATATGTTGGTAATATTTAGTAACGTAATACGCTCGCTAACTTTAAATGAATTTATCAATGTTCACAATATTTTCTAGAGTTTTTGTTTTCAAGGTCATCCAAGTCATGGTTATAGGGTCAAAGACATGGGTCAAGGTCAATATAACCTGGGTCCAACATGGCTTTTGAGTGATGTCACACCATGGTGGCTGGTCGGTTCCAGTCCCTCGTCACCAATAAACTCAAACATTTAAAAATTTAATTTTATAATTTTTAAAAACAATTTTTTAATAATGTTTTATACATTTTTAAGGATTTTTGGAGTTTTATTTAATGTTTGGCAACTTTTTGTAATTTTTGGGAAATTTTTGGGTTCAAGCTCATTCAAAGTCACGGGGTCTAGGTCAAATTGTAAGGTAACTGGCATACGATATGGTGGTTAGGTGACTGGAATGNAATTAGCCAATGAGAAACATTGCGGAGCAATTAAATATATTGGAAAGGGTGGGTGTTGGTGAGGGAAGCGTAAGTGAACAGTCGTCTGGGGAGACTTCTGGAAATAATTTTTAATAATTTTTAAATACTTTTTTTATACATTTGAACTAATTTTTATGACTTTTAGTTTTTTTTTTATTATTTTGAATTTCAAGGTCAAAGGTCACTATGGTCAAAGGTCAAAGATCAAATTCACCTGGATGCAAAATGGCGGATAAGCTGGCCGTTTTTGGTCAATTTTTGTCGTTTTAATTATATATATTTGTTTTATATTGAGAATGAAACACCATTTCCTAATTCTCTGTCTGTGGTGTTGTCAGATTTTTTTTTTCGTTTTTGTTTTGCTGAGTTCTGTGTGTGTGTGTGTGTGTGTGTGTGTGTGTGTGTGTGTTGTGTGCGATATTTATTTTGTCTCATGGTCGGCAATGGACACAGTCCAATCACACCATCATATTAGTATGTTCTAGTTTCGTACATAATTTAGTTGGTATGTTCACAAATACAGCAATGTTGAAAGGCCGTTATCAGCTATGCTGGATGACTCCAAATAATTGCTTCTGTATGTAAGATATTTTCAAAATAACGCTGTTCTCATGGATACAAATTTAGGTATGTGCTAACCAGTTTTGTTGAACTGGAAACCGCTAAAGCTCACTTAAAGCGACAGATAGGCGAGAGTTTAAATGCCTACCACAAATGTTTGTCTCGTTAGTAACTTTCAATTGTGAGAAATATATTAGCTGATTTATACGGTGATTCGCCATAAATTATTCATAAAGGTATTTGTAAGCAGAAGGTTTTTCTCGATGAGTGAGTCATATTTAACTTCTAGCTTTGCAGTGTTAAGTAAAGGCTACTGCTTTATCTCCACCACGCTGCAGAAGAAGTGGAATAATGCACTGAAAGAAAAACATTATTGGTGGGTACAAAAAGTATTTGTATTATGCTTTCCAAGTCGAAATTATTTTTGCTGATAAAAACCAGATTATGGAGCACAATAACACGTAGAGTAAAAAGTACTAAATTCATTTAGAGTACAGTTACATATCTGTTTATTGAAAACAAGTTTATTGCCTGTCATGAAATATTTTTTTGCTGTCAGCAATAGCGTTGATGCCATCTATAGTGAGACATGATGCTGCAAATGCAGAACTACAGCAGTTATATTGTGCCTGGAGTATTGGAAGTGGTGACCTTCTGTCTGTCCACGACGCGGTATTTGTCCGTCTTCGTCGCTTTGCAGGTCACGAACTCTATCGTGGCGTATATTGTTCAGAGGTTAGGTGTGGTTTACATAATTGATATATTTCAAGTAAATAAATGTTAGAAATAAATTATTCCAGAAAATCAATTTTCCGTGAGGTAAAGTGTTCAGGGGGTGACGTGTCTGCCACTTGTTAGATTTGAGTTATAAGAATGCTCAAGTCAAACACCTGAACATCGAGCAAGGTGATACAGTGGTAGCACTCTAATCTCGCATTCTTCAGGACGCGGGTTCGAGTTCCAATCCAGCCGTTCTGACTCTTGTTGCTAAAGGTTGTGAAACCATACCGTCCTACCAAATCCCGCAAGTTGAGAAAACACTTCCGTGAGTTTCACTAACCGGTATTGCTGCTAGTATCTTCATTTTTCGCTGCGACTAACACGTTATTGCCTACTGACGTAACGAAGCTATTGTTTACCATGAAAGTCTTTTTGTGGCTGTTACTAAATATTGTTACGACAAAAATTAATTGTTGGTGCCACAAAACATTTTGTGGTATTTTTGTGAGAATTTTGAGTCCCCAAAAAATGTTTTGGTTCAGCACAAACTTTTCTTTTGCTAGCCTACTTTCCTAGAGAAAATCATATTAATATTTATTCGTTTCTCTTAGACGAATAAAAGCGTGTTGGCAAAAACATAAATGCATATTTTAAAAGAGATTCAGAATACCTGTATCCGAGTACTGATTGTTAAATGTCCTGGATACCTAAGTAATATGTTGTGTATATGACATAGATCACATAACATGTGATTTATCTGACAAAATTAATTAGGGGAATAGAAACTTGGGCTCCCATATTCCAAATTTTTGGATTTTTCTGTGTTAAATTTGGAAAACTATAATCATTAGACTACAACGTGATACTTATATAAATCTCTTTCAGATAATGAAATAAAAAATTCCTGTGAAATATAGCCTTAAGCCTTGCGCATTCAATCAGAGAACGTGTACGCAAACAAACAAGGAACCACCTGGTCATTCGCCTCTGTATACTGATCTACTCTATGGCTGTATCTCTACGAAATGGAACCCACGGGCGGCTGAATGCGAAGCAGGCCTAATTGCTGAAAACATGACCAGCTCAATAAGACGGACACGAACAACACATATGGACAAGACAGTGGTCGAGGATGTATTTCAGCTAACACGCTCTACTGTCTAGTATTTGACATGAGAATTGTTGAAGTACAAAAAATCGCAAGGAATCAAACAGGTAATTTGAAAGAACAGAGATAATACCCAAGAACACATTACTGTGTGGACAAAGGGAACACACTGGGCTCGCTATCGGGAGTACCTGCGTTCAATTCCCGGCGCGGACGTCCTGGTTTCGGGTTTCCTTGCTTTTCCGAAATCACTCGAGGCGAGGGCTCCTTACTACAGGCCGTGTCAGATTCCTTCCCCGTACCTGCTCCATCACTGATGACGTCGCTGCTGACGAGACGTGAAGCCATACTACCTACACCTACCTGCTGGCAGATGGTGTCAACACCTGTGTTGTGCTGGAAGTAGTGGAGCAGGGAACTCATCGGTGATTTGAAGTGTTTCCAAATGTGAAACGACCACAAAAGAGTGCCTGCGCAGCGTATAAGAAACTTTTTGCTCGGAATTACTCGAAGGATAACATTTTGAAAAGACAGCGCAACCCTTCCAGCATATGCATCTAAACACGAGTCAATGTACGCAGCCATCTCAGGTTCAGTGAATTAGCGAGTTGTAGAACTTTGATGGTTGAGCTCTTCAGTTGCGGCTCTCCTTTTGTTTGTACGTACAAGGCGTGTGGATTGAGGTGTTTGTCAACAAAGACGCAGTTCCTGATCCAACGACCTTCAGCCCATACATAACCTGTGTCCAAGATCGTGCGCATTTGGCAAGGAAGATTACGCACGTCCCACATGTACAACACAAGCTCAGTGGCCATTGCTGTCCGTGCCTTGCCTCTGCATAACTGAGTTACAAACCTTGTTACTACTCTGGCACTTCACTATCACCCGACACTTCCACTACCGCTCACTGCATTTCTGACAGCATTTAACTGCACCCATTGCCGAAAATAAGTCTAAGATCAAAGAAACAAAAGAAAACAGAGAAATTAAATATATTGTTGGTCCTATACAAACATTTTGTTTTCCTTTCTGTCAGTGCAGCAGCAGGATTAATTGTCGGTAACAAAAGCTGGTTCTCAGTAGGCAAAAGAAAAATGCTCTTCCCTGGATTAACCTCAGAACGAGGCTGCGAGAACATAGGGCTGCCATCACAACTCATTGTTGCTCAAATGCAAAACAAAGTGTCGCAACCGATGTGACAAGTAAGTATTACTGCAGTCTGTGTCTCAAGCAACGATGTGCAATGTAGAAGAAAGTCTGTTCAGTGCCAGAGTAACTAGGCGACATAAGAAATTGCTGATTTATGTAATAGTTGAAATTATTTTGATAAATGAAAGACTTTCACAGGAAAGTTGGTGGATGAGTCATAAATAAACATAAATGAATATTAATGTGTGTGTGTGTCAGTTTGATGGCTGGCATACAAGCCTGTCTAAGATGAGAACTCTGGCTGGCGACTATGTCATGGCTTTTATCAGAATAGCAAAATATGTTCGCCTCTTCCGCGGTGACATTGCGTCTGTCGCGCCAATATTGTCAATCTAGTATAGGTACAGAGATTACTTCCGATAGCGTTGTTCACTTCTCTACGTCCAAAAACGAATCTAAATCACCCGCTCCGGCCCCAGCAATCTCTCTTAGTGAGAGTTACGTAAACTCTAAAATTCTTAATTATACGCCACAGTTGTACGCCAAACTCACGTGTCAATTAGCGATATAAACACGTTGAATTATTTTAAATAATAATACTTGCATTGACTGTCGTTCCCAGTTACTATTTTTTACACAGCTGGGGACATAGTTAACGTCAAATTCTCCCCAGTCAGTCTGACACGGGCATCGCTGGGTTGTCACGTGATTGCAACCAGCCAATCAAGTACAGGCGTTCGGCATAAACAGTATTATTGGGCGTAGTGTGGTTACAGACACTTACTAGTTGTCACGACCCACTACAGAATAAGACAAGTCCTAGCTTACGCTGCAGTAGTACTTCTCACTTGGTCTAACTTTGTTTTACCTTCACCCTGGGTCAAGGACATGGTAATGCACAAGTCACAATAGGTCACGTTTGACAATTATGCACCACCAGTGGCGCACCCAAGGGGGAGGGCGATGGGGCGTAGCCTCCCCCCCCAAACCGGTTGGAATTTATAATAGAAAAAAATATATTTGCAATTATTGAAAAACAATAATTTTTTGTGCTTCTGATTACTGCATAGCTTATAAATCTATTAATATTTATATGTGCAACATTGCACATTAGTCCATTTCCCCACATAATCACTCCACGTAAGCTGCAGCTGCCACTCTAGTTTTTAAAACCTGTATATCAATATCAGACGTTGTGGGGCGTTTCAGCGAAGTTTAGCTATCTGGCTCTGGTACACTACTGCCTCAGAAGTATTTGTTCTTAACTCCGGGTTTTTCTATTATATGGTGATCTTGTGTTTCAATTTCATGGTGTTAAGGTTGTTGCCTGGTTGAGAATTTCGTATAGGGAAGTACATGATAATGAAATTCGGTTTTTTCGGGTTCCTGTTAAATATAGTTATATACCACCAGGGTTTTAATGGAGCAGAAAAATACGCGCTTCTTTGCTATCCAAGCCTTTTGTTATATTAATGTGTAGCATGCATGTTTCCTGGAAAAATAAGAAAACTTAATTACAAAATAAAAAATTACTGAAAAAACAAGTTATTATATTTACCTCGATACACAGCTTCTGAATATCATTTCTCACACTTACGTTTTTGTTACAAGTTTATATCTTTAAAATTAGCATTATTTTATACCAAATTCTCAACCACGAAAAAACCTTAAGTGTAATCTTTCTTTAATTGCAACTCTATGCGTCAAATGCCAAGCGCGAATGCGGTTCACACGGTATTGTTTACAATAAATAATAAATTTCACATTTGTCATATTTTATTATTGAATGCAATAAATTATCTTGATAATCCAAGTTGTGTGTGTGTAGTTCGTATCAAGCTAAGAAGTGATTGCAATAAAAATGTGTGAAACGTGGAACGTAGTGTAAAAAAATACGTGTTGAGTACGTATGCAATTAAGATATAAATAAGGCCTGCTGGCAAATGACCACCACTCGCCACTACAACTGTCTTTTATGCTTCTTTCCTAACAAAGTTATCAAACAAAGCAACACGCTTTCTGTGCAATGTGCGCTCCGTGTTCCACAGTTGCCTCTATACTGTAGCGTAATATCTATAGCATGAAAGTTTTTTCTTTCTCTATAGTAACAATTTGTGTGTGCTACAAACCACAAGAACAATCATTTTAAGCTCGTATTTCAAAGTTTGTAAATTTACGATTTATAATTTGTGTTAAAGTTCTGAATTGGGAAAAGAGTGTATGACGATGTTCATTTAGATTTGACTGCGTGTTTTACGTTTCAGAAGGTCTCGAAAGTGATTTTCACAAAGAGGTACAAATAAAAAGAGATACAAGTGAAAAAATATTTTCTTTGAATAAAAATTTACCTGAAAGTAGTGATGCCTGTAAAGAAATTTTACCGACTTATGGTGTTAACAACAAAAATACAACCCAAGCCCTGGCAATCAGATGTAGCAGCTATGCGTCCGGGCTGTCTAAAAATGTTTGTGGGGACGTAAAATCGAGTCAAGAGAGACTGTTTAATGTTGCTCACATGGCAATTTTGACTACTGCCATTTGTAATGATGTCAACAAACCTAACCTTACTTATGACGACAGGAAAACGGTGCTCAGACATATTTGGCAACCAGATGACAACCACAATTTTCCTGTGACTGTCAGTAGTAGTGTATCAAGTCATTGAAGACGTCTTAACCGGAAGTTCTGTCCTCCTGGCTGAGTAAGCATAGGTGGCTAGTATACTCAAAGGCAGAGGACAGTGATTATTGCAATTTTTATGTTCTCTTTTCCCCATATGAAGTTGGTCTACGATCTGCACAAGTGACAGGTCAGCTTGTGAGCAAGGGATTTAATAAATGAAATAATTCTCTGGAGATGTTCAGTCAACACGAAGCTTCACTTAAACATGATGATTCAGTTATAAAAGTCCATAATTTTTTTTAGTGTTGTCAATGCTTCCCACCTATACGGCAGTAGATTATTGTTTTTCACCTTTTCTGGCAAGAAGTTATTTATTTGCCAAGATATGCGTATAAGCACAAAAAACTATTACACAAAAAATATCTTAATACATAGTTATCTTAAGGTGCCTAGCCATTTGTACTATAGTGTCTTGGAGCACAATCAGTCTTGGAATATTTTCGCTAGATAAAGGTGCCCCTGAACTTGACGTTCTGTCATATATCGGGAACAATAAACGTGTGTTTGTGCTTCCTGTTACTGGCAGCAGCTTTTTGCAAGACTTTGGGATATAGCCTCAACAAAGAATTATATTGCGTATGGGAAGAAAGAAAAAAGACCTCTCACAAGTGAGTGGCTTCTCTCTTTGGACGTTGTATACTGCTGTGTAGAGTCTACGTCGTTAAATACTCCTCCTGTGCTGTGTGCCACATATACGACGCACTGGCTGAATGGACAATGTCTGTCGCATACACGTTCAATAAACTAATCTCAGTTTCAGCTTGTACGGATTGTTTTTATATTGGACTGTTGGCAAGCATTCCATGCCAACTGCGGCGCTCGCATTTTCCCACAGTGGCAACTGCAGCGTTGTTGGAACCAGTTTCTGATCGTTACTCGTCAATTCACAGTTCCCAAAGTTTTGCGTTCGCTCCCTTCCCCNCAACCACTCGAACGAAATCGAAAAACTCATTTCCAGTTAGTACGTTCCTGTCTGTCCGTATAAGTGACACAACTCCGCCGACCCCATCACGGAGCTAAGCAGTAAAGGAAAAACAAACAAAAAATACGTCGATCTGTAGTGTTTCCCTCCAAACACAGTCGGAGGAAAATTTAGCTGGTTCAGTCACATGTAGTCTAGACTGCAGGTCCTCTCTATAATAAAACCCTAGCTTCTTGTTGGGGCTGCGGTTGCATAGCAGATAGAGAATTCGCCTCCTCTCAAGACAAACCCAGTTCGATTCCCGGCGGGAACACTCCCGGATCTTCGCACGTGGAAATCATACAGATTTTCTCGGTGATATGCAATTTGCACGCTGTTACGAATTGTCTTTTTAAGTAATTCATACCTGAAAGGGATTATGGGCATAGCTCAATAATGAGTCATGATTAGGTAGAGCACAGCAGCATAATATGGAGTTTATTGAACATAAAGATTATACAATAACTATTTACGTGACTATTGACNAGGTAGAGCACAGCAGCATAATATGGAGTTTATTGAACATAAAGATTATACAATAACTATTTACGTGACTATTGACCAAGGGAGCTTAAATTGAATGCCAAGTTGTGAATTAATTATATTAAGTGTTATTACCCCACGACACTACTATTACAATCTAATTGGAATGTACNAATGCCAAGTTGTGAATTAATTATATTAAGTGTTATTACCCCACGACACTACTATTACAATCTAATTGGAATGTACCCACCTTGTTCATGTTGCCGGAGGTTGATACTACGAGGCCGGACACACCCATCTTCAGTGGTCTTCTCTCTGGTGGGTCGACGACAAAAGACCCCGCCCCCCGTGTTACGGTGGGCTAATCGGGCGCAATGTTTAATATTTTCGGCCCCGTTTACTGGCTGGTGGAGGTGATTTCTGCAACGGTCTTTCGCAAGTTGTTATTGCAATCACGTTTGTGTCCTGGTTCCATGTTTGAAGGTGTGATCAGGCAGGCCGTCCAGCTAAGGCCTGATCACTTCATAACAACGCACTTGCATTCCGGCGTTGCTTCATATCCACGTCAATTCACCCTCGTCGGCTCTCAATACTCCAGCCCAGCGTCGAGGAGTCCGCCTGCCCAAGTCGCCAAACACGTGCACAACTTTGGCAGAAAACGTCGTATTACAAAACTGATCAACGTACTTGAGTGACGTCTGCTTGGTTATATCATTTAAGAAACGTTGCACGCATGTATGCCTATTTCGCGTTCGCCATTTATCTCCAAAACCAATTTTTTCGCTAGTGGAAATTGCTAAATCAGGTGTTTTCGTGGTCATTTTTTAGTACTTACATTCCCGTGCATAATCTCAAAAAATGCAGAGACAAGTGCAGCACACTTTCGCCTTTNGGTCATTTTTTAGTACTTACATTCCCGTGCATAATCTCAAAAAATGCAGAGACAAGTGCAGCACACTTTCGCCTTTTCTGAATGTGAACACGGCGTAAAATTATGTGGTCAGAGCTTGAAGTTTCATAGAGACGCACTATCGACAGGAATACNTCTGAATGTGAACACGGCGTAAAATTATGTGGTCAGAGCTTGAAGTTTCATAGAGACGCACTATCGACAGGAATACGGCTCGCCAGTTCAGTGATTTGCACCTAAAGGCTACGACGAGGCGCTTTTAGAGCATGCAGAGTGCCTTCAGCCAGGGAGCACCTAACAGACGTCCAAACTTCTAAAATGTAAAAAAAATGTATTTAAAATTCCCTTACAAGTACCGGAAGAAAATTACGCTTACAGTAAGGAAAAATTGCAATACAATTAAACATTAATTTTACTCTTTCAATGTAGTCTTGCTGTAGCAACTATTATGAATAAATACTCTACAAAAGTAAAGGAAAACTCCTTGAAATGTAATTGAATTTTCTTGTTTTATAAGGGATAAACGCCTGACGCAACTGAGGGAATATTACTACATTAATAATGCAGTATTCTCTACACTACAATACAAATTACCTTGACGAATGTTACTCCTTATGTTATAAACATTATGACGCTGAGCCTTTTTGAAAATGAGCCTCCCCTTCATGCCTTCAAGAGCGTTTTAAATCTACTCTACCATAACAAATAGTTTTCAACTAATTTCGGCATGGTTATTTGCTAATATAAAGGTTTGAGCTCATTTGAAGCACAATGCGAGAGAATGACTTTAAATAGATAATTTTTTCTGATCGAAATGAACCTTGAACCTTTCTGCTGAACATTATCCCCACAATAACCAGAAGTTACATTATTATTGCAAGATAATATATTACAACTTGAATATATGATCAGCAAAATACAGTTATTCATGAACAAAAATCCTCTTTCTAGTGGATAATGCCACCCTTCACATGTCCATCTGGCTCTTTCTTTGCAATTCCCACTTACTAATAGAAAAATCACCTTTCATTAAGTGTACTTGTTACATTCTAACATCAACATTGTCCCTGCTATATTTAATGCCCAAATGGTTGGCCTCCAGTATTAAGAAAATTTCCTCCCAGTACTCACTATTATAAGTTTTAACATCTCAGACAAAAATAACCACTGGTAAAATAAAATTTAAATTGCAACTATTTTCATTTTAACTGAAAATTATTGTTGACAATTGATGAAACCAACATAACAGCTTCATTAAATGTAAACTACAACCTGATATAAAAATAAATAGTTTGAATTTATTTGTACTGTAATTTATTTTTATTTAGATAAAAGCTTATATCCAGGGCTGTTTCCATCTGATATAAAATAAGTTTAACTGTTTTAAATGAAATTCTAAATATAACTTAATCCATAAATATTTTAAATAATAAAACAATTAGCTAAATTAAACATTGAACATTAGAATTTTTATGCACTTACTGAAAGAAGATATCCATTTAAGTTAAAAAAAAAATGGTTTTCTGCAATTTGTTGGTTGCAAGAATACTGCATAAAACTCCCGTTGTATACTTTGTATTAAGATTATACTGCATAATGGTTTCAGTTATAAACAAACATAATTATTTTGAACCATGTTATGATTGCAAATGCTAATTCGATGCACATTTTACATGAATGCAGATTCTTTCTGTATTCGAAGTCAAAAGATTCGTCAAATCTACAAGTAGCGTAATCTTTGTTAACTGTGTCAGACAACCGCGGCCACACTGTGCATTGTCATCACTTTGAGAAGTGGGAATTGCTTTAATGGACAATGTACAATTTTCACATATACTTATTGCATTAAGAATTAACCAAGCATATGAAGAATTGTATTTGCAGTACTTTGCGCTTGGCGCGCGAGATATTCCCTTCGNCTTCCAACGTCTTAATTTGTTATTGGGGCTTGATAGTTTATTTAAGTTGCTGCACGGCCTGGGCTCCTCCTACTGACTTACCTAGGTAGCGCCCCCCCCCCTCCCCAGGCAGGTTTGGGCGGCACCGAGCTTGCTGGAGTAACTCGGAGGGCTCCTTACTGCAGCTGCGGTGGGCAACTACAAATATATATGGTGCATTGTTTCCAAGTGACAACATAGGGTGGTGAAGTGCCACTCACGGGCCCGCCCTGAGCCTCGGCAATGACGACAAACTGCAGCGGCTCCTCCTATTATTCGTAATGGACTAGCCGCCACTCCTTGTCATCCAGCACGACGTAGCCCCCTCCTGTCGTGTTCATTACTTTATTTTACTTGTTTGCTCGAGCCGCTGAGCGATGTGGCGTTAAAACGGCGAGTCGTGGAGAACGACCAGTGTGTTAAGAAGCTGTTTTTAAAGGTTTTGGTATTTTATGTGGAACAGTTGTCTTAGTTAAGCAGTATTGCTAGTTTTTTTATAAATTGTGGTTTTGGCTGCCAGTCTAAATTTTGTTTCGGACTAACTAGAACGTCGTGTTACTGTTTTTCCCGTTTTCTATCGTGTAGTGTTTGTTTCCTTTTTGGCTGCCCATGCCTTAATATTTTTTATAGTCAGTTATTTCCACGGCTCTCTCGTTGGTTTTTTTATACACTCAAGAGCCAAAAAAATTTGTACACCTGCCTAATATCGTGTAGGGCTCCCCGAGCACGTAGAAGTGTCACAAGACGACGTGGCATGGACTAGAATAATGTCTGAAGGTATGCAGGAGGCAATTCACACCATGAATCCTGCAGGGCAGTCCACAAATCCAATCTGCGCCAATTTGAGAAAGGGTTGCATGTCTGCCACGTTTAATGATTCTCGTCAGTCTTCGTTTGTCCCGTTCTTTCACGATCTTTTACAGGCCGCAGCGATGTCGAAATTGTGATGTTCTACCGGATTCCCGATATTCAAGGTACACTCGTGAAATGGTCGTACGCGAACATCCAAATGTTATCGCTGCCTCGGAGATGCTATGTCCCATCTCTCGTGCGCCGACTATAACACTACGTTCAAACTCACTTAAATCTTGATAACCTGCCATTGTAGCAGCAGTAACCGATCTAGCTGCCGACCGCATCGCGTTACTCTGATTAATTCCATACCTCTGTTATTTACAAACGCACGCCTATACCAGTTTTTTTGGCTCTTGAATGTACGTTTTAAATGTTGTTAGTTTTGAAATGTGTTATTCGGTAGAAGCTCTACTGGGTCGTATATGACTGCCTCCGCCGAAAGTAATGTTTGAATGGTAATGTTTAAAATGTGCATTTTAGGAAANCTACTGGGTCGTATATGACTGCCTCCGCCGAAAGTAATGTTTGAATGGTAATGTTTAAAATGTGCATTTTAGGAAATGGAGACTTTGACGGACATGGT
Source organism: Clitarchus hookeri (assembly GCA_002778355.1). Taxonomy (NCBI): domain Eukaryota; kingdom Metazoa; phylum Arthropoda; class Insecta; order Phasmatodea; family Phasmatidae; genus Clitarchus; species Clitarchus hookeri. Next base: position 779,933 of record NQII01000460.1, on the reverse strand, counting down.
TCTTACTGCCCTCCTTTTCGGTATATCATTAAGTAAAATGGGGTAATATTCTAGTCAACTACTTAATTATTTGTTCGAATTGTTATTGAAGAAACTAAGTTTGAACATTGTAATTTTATAAATCTAGTTCTTTTGAAAGTTGTAATTCAGATTTATTTTATTTACTGACAATAGTTATTATTGAAGAAATTAATTCTGATGGATTATCTCAACGTAGTGTTTTTTTGGCTGTGACGCAAATTTTTAATTGATTGTTCAAGAGTAGTATTTCGAAGTTATTGTATATTTATTATTTCAAAATATAAAGTGTTCAACCTGATATTTGTGTGCAATTATTTGTGTGCCGGCACAACTTGGGGTGACCATAAGATAGCGAGCACCACGTAATTAGCTCACACAGTACACATTTACAAATCTGTAACACAAAAGTATATAATAGTGTGCGGTCTATGTTTAGGTTACTAAAGCATAAATCACAATAAAGGAGAATTACACGCGTCAACAGCACAGAAAGTTAATTTAATTTATTATGATAATTATTTAAATACATCACATAGTTCTGCTTGCAAATTTTCCTGCATTAACAGTTCACTCTTTAATTCATTTTTATATATTTTTGTATATTTATATTTTTTAATATATTTTAATGAGACAGTTTAAATGTGTAAATTTCAGCATGTCAACTAATGCTAAACATATTGAACAGGGTAATGCTTCTAGATATCTTATAGAAATCACAGAATATTATTTTACATTCAAACGTTTGTCATATCACTGGTAGCATCAATCAGAACGCCAAATAAATATACGGCAATAAATCCTAGCTTAACATCTTTACTCTTCCATCGTACTGGTATGCCTTTATTTTTCCACCTCTGCCATGTCTGTGTCCTTTTGTAAAAACAGTCCACACAAAATAAAGGAAATGAATACTTGGAAATTATATGCATAATATAAAGAAAATAAAGCTTCCCAGGGAACAATACACAGAGCACATAAAAAAACCTGCTATAGTTTATACAATCACATTCTACTTCCCAGATGAGAAAGTTCACTTATAACTCTTGGGTCTCAATTTCTTCCTCCATTTTTTTCAGGGATAATTATTTGGTTTTTGTACAGGCTGTCCCAGTTTAGCGCTTTTGAAATCAACCTTTGTGGCTTTGGGNGGGGGGGGGGATACTGCTATATAGTAGGTATTTTGATGAACGGTACTGACAAAAATGCTCAAAGTAAAGTTGGCAGTAAATAAGGAAAAGTAGTTTTATATATTACTAAAACGGTAATTTTAAAGTTGCAATAATGCTTCCGAGCGCTGGTTTATTTATGCAGGCAGAAGTAAAGATTGTGTAAAAATTATGCAATTCTTTTTGTTCAATGAATGTAAAGGAGAAGTAAAGTGTGAAAGTAGCAGACTGATGTTCTTAAAACTTCACGTCGTTACTCGACTGGCATATTAATGAATCTGTAAAACTGAATTGCGAATTTTTTACCTTCCATGTTTATGAAGTGTTTCCCATGAAAATGTTAACCAAATGGAATTTGAAACAATAGTAACTCGTAAGGAGAAAAACTTCAGTGTGTGTGTTTTCAGTAAAGAGGTGCATTTTGTAATGTTTTTTGTTTTTCGCCAACACAGTTGCTTGTCAAGAAAGGCTACTACTGGATAAAATGTGCGTACCTGACAAATGTGACTAAATGCTGACGAGTCTGTTGTATTCATTAAAATCACAGCCACACTAAGAAACATCGGTCCAGCGTATCTAATGACACAGCTGATATTGTTTAGCAGTTCTGTGAGCTTAAATGCATGATTGCATTATGTGACTGTTCAGTAGCCAGGTTACTGATGATCAATGCCTCGTACACTAGTTCTGCAAAAATGCATAAGTATGCCCACAGAATGAGCCAAGTGGGCCATGCCCCCGCTAATGTAGTCAATATAACGGCAGTTTTATCAATACGTTTGTATAGTCCGAGTGTTGCTGTCATAAGAGAGTGCAACCAACATTTGAACAGTGGTTAGGGACTAGCAATTTTCACGAACCGCGAAATAAGGTTAAATATGGAGGAATTACGCTTGTTCACAAAATTCTTTAATAATTCTTGTATACACGAAACAGTAACGCTATTGCCAATTAAAATGTTTCCCAAACCACACTGCTGAGATTCTTTCATTATGAATTTATAACATTTAATTTTTTATTATTGTGAACAAGAAAGATAAATAAATAGGTAGGCTATGTTGGTAATGCCTAGTATGAAATATTTCATGTTTGTGAGTATTCCGTAGAACATAACGACAAACTGCAGTTATGATAACTGTGATTATGTGAAAATACTTTATGCTATAGAAATATGAGCTTATTCGGCACAAGTAAATTGCTTTGAAAGGCTTGAGATATGGTCTAAATTACATTTAGTTCTCGTAATATGCTTTAAAATATAATTACATTGGTTTCACTTTATGACGTTATCACTGTTAACTATTATCTGCCATTTTACAACGCCAAGTCAGAGAAACTTGTGTTGGTTGGACATTTCTTTAATGTCGCAGTAACACAAAATATTTTGTTCCTCCTGGTTTTTTTTTTCAGCGTAATACAAAATTTGGCCGTGGCAGCATTACCTTATCACTCTTAAAGTATACATGTTGTAATGGTTAACATAAATATCTATGTCACAACATTATTAATTTTACTACAACATAAAGGTTAAAATAAATGCCTCAATATAGTTTTATTTTTGTTGCAACAACATTAGACTTGTTAGTGTGCAATGGCTGTGCGTGCTGTGTGGTGGGAGCGGCGCAGTAGAGTGTCGCTAGAAACTGCGTGTGGAGAGAGGAAGTGCGGCCACAGGGAGCGGATGTCCTCTGGTAGACCACACTGATACACCGCCACTCCTCTGGCACCGATGCAAGCTCCTGCTCACTTCGCCTCTATCTCCCTCCATGCTGTCATACGCCACTCTCCGTTCCTACAGCTCGCACTCACTGCCAAACTCGCGCCATTACTTGAAGACGCAGCGCAGTTGTATGACTCGCATTCTGGACAATGTGGCTTCCATTCCCGGCCATACACTTCTCATTTCCCTTTCCCATTGTCTCCCTCCCTAACTCACTCCACACGAATGCTGGGATACTTATTTGATCCCTGACTTCGTAGTGTTGCCCCACTAACACCTTGTTGCAGTTTAGGGGCACTAGAAACGCCGAATAACTCAAATAAATAAATGAAATACAGAAAACGCTGGAAATAAATGTGCGAGTGTGTCACTCTGTCGCTTGTCAACAATTGAGACACCCATGACGGCACTCAACCAATAAGAAACAACGAACAGCAGAATGGCCAAATCACGTTCAACCCGTAAAATGATCACGCTAGCTGCACAAAACCTGTCTCTATGTTCTAACATTGAACTGCTTTTCTGCCATTACAACAGTAATAAACGACGTGGATGGCATTTGATGTTAGAACACTGTTTAGTAAACATGTGCTTTGAGATGTTTGTATAGTTGCTCTAACCAATTTGTAACGCAGTTTGATTAAATTCATATTGGTAAAAGTATCTTATTCATATAACAGTGTTTGTCTTTTGAAAATTAATATTCCAGCATGTTTATCATGCTTGACCATGTGACTTTGACGTCGTATTGGTGTGGGGTGGTCAACGCTGGTACACGCACAGATGATGAAGAATGTCGGTCTATCTCATGTTTAGTTGATTATTTAAACAAGGCATAAAGAAGAATGTATCTTCCCTGTGATAGAAGACAATAAACAAATGACCCCGAACTCGAATATATACAAGACGGCGATGTCTACAATACTGTAATATAAAAACGTGAATTTTGAAGTTTCTATCAATAGATTGTTTAAGATATTTATTACAATGAAAAAGTATACACGAAATATAAACAAGCATTGCACATTACCTGGACATCGTCAGTTGTGGATATTTTGGGGGAGATATTGACCATTTCATCAAAAACAAATTGTTACCGCTCACATTGTTTAATATACCCTATGATCTGATAATGTAGATAAAATGAAACTGTATTAATTGTTTTACAACTTGTGAGGTAAGAAATGTTGCAGGGAATAATACATTTTAAAGTAAATAATACAAGGAATTGAAATGTAAGTTTTCTAAATGCCCTGGGGGTCGCGGTGGTGTAGTGGTTAGACTACTTGACTCCTACCTGGCAAACCGGGTTCGAATCCCGGCGGGGTCGCTCCCGTATTTTGAATGTGGTAATCGTGCCGGACGATGCCGCTGGTCGGCGGGTTTTCGCGGGGATCTCCCGTTTCCCCCGCCCTTGCATTCCGGCGCTGCTCCATACTCATCTCACTTCACCTCGATGCTAAGAGCCTCTTAAGTCTCTCCACTCCACTCTAAAAGCCATTTTTCTTTATTTAACTTCAAGTCACAAGTTGCAGCAACTTTTGAAATATCAAGTGAATCCAAGATGTCATTGTGAATACAATAAGTACATACTTGAAAAGGGAATCTGCAATTTATTTTATGTGTTTTCTTATAAGTATATAAAAGTTGAGATGATCACTGGCTTGAAGAGAGCGCAAGAGACACCTAGCCAAACAAAGTCAGTCTGCACAACACGAGGCCAAGAAACAAACTACATGGGGGGGGGGCTACCACTGCTAACGACACCCATTGACATTACAAAGAATTGTCAACAACATGCCGGCCGTCATGGCTTCTCTGTCGTGGCGGGAAGGACAACACTGCACTGCAGCGCCGGACGGTAACTCCAAACTAAACAATGCAATTTGAGAAACTCAGGGAATTTTATCAAAACCCCAAAAGTACTTTAAATAATTAATAATAAAGTGACGTGAAAATATTATCATCGTACCCAGACAAAGACAACATTAGAGTAAACACTGAGAGCGAGTAAAGTGAAAGTAACAAATGAAGGCAAGAGACGAGTGCGGAAACAAAACCAAGCCGAAATAATAGTGGCGAGGAAGACGTAAGTCAGTTCGACGATACAGCAGCAGCGAGTCCTGTGTAAGCACAGTGGGTAGGGAACACTGCACTGAAGGACGATATTTGTGGAACCTCGTAATAATCCTGCCACAAGTCGGGGCAGTAAAGGGAGGATCATATAAATTACATACGACATACGACATTTAGGGAGGCATAAGTATCTTGATTATTTACCAGAAAGACAGCCTGAGCGGGGTACTTGCCCCTCAATACGAGACACGCAAATAATGTCAATGTACAAACATTAAAAAAACATAAATATAAATGGTAGCTAACTGTATGTCAGAAAAACGCCTCGCCACATAAAAACGTCAAACAGTGATTGTAAGGAATAAGGATAAATGGCAGGACCCGAGTAAGGAAAATGCGTACATTTAGGAAAGATCAATCAGTAGCGCTTCTAGTGGTGACATGAAAGGAAATAATATACGCATTGTTATTTACTGGAGGACTTTCAGTTAGTGGCTTGCCTGTTGACTGCGTCACAGTCACATCTTCTTTCCTTCGTTGCATATTATAAGGCCTATCGTGTTCATTTCCTAAACTGTAATGGAAGTTTTAAACCTGTATATGGTATTAAAATATGAAAAAATATCGTGCTGCAATGTTGACCGTCGTTAGTATAAACATTTGGAATTATTGCCGGCATATGACGCTTCCCTGAGCAAACGGTAGAAATTTCATTGGATGCATGGGAACTATCTTTACAAGTCACTCTTTCTCACTATACGTATAGAATGATGTGGTTAATTTGCAAATAACTTCTTGCAGTGAAGTTGACACTTTGAGCACTGCCAACGTAATAATAATTTCCAGCGAAGCTCATGATAACTGCTGGAGACGGACTGTTATTTCGGCGGTATTTTTAACTAGTTCGGACGTCCTAGTTTTACGTCCAAGTCCACATGGCGAAATAAAAAATTTGAGAAAAGTAATTGAACCATTTGAAGGTAGTTTTTGTAAACCTTGTATGGCACAACATATTTTTCTTTACATGTTTTATAAAACTGATGCACTCTGGGGCAATATTCACTTACCTGGTAGCCAAATAGCGCATATGTGTTAGGGGAAAACACCTTACTACGCAGTGGCGAGTTCAGGTAACAATTAAGACTTGGGAGTGAACTATAGGGAGACTATTTTAGCTCACATTGGCCGATTATTTGGTTGTATAATTAGTATTCTTATAGCAAATGTTAGTTTCAATTTGCGCTAAAGGAATAACTGCAGTAGAATGATAATACGTAATAGTGTTTGAACGCATGTATTTTTTATTAATTTATTATTTAAACTTATTTTAGCAGCTATTTCTCTTTGGATGGATAAAATGTTAAACTGCGAAAATTCATAATATATAATAACTTCAACTTTATGAATTCAACTTCCCAATCCTGGTACTTCAACACTTTGAATATACAAAAATATTGCTTGTTTACAAAAACAAAATGAGTGCACACTATATACAGCCTTAGCAAGTCGTCACAATTTTAATTATGTTCAAATCACATGCTTACAAAAACGCATGTAGTATTATTACTTCATATATAAATCAGTGTTTAGTGTCTAAATATAACTACGTACAAGCTGTTCATGGTGAATGGAGCAATTTTGAAAGTCATGCTTAGGAGCTACTTTCATTGAGCATTCTTCAGCCATGTGTAAGATGAACATGCCACATACCGCCTTACTTCAGTCATGTGTAGTACAAGTGAAACCCTGGCATTCCCAGGAAAATCAGTGATATGCTAATTCTTGCTTTTATGTATTGAAAACAAAAAACGCTGTTTCAGGAGAGATAACATCATTAAAAGTGTACTGTGTTTCAAGACTGACATAACGCAATCCAGTCTAAACTCGACTCGATCTCCAAGAAGGAGAGCCACTGGACGAGACATGCGCAGGACCTCTGTACGCAGGTCCTGAGTCTGGGCAGGCGTTTTGGAACGCAACGTGAGTTATGTTGGCAAGCCTGACTGGTCAGTGAGCGTTAAACCGGGAACTGCACTTAGTCAACCCAGCTGGTTTTGAAGAGGAATATTATAACACACTTATACAACACAATATAGGATTGAAAGTCTTTGAGAATCACTTAGCTGGAAGTGAACTTTCTCAGCAGGACCCTATATAACATAAAGCAGAGCCCTTGTGCATCATGCACACGTGTCTGTCGCTGCAATGAGCCGACGCATAGTTGTGTGCGATCGCAAGGAGCAGAAGCCCAAGAATGCAGACATTCCGTAGGAGATATTTATGATAAATGAAGTGAAAAGTTCATGCACAGACTACCTAATCACTAAAATGATGGAGATGGGGACCGACCTCTGTTATTATAATTTTTTATGCTTTTGGGTGCACTAAACCATGCACATCGCATGATAATCTGACCATTGTTGTCAGTGTGTTAATCATGTATAGAGAGCCATTAGTTAATATTTGTACAAAATGCCGTTTAACTCGTAGGTATTACTTGTAAGCACACATTCTTCGCATTAAAGATATTTATGCAGCATAGTTTTTGCAATATAGCACGTGAAAATCAAAATAAAAAAGTGGTTTTGGGAATCTACAAATAAAATAAACTAAAATATTTACAAAAACTTAACAAGTGGACTAATATAAAATAATGTCTCAATTAATTTTAAGGTTTGCGAAGCAAAATTTCTTTCACAAAAATTATACACTGCAACATATCAAAAACATGCAAAAAATTTCCTTATTTAAGGAATTTGTAAAATTGCGAAAAATTCTCATTGCGTTATTTGAAACATTTCTTGCAGAAATACTTTAAAGAATTTTTTGGTGTGAATTATCTAAAATTGGTAAGTTAGTAAATTTTAATTATTTTACACCCTGAAAACACTAAAATTGTGATTTTTCAATGTAATAAAGCAAAAAAAAAAAAAAAATCCAGTTTTTTATGCAAGCATATAGTATTTGTAAATTGTGTCTACAAGTTGAGCAGTATTTCGAAAAAATATAAAATAATGACATTTTTGTAACCAGCACCCTTAAACACCCTCAAACGCTTGCTACTTTTGTAAGTGTGCCACTCGTTTTCTGGCAAGGCTTGCAGGAGTGTGAATATGCAGAAGTAAACGGAGCCAATCACATACAACCTAGTATACAGGGGATATTGCTCGTCGTGAAAACACCAGCCAATGAACAAATGATAGTACTTCGAGTATATAAAGAATAGTCGAGATNTGATAGTACTTCGAGTATATAAAGAATAGTCGAGATTAGCCTAGCAGTCAAATGAACTTGCAAAACTCCCGAGTCTCTCTCTCTCTTGTCACTATGGCGCAGTGCAGTGCATTCATTTCCTTTACGTAGATACGGTGGATTACCGCGGTGNTAAACGGAGCCAATCACATACAACCTAGTATACAGGGGATATTGCTCGTCGTGAAAACACCAGCCAATGAACAAATTATAGTACTTCGAGTATATAAAGAATAGTCGAGATTAGCCTAGCGGTCAAATGAACTTGCAAAACTCCCGAGTGTCTCTCTCTCTTGTCACTATGGCGCAGTGCAGTGCATTCATTTCCTTTACGTAGATACGGTGGATTACCGCGGTGNCTCTCTCTCTCTTGTCACTATGGCGCAGTGCAGTGCATTCATTTCCTTTACGTAGATACGGTGGATTACCGCGGTGGAAACCGACTGTTCCCTAGGAATCAACGTGCTCTACCATAAGCCACAGGCTTCTTCAAGTACGATGCTACCATCCCACTTCATTGAAACAATGTGGATTCTGAAAGGTTGCAGCATAATACTCCTGACTCCTGTACAGAGAATTAGCCGAGTCTAAACTATATCATCCAATAATTTAAGTATAAAATATCTAGAATGTTATCGAACAGTCGCTATTTCCCAGTGTTTCTACTAATAGAATGTGTTTATGCAGCCACCCTCGCCGACACAGAGCACATGTAACTGTAGACTGCTGGGAGGGCTACAGCCGCTGGACCAACCCCAGGCAGGTGGCGTTACTGCCACTCTGTGTGTCTCAGAGAGAGGAATGTCGCTCCTAGAGCATCATAAATGTTACGCCACTCTCGTGCAAGCAGCGACAATGCCTGCAGCCACCCTCGCCGACACAGAGCACATGCAACTGCAGACTGCTGGGAGGGCTACAGCCGCTGGACCAACCCCAGGCAGGTGGCGTTACTGCCACTCTGTGGCGCCAACGTGTGTGTCTCAGAGAGAGAGGAATGTCGCTCCTAGAGCATCATAAATGTTACGCCACTCTCGTGCAAGCAGCGACAATGCCTGCAGCCACCCTCGCCGACACAGAGCACATGCAACTGTAGACTGCTGGGAGGGCTACAGCCGCTGGACCAACCCCAGGCAGGTGGCGTTACTGCCACTCTGTGGCGCCAACGTGTGTGTCTCAGAGAGAGAGGAATGTCGCTCCTAGAGCATCATAAATGTTACGCCACTCTCGTGCAAGCAGCGACAATGCCTGCAGGTAGCCCGCAGTTGAATGTCTTCAGCGAGGCTACAGTGAAGGCGTGTGGTTTTATTACGGAGTTTCTGGACCCGGCCCAATCATCGCTTTGGCAGGGCCTCTGTTACCAATTATTCGGGACCGGAGATCTCAGAAGTAAGTTGCGCCAACTATTTACCAGACAGATATCTCAGCGACTTACGTAGAAACTAACGTACAGCGGCAGAAGGTACAGGATGGGGTTTAGTTGGCCAACTATTTTTAAATGAGTATAACTATTTCCTTTTTTTAAGAAGTAAACTTTTGAAACTGTCTCGTTGGAGGTACTCTGTCGCCATTTTATTACACAACATTACTTTAACAAGAGTGACAAGTTTGTGCTGCAATTATGAACAGATATCATTGACGTAAGCGCTGAGCGATTGTTTATCATTAACCTGCGCGGAGTGCCGTCCATTATCTCTGGCACACACAAACGCACACACGATTGAACAAGCCACCACACATTGCAGTTCTGGCGTGCACTGATCTCGTGCGGAACTGGCGAGGCTACTAAGCTGTGCAGACCTGAGCGATGGAACAGACTGCATTACAAGGCAGTCAACACGTTCTTTTGTAAAATGACGACAGAGTACCTGCCACAAGAAAAACACCCTCACTGGACTCTGGAGAAGTGGAATAAGGGTGATGCGTCACAGGACATGATCCAGCAGTCGGGTTGACATTTGTGTTCTTGGTGGATTGCTGGCGAACGGTATTTACCCAAGTTTATTTTGTAAACCACATAATACGGTGGCGGGAAAGAGAAGAGTGATCATGCTGGTTCTGGGGAATCTGGTGGCTGGTGGGGAAACAAGGGACTAGCTTTGCCAGGTCACTGACACCTTGCGTGAGCTTTCTCCTGCTGCCGTTCTGGTCGGGTGGCGGCCGTATTGGATTCCTCCTTGTCCTTTTCAGTTATATTCGTTTCCTAATTCATTATAATGTCATCTGGTAGATTGTGCCACTGGTGGCTACCATCTTGTGTTTTTCCGTAGATACAGTAATTGGTTTTTTTCGGCGGCCATTATGTTTACCACTGTTTCTGATGTACCCTGCTGGGCGGCGCTAGTGTGTGTGTGTGTGTATTTTTCCACCCTAAATTTAGGGATTAAGTGTAGCCTGCCACATGTTAGACTTTTGCTATTATTGACACATGTATTTTAATGTTACATAAACAATCATCTGAAAGTGAGGAGCATCGAAATGCCTGGCGTTGTGTTAGTAGATAAAAGCCTTATCCAACTGAGCTGTTGAAAGATGCGGCAATGCGAAGGTTTAAATGAGGTACAAATAATTAAATCATACACTTTTTATTATTTTAAATATTACTTATTAAATATGTTTTTTATTTATCTCATTCCGGTGCAGATAAAAATGTTATTTTAGGCATTTCNTTTAAATATTACTTATTAAATATGTTTTTTATTTATCTCATTCCGGTGCAGATAAAAATGTTATTTTAGGCATTTCAATGAACAAAACTTTTGTAGGGGTACAAATACCAGTACAACGCAATGGCTTATGTCGGATCCTACAGAAACGTGCTCGTGTTTGATATTAGACGCAGCAGTCTGTAAGACTGAGGAAAGTATTGTCAGCTGCAAATTATGTCTCCCACGATATGATATATNATATTAGACGCAGCAGTCTGTAAGACTGAGGAAAGTATTGTCAGCTGCAAATTATGTCTCCCACGATATGATATATCCTCCTTAATGGACGCAATGTTCTTCTGGGTACAGTAGAAATCATAAGATTTACTTCCTGTGCAATGCCAAATATATAGACCACCATGCTTAAAAAACTTAAAATAAAACCAAAAGTAGTTCGATTTCAGAATTTTTTTTTTGGGTTATCAGTGAAATCGACCGTACAATGTGGCAGAACCCAAGGAAACGTACTATTGTTAATACTGTGCTTCTAATAATATATTGAATCAATTTTTTTTGTATGACATTTTAATTTTTAGAATAAAACTTTTAATTATGTGTGAGTTATGTATTTAGTGAGCATGCATGGCCAGATGGCTGGCCTTGACGAAATAAAAACAAGATACCTTGCAGCTTTATAAGACTGCGCAGGCAGTGTTGGGTAGCTGTGTGCATTAGAGACTCAGCACATTGTCCGCTGCCCCAGTGAACAACAAGTTTCACGTCAGACCAGGTAGCCGCGCACTCCGTCCTTGTTTCTTTGCAAGTTTGTTACTGATACACTGTCATTCAGGGCGTGTCTCATCAACTTCTATACCAATCATAATTCATTTAAAATGTGTACAAGCTGAAAAATTTATTATAAAAAAATGTATTGGTGAACTTCTCCGGCCCTTATATATGAGTAGGGAGCAGCAAATGTCGCATTATTATCTGGCAGCCTGCTAGTCCTCGTTTGTTGTACATTCAAGTATGCGTCGTGTCCTGATTGGTGACTGCAACCACAAGCACACATTTCCCTTTCTGGCTGGGCTGTACGTGACTGGACAGTCTTATAACGAGTTGTTTCGTGTTGGCTCAGGGCCTCCGGCATGTCAAACAATCTGCAGTTTAATTACAAAGCTATTACTGTTAAAAAAACAATTATCGGTTTATAGAAAAAAGCAGGTGCAAATTATCCAGAACCCTCCGTTAAATTACGAAGACGTTATTTTTGCAATGACCTACCTTCCGTACATTTTACAGAACTTGCCGCGAATTCACGGGACCCTTAAGTAAATTTACTACTTAGTTTTTCTTTACTTCCGGTTTTAAAAAAATGATACGAAAAAAAAANTCACGGGACCCTTAAGTAAATTTACTACTTAGTTTTTCTTTACTTCCGGTTTTAAAAAAATGATACGAAAAAAAAAAACTAAATTTGGTTATGCGGGTGTTTTACTGAGTTAAAAAGTACATTAACAAGGAAAAGTATGCTATCNGAAAAAAAAACTAAATTTGGTTATGCGGGTGTTTTACTGAGTTAAAAAGTACATTAACAAGGAAAAGTATGCTATCGTGAAGCGAGATTTCATAACTATTCAAAATTTCCGCATTTTACAATTTGTAGATCTCATCAACGCCAGTGACTTCCTTATGGCAATGCAGGACTTAAATATGTGGTTTTTACACGAGACGTTCGTTATTTTTCCAGTGTCTAGAATGTTTGCGTGTTTTTGGTGTTGCCAATTGTTACAGGTGCCTGATGCTCGTTTCTAGTGTTTTAAAGAGTACTTCTAAGACGTCTAAGTGACGTGTACATGCAAACCGCCGCAGAAAACGTAATTTCCAGGCTGCAGTGATGGAGAAAGCTGCGTGTTAACTCGGCATGGTTTGTTCCCGAAACAGGAAGCTATCGGAAAATTAGGTTAAGTTGTGTATTTTGTAATAACAGGCCCCAGCTCCGTTTTACGTTGTCATGAATTGCGTTTCCATTTATGAACTGTACACTTCCAACGAAGTCTCCGCGAAGAATAACACGGGAAATTTGAACAGTGGACAATCGCCCATGTGTTTGAAGACTGTTGTCTCGTCAATAACAACGCGACATTCACAGAGACCTCGCTGTAAGTAGAGACTTACAACATTGACGGATTCACTTCGGGACATGCTAGAATTCGGAAACCCATCATTTGTGTTATTTTTATTATTTTTCCGCGATTTATTCGAAATCTCGTAGAAAACCCTGAGCCAATGACAACAAAATGCACGTCCAATGGTCACTTTTCACTCAGATAAGTGAATATCCCCATGCTAATATGCGAGTGAAGTTTACCCCAGCTCGCTAAACTGGCCAAGTTCCTGGGTCTCCATTCATACGTAATTCATAAGCTTTTTAATAATTGTTTATTTTGGTTCATTGACGTTGTCATTTGCAGACGTATGTATTAAACTCGATATCATAATACCAAACTTATCATAAATATGCAAGTAGTTTTGTAAAGAATGTATGTACGCCGTCACAGACGCCAGACGGCCAATGCAGACGTCCAGCAGAAGAGGCTTAGGCGTTTGTGTGCAGCGGCTTGTAGGCCTGGCGACGGCCTCGCTCAAACACACTAAGAAAACTGCAGATGTGCGCTTTGACTACGGAACTGCAGCCTGCGTCGACCATTTCCCGCAAAAACCATCTGTCATGGTGTATTTTCGCCTATAATACAGCACACTAACTTCACTGGGCGGTCTTCTTTTAAATGGAATTCCTGGGCGACGTGGCTGACTGGTTGCCTACGGCCGAGAAGTGAGAAAGCCCAAGTCCAGAGTCCGCCATCGAATGCACGTCTCCACAAAGACAGACTTTCCTGCGGCGTGCAACTTCACACTAACTACGTATGTACGTGTATATACGTGACTACGTATATAACACGTATATACGTGTATATACGTGACTACGTATATAACACGTATGTACGTGTATATACGTGACTACGTATATAACACGTATGTACGTGTATATACGTGACTACGTATATAACACGTATGTACGTGTATATACGTGACTACGTATATAACACGTATGTACGTGTATATACGTGACTACGTATATAACACGTATGTACGTGTATATACGTGACTACGTATATAACACGTATGTACGTGTATATACGTGACTACGTATATAACACGTATGTACGTGTATATACGTGACTACGTATATAACACGTATGTACGTGTGCAACTGCGCTTGTGTTCAGCTGGAACAATGAACAACGCTCGTTGTACTTGGTGGTAGTAGCAGTCGCATATCACTGGAAAACGTTTTTTGTAACTGCTAATGACAAATGTTTGTATAATTACACACATTTGTTGATTTACAAAATTATATTTTTTAAATTTACACTGTATCTTCATTTACAGGAATAGCATTTGTGAGAATAACGATATAATTTTGATTTAACATCTGCGCGTCTTTCATTGCCTACTTCTGGGAATTCCTCACATCCCGATAATAGCCTACCTTGGTCAAAGAGGGTTGCACTTTCAAACAGCACAACATTTTGAAGAATGTTATTGCTGTCGCTAACATATACAAAGTGACAAATTATATTATGACTGATATAGTAAAATAGTTTATAAACTTCAATTTCGTAGATGTTTAAAGTATTTTAAAATTCGTTTTAAAAAAACAGTATGAACAGCAGATTTAGGACTTAAATTTTAGACAAGGATGACAAAAAACAAAAAAAATTGATTTTAATATATGTTATTTTTCTCTAATAACTGCACAGAAAAATATGCATAAAAATATTGAATCATATTAAAATGAAAAGTCACGAGAATGGATGTCTTATTATGTGTGTATTATATATGTGTGTTATATATACACATACGTAAATATAAACGATTAAATTTCCATCGTTTCGTATGATTTTTTTAAATACAAAATTAAAATAAGAAAAATTAACAACAGAATGCAAGAATCATGAAAATAAAAACTCTCGGAAAAATTCAGCAGCTGTTGGAAGCATTAATTTTCTCATGTATGTACATAGTTGCTTCTTGTTTTGTTTTACGTGCGACTAAAATACTCGTCGTAATTAAGTATAAAACTAATTAGAGTTCCACCGCGAGCTCAGTTAAACGTGCTGCTCTCTTTTCAAGTTCAAATACCGCATATTAAAACGAGATTTAACTATTGAAAGGACGTATAACGTATTAACATATCACACCGATGCTGAATGCATCTTTAGCGTAGTGGTTAGTGTGCTTACTTCTTGGGTAGAGGTTCACGGTTCAATTCTCGTCACCAAAATGAGAATTTTCACAATTGTAGTTGGGTGAGGACATGCCTGACAGTGCCGCATGAAATGTGTTTCGTGTAGTCCGGATTGAGTTATAACTTTCATACCATAAAAACTAACGTGTATCATCATGTAGACAAATTGCTTTGTAGAAATACAAATGATAACTTGTGGTTTTGCAGGAAAATAATTGGAGAATTACTACACATATTGTAATTCTAAAGGATATCCGTCGGTAGGTTACAGTAATTTTTGTACAAATACAGAAAATATCCCTTACCCTTTTCAAGCTATTTTTTGTAACCTTTAAAAAGATTTTTTTGTACTATTGCCCATAATTTTTTGGCATCTATTAACCAAACAATTTTCTGTTAAAGTACAAAAAAAAATGTACTGTGTAGGACTTGATAACTAAAAGGATTAACCATCAGCAATGTCCAAAATGTCTGTAGATTCATCGGTCCTGTTGGGAATATGCGGTTAATATACGAAAACAGAGTCCGTGCCACACAACGCAGATATGATCAAAGCAAACAGGAGATATGGAACGTTTCCAGTGAGTAACTATGTTTTCCGATGTAACATGAAGATTTGCTAACCACCGCGATCAGAAAATGAAACTTGGTGCGACACTTCTCCGCCTACAATTAGTTAAAGGAAAAGGCGCGAGAATAATTTACAAAACAATAAACTGGAATGTGTTCGTGCCTCCAGCATTACAATAACGTATTCCTAGAATTTATGTAATTACAGCCCCTTAGCTCAGTAAGCAAAGCGCTTGCCTTACAATATTTCTGTTCATGCTCACAGATCCTTCAAGCACAACAATATCAGTGGCTTTTATTAATCGATCAAGATCACGTATAAAAACTCACAAAGAGACAAAGGGTAGACTGGGTACGGTTGTGCCAGGGTACGAAAGTGACAGTCGAAATATAAGCCAAAGTATACGGATTAGCGAGTTGTGGTAACGGCGAAGGGAGGGGCTTGCATGTCTGAACCCGTGTCACGGTATTTGTTTTTGACAGTCAAATGTAAGTATTTTTGTTAGATTTCTTTTGATAATTGTTGTAACGTATATACAGATTGAGTTTTAAGTTTTATTTATCTATATAACATATACATTAGTAAATAAAAATCAGTGATTACTTTGTTCATAGATTATTTCATTTTGGCATGGTGTTTATTTTTATGAAAAAAAAGTGCGTTGGGTACGGTTGTGACATTTTTGTGGGTACGGTTGTGACATAGTAAAAGTTGTGTTTTATTGATTTAGATGCCCAGACAACGCTCGAGGAGGACCGAAAGGGGGAGGCAAGACATTACTCAATACGAAAATGCATATATTGAAACAAAACGAGGTGTATCTCTGCCACAAGCAGCAGAAATGTTTCAAATTAATCGAATGTCCTTGTTAAGATGTTGATACAAATATGTTTATTTTTTTGTTGAAGAACACATTGTCGTGTTTTATTTAAATGATTTTGAGGTTACGTTTATTAATGTTTTATTTTTAATCTTAAAGAGTTCCTGTAAAGCTAGTTGTATGTGATTAAAGTCTGTATTTTATTTGTTTTGTTGCAAAGATAATTTTGATATTTATGATGTTAATTAACATTACTTTTATATTTTGATTATGCATAGTTATGACAGTTTCTAGATAAAATTAACATTTTGAGACTCATTGCAATGTGAAGACTGGTTTTAATAATTCCCTATTATGTATATAAATGCTATAGTGCCTTATTAGTTATAAGTGATTGAAGTGTTCCCAAACATACTTTTTTCTGTTCCTTTTCTTTTCAAATGAATGTTATGTAATATTAATTCTAGAGTGTTGTAATAAAGGTGATTTCAGACCATTTCAGAGTATTATTAAACCTGTCACTTTCGACCCCAAGCACTGTCACATCGGCCCCTGGGGTGTGGTCGGTTGTGACATTTTTCCCTTTTTTTTTTACTTGCTCCTGTGTGCAAACCATTATGTTTAGGGATAAAAGTTTAATTAATTATATGTAGGGTTATGTAGAAATTATACGGAAATGCACATTTAGTTTAGCTAACTGGTATACATACAAAACTATGGCCGATCAAATGCAAAATGGCACAACCGTACCCAGTCTACCCTACACATTTTAAATCACAAATAAAAAATCGAACAAAAATGATATAACAATTATTTATTAAATCAATATAAACATTTATACATTTAAAGAAGCTGTGATACTAACCTCGCCAAAGTTCCCAAAAAGTTAGGCGATCATTTCCGTACACATACGAAATTAATGATAACGCCGTAAATGAAAAAATGCCCAAAAATTTATTAATAAAAACGGATTAGTTTTGTGAGTAATTTTCCGTAATTTCAGGGAATTTCTTTAGGAGTGGAGAGGGGCGGTAAATAATTGACGAAAATCTTATCTGCCAACATATTTTTTTCAATAGACTATAACTTCTAGCTCCGTTTATGACTGAATGATGTTTATTAATTGTCTTAACTATATTAGACGAATCGCGAACGTAGAGTATTACAACAGCAGAGTTGTCAGTGGTACATAAGAAGTGGGAAACCAGCAGTGAAGACAATACATTGGAAGACAAGAAGCAGCCAGGTTCTGCTGTAAATCACTCTCTCCAGTCGCCCGCAGTAAGTTCGCGCGGCAGTAAACAAGGTCACAGCAGAGGAAAACTGCGCCTCGCACACAAGGAAACACAGCAGATCAGGATAAGCTGCGAGGCAAGCTAGGCATTGAGCCAGATAAGAAGATATCTCTCACAACACCTACATTATAACCGTGCTACAGTTGACTTGTCTCTAACTCTGCACATTCGGCAAACTAGTACGCGTCACTGAGTGACGTCATGTCATGTCTCTTGTCCCGCCATGTCACTTCGTGCCCCAGGGTTATGCTTACTTTTTATAATTTAATGTTTAATGCAATCACTCCAAAATGCCTTTAAAACACAACATTAATAAACTATCCAAACATTATAAAATTAAAGAAGTAGGTGTTTAAATTTTGCACAACATTTATTGCACTCTAGTATAATTTTTCGAAATGTACGGGATAAGACGTCTTCGGACATCTAAGGTGTGGCAACCCTTTGTGTTAACCCCTTGGTGACTTCCTAGAGGTCAAGTCAAAGCGACGCCAAAGACCAAGCGACATCGCAGAGTAGATAAAGGCACACAGACGACATGGCCTGGCAAGTTCCTATTCGCTGATTGGCTTTGTGAGGCTGCGGAAACAGGTCTTGTGCCTGACTGGCTACCACGTGATGCGAAACGTTTCCTATTAGCTGAGCTGCCAGCTGGCAAGCAAGTTGCCAGGCGCTGATTGGCAAGTGCCGTTCCAAAAGTTTTGTTGGTCAGTGACGCCATCTTGCAGGCGTGTGCGACAGAAGTTCGCGAAATGAACGGCTATTTCTCCGCTGCATACTTGTGGCGACTTGCAAATCTTGGCAGGGACTGTACAGCTTCTCCTCCATCAGCCAAGACCCAAACTAGCTTTCAACCGACATCTCTCTTCACGCCGTTAGATGATATCCGGTTTTGTTGCTACACGTACACACATACTGCCATTTCACAATCTTACTATAAGCACCTGATTTTAGCAAAAACAATTTCAGTGCTTGTATCTGTTATGCTGTAAAAAATTTCAGCTGAGAACTAGCTTTATAATTGAAAGATATTGTTTCGATTCTATGGTGTATGCCTGCGAATAACGCTTGGTCAGAATCGTAGCAACTAATTCTGATTTGTCCTTGAGCGTGGCCTTACAGTGGCGCTCCGAGAGTGTGGCTGTGTGTGACGTGTCAGTTGTGGATCGGGGTGAAGAAGATGGATGGCAGAGAGTTCCCACAGTCGTCTAGCCTCACCAGTGCCACGTGACAGAAGACTTGAGATAAGTGCCCTTGAGCGTGGCCTTACAGTGGCGCTCCGAGAGTGTGGCTGTGTGGGACGTGTCAGTTGTGGATCGGGCTGAAGAAGATGGATGGCAGAGAGTTCCCACAGTCGTCTAGCCTCACCAGTGCCACGTGAAAGAAGACTTGAGAACACTAAGTGCCCTTGAGCGTGGCCTTACAGTGGCGCTCCGAGAGTGTGGCTGTGTGTGACGTGTCAGTTGTGGATCGGGGTGAAGAAGATGGATGGCAGAGAGTTCCCACAGTCGTCTAGCCCCACCAATGCCATGTGACAGAAGACTTGAGAACACTAAGTGCCCTTGAGCGTGGCCTTACAGTGGCGCTCCGAGAGTGTGGCTGTGTGTTACGTGTCAGTTGTGGATCGGGGTGAAGAAGATGGATGGCAGAGAGTTCCCACAGTCGTCTAGCCCCACCAATGCCATGTGACAGAAGACTTGAGAACACTAAGTGCCCTTGAGCGTGGCCTTACAGTGGCGCTCCGAGAGTGTGGCTGTGTGTTACGTGTCAGTTGTGGATCGGGGTGAAGAAGATGGATGGCAGAGAGTTCCCACAGTCGCCTAGCCCCACCAATGCCATGTGACAGAAGACTTGAGAACACTA
The DNA here is from genome assembly GCA_002778355.1 of Clitarchus hookeri. Classification (NCBI taxonomy): domain Eukaryota; kingdom Metazoa; phylum Arthropoda; class Insecta; order Phasmatodea; family Phasmatidae; genus Clitarchus; species Clitarchus hookeri. Next base: position 760,192 of record NQII01000460.1, on the reverse strand, counting down.
AGTGCCCTTGAGCGTGGCCTTACAGTGGCGCTCCGAGAGTGTGGCTGTGTGTTACGTGTCAGTTGTGGATCGGGGTGAAGAAGATGGAGGGCAGAGAGTTCCCACAGTCGCCTAGCCCCACCAATGCCATGTGACAGAAGACTTGAGAACTCTATAGTGTCACGCCGGGTTTACCGCCCAGTCCAGGAGCACACGCCAGCAACGCCACTGGCCAGCAACATATCGGAATGCCGTGCGCCAATCAGCGCCTGGATACTTCCTCGCCAGCCGACAATCTACCAATAGGGAATACTCTGCAGCATGTTTCTAGCTTATCTGGTATATTGCTCAATTAAGCCCCTATCGCATTGTCCAATTGCCTCTTTCAATCACATTTCACAAAAATTGGAAGACGAAAAACTACCAGACAATTTTTCCATTCAATAGATTTGATCAAATGTGTTTGGAAATGTGTAACACACTAATTGTTTTCACTGTAATGATCTTATCTCAATTTTTATTAACAAATTATTTCCAAATTGGAACACTGCTGTTGCATTTCCATGCAGTCCACTACATGAAGAAATGTAAAGAATGTTGTTATTTACATTCACTTCTTTACTAAATTTTATTCTTATTTATTATAGTTTTTTTGCACAATGAAATTTAATGCCTCGGAATTTTTAACAAACCTTTCGTGATGTTTGAAGCTGTTGTATTTGTCGGGCACGATTCTGACTGACTCAGCACATCAAACATCAAGGAAATTTGAGAACCGGTCTAATATGCAAAATTTCTAATGGAAGTTAGAACGATCTGACTTTTCCTGACAATCATGGTGGCGATAATAACGTTTCGGTGACGTCAGAAAAATCAAGTTTTATTTGTCGACGTTTATTTGAAGCAGTTTGACGGTAAATGCTGAGAGTGACGGGGCGGTTGCAGAGCCCCGCGACACCAGTTTCCTATTTGAAGGTAACACCGCGCAGTTTCAGTTGTGTAGTATCGCCTGTTCTGTGGCCACAACATTTTTATATTGGTAATTCTCAAATTTTTTCCAATGAACACGATGAATTGTGCGTTATGTTCCACAGGGGAAAGTGCTCTATTGTGAGACAGTTAACTAGGCATTATGTTAGCAAAAATTGAGCCAGTAATGAAGATCGCTGACTACAATGCGGCGCGTAGCAGCAGCACTCAGGCTGAGCGAGCAGGAATTAATATAGCAGATCCACTTTTAGCTCTTTGTCAATGTCTGCAAATCAATACTGCTCCCAAAATGTTGAAATATTAAGTAGCTACGTACAAGACGGTTTCTTTCTAAAGAACACGGCAACAGGATATTTCCCGTATCTGGCAAATATACTTTGCAAAGGCTTGGGATATTACGGTGAGTTTAAAATTTCCTATAACTCATAATATTTACTTTCGTTTACTACACATAGACTTAATGTGGGACATTAATTATGTTTACAGAAAACATAACGCAGTCGCAGAAAGGAACATGGTTGTGTGCTGTACCAGTTCTGCGCAGTTCTGTTAAAGACATTCATTCTTATTTACTGTTTATTTCTTTACTTCTGTACAGTAACTGATTAAATCATACTTCGCCATCCAGTTACCCACATTCTGAACCATAAACAGTGATATCATCCACTGAACTACTAGACAGTAAACATTAGATAAGAGACTATGACAGACTGGCCATTCAGTGCAATGAACGGAAAATCAGTGTCTTTGTGTTGTAGTTATTGTCATTGTCTGGAGATGTTGCGTAAGAGGTGATTCTATTTTGTCGTTCACATATGCTTGAGGTTAAAAATGTTATACTTTTGTACACAATAATCCACATAAAACACGTTGTTCTCAATATCAATCAGGAAACATAAATTTATAATTGCTAATTAATTGTGGAGGTGGGTGGGGTTGTATATCCAACCAAAATAAAGAGAATATGATGTGTTCGCAAAGCGACTCCTCAACTTCTAACTCTGCTCACTCACTTCACAATGGAATTAAATATAGCTGCAAACCAAAAATTACCTTTTCGACACGTCAGTATCCTTTATGCTTCGGTAATAGAAGTTTCTATTGCATTTCAATAGCTTTGCAAAATTGTAAAACCTAACCAATTCACAGGTATCCTCCATTTTACGACGCCGTGGAACGAACTTTAAATCTGTGAAATTGTGCTTCCGTAACTGTCAGAGAGCAGCAACGGTTTTCAATTGGAGGCATTTCATAGTTTGTCGCTTATTTGGCTCCATTTTTACTATTTCAGGTTTAAAGTGTATAAAACCTCCATTTTTTACCTGTGTGTCGTTTTTGCCTCTTGTTGACAGATTATTTAAAATGCCCACATTCAAAGAATATGAGTCTGTCAATCATTTGTTTCATCTAGTAGTTATCAGACTTGAAATTTGCCTGGCACCAAGTCTTAATAATTGTGAAAATTCAAATAATTACTAATGTTCATTTATTTATTAAAAAATAAGGAAAATAACTACTGAATATCAGTTATTTTTTAGTTTATTTATACGAAGTGTATAAACTCGGCAACATTCATTTCCTCAATCGCATCCACTTTACTTTCTAAATAATTTGTTTATTTCTAAGGAGCCCTTAAGAATTTCACTACCAGATATCGGGCTCCTAACTCACGGCTGCGTAAGGCAGTTTAGATGTTGCTGTTAGTCCGAGTCCTAAGCAGCACATATTGTGCATTTAAGTGACGCTTAAATTTTTAGAATATATTAGTGAAACTGGCCATTGGCTTCACACGCGCTAGTAGCGTAATGGTAGACGACACACACAAACGACTTTCACCAAATAACCAGAAGACGTTTATGTTCAAATTGTGTGAAAAATTCCTGACTGCCTAAATAACATTAAATTTATTTCTGTGTTATTTATATCGGCCTACCACGTCCCAAACAGAGTGCAAAACTTCAGTAGTTTGGTTACAATCTAAAACAAGGAGTTTCTGATATAACTAATGATCCTGCTTTACTCTACATGGGTGCAAATACTTTTAATGAAGTCTTTTAAAGCTTAGTTGGTGGGAGGTCTCGTTGACAGCAATATCATTAGAGATGAAACCAGAAACATATGCAACAGCACCGAGATAATTACAAATACACGCTTGGCTTACCCAGGACTCGAATAAAGAATACCTCTTGAAAATAAGTTATAGTGCAATAAACTGTATCACGGGGATAGGATTCGGAGCATAAACGTTGGATGAGATCAGTTAAATGTTTTGATTATAACATTCAATAACTTAAATATATACATGTCTAACATTTTGAAAATAAGAATCTGAGCCACTTAAACTACGTAAGTTTGCATGGCCTACTGTAGCACAACTTATTTGAAGAATTTGGTGGAAATAGGTTTATTGGTCCTCAAGATATGGCAAACATTCTTATTTTCTTAAACGGTGCTAACTTACAAAATTGCCCAAAGAAGAGGTTCTGTTTGCGATGCTTCTAACAGATACTCTCAGCATAAAATTGTTGATTGAATTTGGTTAAATTGATAAATATACATTCCAAACTTATCAAAATATTTTCATGGTACAAACATTGAAAGTCAATGTCTGACACCACTTAAATAATTTAATTTTATTAATGGTAATGGTGCACAACATTTGGTGGAAATTAGTTGAATTGCTCTGGAAATATGGCAAAATGTTCAATTTTCTCACCTGGCACTAATTTGCAAAAATGCTGAACAAAATGGTATCTCTGTGTGCATAATTTATGCTTCAAATGAATAGTGTTACTGTACAAAATTGCATTGAATTTTATTGAAAAATTTTACAGATATAATATAGTAATCAAACTTATTTCTGTTAACACCATTTAAAAAGGCACGACACATCTAAAACATGACGCTATTCCCCACCTGTGGGTCCTAGGGTCCCCAGTTAATATTATATGGCACAGACTATAAGATGCCTTGAAGGTTGAGGGTATATCAATAAGGCAGTCTTTCGGTGTTTCACTTAACTGGTTGGTTATATTTTCTCGAGTTGGTGGAAGGAGGGGCGATCTGAACACTAAAACTTACCCTGTCCTTCCACAGTGCGTGTCCCAGTTGCCCCGCAGTTTGGCTAATGGTGGAAGGGGGGAGGAGTGCTCGTGGCACCACTTCCAAGCTGGTCAGCCTCTTGTGTAACTAGAGGTGCATGTTGACGCCACTCTAGCTTGGCTCCGCATTTTCGTCCGCTTTCCTACGTGTTTATGTAGCACCTTCCGGCTGCTTCGGCGTTATGCCAGCTCTTACTCGGCACAACCTTGACACATGTAACTGAGTCTCCGTCCTCTGGCTGTCCTGGCTGTCCACATGTCCCGCAATGTGTGTCAATTTGTCGGTGATCGCGGGGAGGATAATATGGTGGGGACGGGGGGATTGTGGCAGCGACGTTTTCTACGGACTATATGCGCCAAGTGTCAAACACCTTAGTTTACATACTCTACTGTAGCAGCTCTTAAGTGAAAAATTTGACGGGAATGGGTTCATTGGTCTTCGAGATATGGCATAAAACCACAATTTTTTTTTCAAATGACGATCTCCATAAATGGATGACAAAAAGGTAATGTATTAGCACATTCGATTATTTTCCTATATTCTGTCAGTATACAAAGCTAAGTTAAAATCGGTTATATGGTTTCTCGGATATAGCACACTTGGCTAAAATGTTTTATATTATCCATTTTGAAAATGAGGGCCTTGAACATTTAAAACATATACATTAATATTGCTTGCCACAGTCAATTGCCTTTGCCAAATTTGGAAGAAGTCTGTTGATTGTTTCCCGATATATAACACAAAATCTTAACATTTTGTGGGGCTTTCTAACAAAATGGCTGAGAAATGGCTTAATGGATGGACAAAATTGAAGGATATTACAGATTCTGCCAACATAGAATATTGTGTTCAAATGTGTTTCGTAGTTTAGTAGATATAACGTACTCAGATAAAATGTTTGTATAGACTCCATTTTGAAAATAAGTGTCTGACCCAATCAAAATATATCAGTTTACATGGCCTGCTGTAGTTCCATTTCTTTGCCAAATTTGTTTGATATCTGTTAGTTTTTCCAGACAAATAGTAGAAAATTTTGAATTTGTCGAGGAATGCTATATTACATAATGATGGAAAAAAATAGTTCATATAAGCACATTTGATGGTTGTAACATATAATGCCAGCATATAAAGTTATGTTATAATTAATTACATAGTTTAGACGATATAACATAAACATCTAAAATAGTATATGACCGCCATTTTGAAAATAAGAGTCTGATCTTCTTAAAACATACTAGTTTACACAATTTTCCGCAGTAGTACATGTTTGCCGTATTTGGAAGGAATCGGTCAGTGGTTCCCCGAGTTATGACATTGAAATTTTACTTATTCTTCTGGCGATACCTTAGAAAATGGTAGACAAAAGATGCTCAGTGTAGATACATTCGATGGTTTCAATAAGTACTCCTAGCATGCAAAGTTAAGATGTTATTGATTACACATTTTTGACGATATAACATTATATGATCAAATAGCTATCGAACCACCATTAAAAAGAATGTGTCTTACTTACTTAAAACATATTTATTTACATCANTATATGATCAAATAGCTATCGAACCACCATTAAAAAGAATGTGTCTTACTTACTTAAAACATATTTATTTACATCATCTCCTGCAGTACTGCTTGTTTGCCAAAATTTGTAGTATCGGCCATTTGTTTCCCGAAATATGACAAAAAATATATAATTACATGTGGTGCTATCTTACAAAATGGCGCACAAAAGTGGTGGCTTTGTCAGTATGATAGTTGTAATATATACTGTCATCATACAAAATCTGGTTGAAATTGGTTTGAACGGAATGTTAGTTATGCCAAAAACCACAAAATAATGGTTTAACCGCCATTTTAGAAATAAGTGCCTTTTCAATTTTATCTACATGCGTTTACATGACCTATTATAGTATTATTGGCCTGCCAAATTTGGTGAAGATTGGTGAAGTAGTTTTTGAGATATAATGTAAGAGCTCCAGTTTTTCATATGTCGCAGTATTAAAATAACTGTCCAACAGCAATATCTATCTCTAAATTCGATGCTTAGGCGATGCGCTGTTGACGTACAACATTTTGTTTAAATTGGTTTGATGGTTCCGAGATATGACATATCGTCCTAAATTTAAAATGGTGACTTATTTTAAAATTAAAAGTTTTGTGAGAGAGCACAAATAATTGCAAACAACAAAACTAATTTAATACCTGCATTTTGCCACATACCTCAATTATGTTCCCATTGCGTGGCGCACAGTAAAAGTTATAACGATCCCAAAACCGGAAAAAAACCACTGAATACCGGAAAAACTGGCGACCTATTTCCCTACTAAATTCTCTTAGTAATGTCTTTGAAAAACTTATATTAACAAGACTCTTAGTCGATGCAGAAATACACACAAATATCCCAGAAACCCAGTTCGGTTTTAAAGCCCACTACTCCACCATCCACGCCCTTACGAAATCCACAACTGAAACAATAACAGCCATGCAAAACAATCCACTAACAATATCCATATTTTCAGATATCGCAAAAGGGTTTGACAAAGTTTGGATACCCGGCATATTACAAAAACTAATAAACGACTTTTACATTCATCTACTAGCCTCATATACTGAAAAGCCAAAAAAACTGGTACACCTGCCTAATATCGTGTAGGGCCCCCGAGCACGCAGAAGTGCCGCAAGACGACGTGGCATGGACTCGACTAATGTCTGAAGGTATGCAGGAGGCAATTTACACCATGAATCCTGCAGGGCAGTCCACAAATCCAATCTGCGCCAGTTTGGAAAGGGTTGCACGCCTGTCACGTTTATTGATTCTCATCAGTCGTTGTTTGACCCGTTCTTTCACGATCTTTTTACGGCTGCAGCGATGTTGAAGATGTGATGTTTTATCGGATTCCCGATATTCACGGTACACTCGTGAAATGGTCGTACGTGAACATCCAAATGTTATCGCTACCTTGGAGATGCTATGTCCCATCTCTCGTGCGCCGACTATAACACCACGTTCAAACTCACTTAAATCTTGATAACCTGCCATTGTAGCAGCAGTAACCGATTTAGCTGCTGACCGCATCGCGTTACTCTGATTGGTTCCATACCTCTGTTATTGGCATACGCACGCCTATGCCAGTTTTTTTGGCCCTTCAGTGTAATTCCACAACAGAACATTTTTTGTAACCATAGATTATGCTAATTCCACTACTCGCAATATATTATCTGGAGTCCCACAATGTTCCGCAATATCGCCGTTTTTATACAATATTTTCCCCTCAGATATCCCGATAACTCACGCCACAGTGCAAATGTATGCGGACGATACACTAATATATACACACGATAAAAAAAACTGCCCTACGCAATATTGCTAACACAACTACAATTAAATGATCTTGACCACTGGTTCGAAAGATGGAAAATTAAAATAAACCCAACTTAATCGCAGGCTCTCCTTTTAACCACACGTCGGATCCAACCAACTGGATAAATAACTTTAAAAAACATACCTTTATATTTACACAAAATGCTAAATATCTTGGCTTAATAATTGATAACAAATTAATCTCGACTAACCATATTGCAGGAGTTAAAAAAGCAGCATTTGGTAAATTACCGCAGTTATATCCCATGGTAAAAAGCTTAAAATTACATAGACACCTAAACTTACTCATTTACACTTCAATTGTCAGATCAGCCCTTTTATATGGCAACGAAGTATGGGGTAGCCGAAATAAATTCCTACTAAACTACCATCAAGTTATCCAAAATAAATTCCTGCGAATCATAGCAAACGCAGTGCTCTTTACTTCCAATCTAACACTCCATGAGTATTTAAAAACACTAACTATTAAATCCCAACTACTGAAACGTAATATAAACCATTACAATAAATTGCTCTTCCACACAAATCCCGTAATGAAACGCTTAGGTGACTATCTCCCTGATGAAAACAGAAGAATTAAACGTCCCAAATTACTCCCAGCATCATAACAAAGCTTCACTAAAACCCCCGGCCGGCCGCAATTCTCCGATCAGTCCGGAACAATGTTCGGTCGTTTGAACAAAACTGCTTGGCGCTAGCATCGCACCTGCCACTCAGCCTGCAGCTGTAACTGCGTGATCACTACAATCACGCCACCTGAGCTCCGCAACACCCCTATAACTTGCTTTCCCTTTCTTTATTAACGATCAATTTACCAGACTGCCTTTGTTAAAAGTATAATTATATCTACTTTGATTACCGCCTGGGAAGACAAGGGCCCTTACATGCATGAACTATTGGTTTCAAAAAAGATTTTAGTTTGCGAAAATACGCCGAGGGCATGTAATTTGGAGTTTAAAACCTTTTAACAAGTTGTTTGCTTAATATTTCCTTGAAGAAAGCTGCAAGTTTGCTGAGTAAACCTTGAAAAGCGGGCTAGAAATTGTAATTTTTAGTTTAACGTGGTCGGAGGTCGCAGATTGACCGAGAGGTTTCGTGGTAGGCGGGGTTACTATCTACTACTCAAGCAAGAGACAAGAGATTTCCGCACTGTCGTATTCTTTCGATAAAAAACATTTTCAAGGAAACAATTGCATCGAGAATATTAAAAGGTTTTAATTTGTTCAATATAGCACCTCATTTTACTTCTTTTTATAATTTTTGAGAAGATAAATACTTTATATTGTTTTTTCTGTCTAAGGCGTGGAATAAAAATATATTAAATATCTGGATTTCTAGGTTTATTCACATAGTTTTGCAATAAACTGTATTGTTTTTTAAAGATTTTTAAAACCTTTAATTATGAATTTGGTGACCCGTAAAATTAATTTAGGGTCTATATTTCAGTGAGTGAAAGAGCTGTTTGCTTGCAGAGTTCAGCAGCGATTATTTAATTGCAAACAGAAAGTGCTGCGATCAGTTCGTTTTGATTAAACTTCGTGTTTGTGTTGCTCGTCAGAGTTTGTATTTATGTTCAATATACCATGAATTCTCCGTAACATCATGGGGAGGGGAAAGTTATGTTTTTCTGAAGCCTCGATCCGATTGAAAGTCGCTGACCTGACTTAACGCCTCCAGCAGAAGGCAGGATTTGTCTTGCGGATTAGCGAGTGTTTGACTTTTGGTAATGTAAGTGCGGAAGTGTGCCATGATGGGTGCAAAGGTGGACTCCGACAAACACCGCATTAGCGCGCTCATGTCCTGGAGAGTCTCTCCAAGCCCTGTTGGCACACTTAGGGCGAGGATTGATTGGCAGGTGTGGTTAAGTGGGTATGGCAGGTTGTTGTGTTGTTGTTTCTTGGAATACAAGGAGCAAAGCGGGAACTGTATTGGGTTGTTGGAAGCCTACAGACGACTGCGCGTATGAAAGGCTACGGGGGAGGTTTTTCGCGTCTGAAATGTGTTGGTCATTGGCCAGGTTTCGAGCCGGCACTGAAACCGACACAGATGTTTCTTACGGTATTACTTTAATTTTGTCAGCTTGTGCTTGGCGTTCTCTGACAAGTTCTTTTCTGGTATTTACGAGGATGAACCACGGTAATGTTTACTCTTTTGACTTTCTCGAGGGGCGGTAGTGTGTCACTTTGCGCTGCCGTCACGCAGAAGAAACGTTGTATCTGCAAAATGTGTTTGGCGGCATCTGAGGGATGTGCAATTTTTCTGTGGAATTGGTTAATATTCAGTATGTTGTAGCCGTGGCCATCAAGATATCGTCCGATGTAAGGTTGTTGGGAGTTTTCCAACACCACTTTATGGGGTTTGTCTTCTCTGATGCTGTAGGTGAAGTACTGTATGCATTATACTTGCGGCTTCCCAATGCAAATACTGACCGGTCATCACAATGCGAAGACCGTTGCGGGCGATGTGGCAAGTGTAGCCGGCTTTGTCAATGGAACCGAGCATGTGCACCAGTAATGTGTACTGTGTGGTGTTGGGTACGACCAGACGGCAATTGCTGTTTGTTGGCAGTGGCAGTGCGGGGGATTGTGCGCGGCCTGTGTTGCTTGGCAAGTCTCACATGGGACTTCCCCAAGGGTACTCTACCGGTTTGAAACCGGCATGCGCTGGGGCGTCACTGACGGCCACTGGCGGACGCTTGTTTTTTACGCCGGAATCTCCGAGTTTACGTCTTTATCACAGTTGTTCGCGCTGTTCGTGGTTCCACGTGGTTTCAGTTTCAATTTATCCGAATCCAGTTTTTAAGTTTGCAAACGGGGACTTTTAGGACGCTTTAGTCGAGTGTTAGTGCCCGAGAGGTATTTACCAAGTTTTCTGATTCCTGGGTTGCTGTGGATTGCAACATTATCGTAGAATTTATTATTTTGTAAAATTATTTTGTTGCTAATTAGAGGGACTTTTAAAGCTTCGTGTGAATCTACATTGCGTGTGTAGTGATGAATGTTTCCCTGTACACTTAAATATTTATTTTGAAAAGTATGCAATGATTGACGGCATTTCCCCAGATCTCATTTCCACGCATTAAGGCCGCTCTGACTAAAGATGTGAATGTTAGTAGTTGGAGTTGCAAGGAGAGACTGGCGGATTTTAAAAGTGGGTACAGCTTTATTAGTTTGGCCAATGCTAATTTACGTTATTCTTTTATATGTGAATGCCATCTTAATTTTTTTGTCTATTAATATGCCTAAGTATTTAGCGTGTGTAGAGTAGAGGATTCTGCGTTATTGTATTTGAGAGTTTATGGTTGTCTCGTTTCCTTCTCCTTGTAATGACATGAGCCTGGGATTTTTGCGCATTAAGGACGATTTTCCATCGCTCGTACCACTGTCTCAGCGCGTCTAGTTCAAGTTGGGTGTATAAATAAATATAATCTACTTATTTATCATGAGCAAAGATAACGGTATCGTCAGCATACAATTGCATTTTTAAAAATTTCAGTGGATATCTGCTGTACAAATTTATATAAAAAGGGGAAAAGGGGAACCCTGTGGTACACCTGCTTGTAGAGTGCGCGTATTAGATGCGGCATCATTAATTTATACGCAGAAATCTCTGTAAGAGAAGTAACTTTGAAGTAGGTGAATGTAGCAGTCCGGGAATTTAAAGTTAATAACTTTTTTTAAACAGTCCAGTATCCACAGTTTGTAGTAGGATTTAGCTGCATCCTGCAATTGTATATTTTAGTCCATTGTATGCTGCTATTGTTACAGTAACAAAATTAGTGAGTGCATGCATAGTAGAGTGTTCTGCCTTCAAAATAAACTGAAAATAAGGGATTATTTTCTTTATCTGAGCACGAGTATTAAGTCTTACCAGAAGTAATTTTTTACATATTTTGCGAAGTGGACTGAGAAGCGATATCGGGTGATGGTTTAGGTGTAGTGAAGGGTCTTTTCCTGGTTCAGGAATTGTTATTATTTTTGCGCATTTCCAGTTTGATGGGAAATATTTGTATTTTAATATGGCGTGTAATATTTTTAATACAACACAATGTGCCGGGTACTGTAAGTTATTTAACAATTTCTATATAATTTTGTCATCCTAGGGTGCCTTTTTTTGTTTGACTGATTAAATAGACAGAAGTAGTTATCGTAAAGTGATGTACTGAGGTTATATTAAGTTTTATTATTTATAAAGTAAGTTGTAGTGGTAATTACGTCCCTTGTAAAACCAGGATCTCCGATATAGTTGTTTGGTGTGAACTGATCTGCTAGTGAGTCGGCTATTGCTTTAGTCTTGTCTATTGAATTATATTTCAGACCTGTAGGCGTTAAAATGGGAGTAGATATTTGGCTTGATTTTTTCCACGTAGTAATTTGGAAATTCGCCAGAAGTTTTGAATATTTTCGGAAAACTCTGTAAAAAATGTCTCTCATTTTGGGATTCACAATTTTTCTAACTTGTTATTAAGTTCTTTCATAAGTATATTATATTTTGATTTTTAGATATCAGTTCCATGTTTTTGGTTCATATGTCTATCATGTCTTTTTTCTGGTAATAAGAAATCTATGAACGGGAAATTTTGATGCATAAATTGGCGTCTGTTGAGAAAAGTAGTATTTTTATTTAATTGTTTTTAATGGTGTTTTGAAATAGTTCTAAAGCTGGGTGTATGACCTTTTTATTTTAAATTTATTTTTATTTAATGGTGAATAATTCCTCTAGATCTACTTTAAAGTTAACCAAATGGATGTACGGCATATATTATGTTGGAAGACGTTTGCTTTACATGGAAATGTTATAAATCAAACTGCTATTGCCTCTATAGCTCAAGCTCCTGTATTGTTTTCACTGTCTTCCAAGGGACGCAGTTCAAGCATTGAAATGGGGACATTTGTCAACAGAATATCCAGTACATCAGGTTAGTATTTACTTTTAGACGGAAAGAGTGTGGGTCGGATGAGGGCGCAAATCATAATATTTATTTGATTGAGAGTGTAAAAGTAAGATTCTGCCTTTTTCGTTATTTACTCTGCTGTGCCCCTCAGTGTGTTTGAATTTAGTTATCCTGCAATAAGATGTGGGTAAGGTTGACTGGTTATTTTATCTAGGTGTGCTGTTATTAATTTTTTAGTTGCGGAGAGATACTCTTACGGGTCAACGGCCATCGCTTTGAACAATTGTAATACTGTTCTTGCGGTTTCGATGTCAATTCGCTTTCAATGATTGTGCTAGGTGTACTTTAAATAATAATTATTGCTTACAGCGTTTTATTTACTTGTAGCGTAAGGATGCATTTCCGACACCACGTTAATTACATCAAAACACTCGTATTGACCCACCCTTGCATCCCTCAAAACATCTGCACTCATTTCAAACACATCTTGTTCAAAATGATAAAGTAATTGCTTGATAAACAGCGTTATAACCTCAAAGGCTATCCACATAGTTAGTGACAGTTGTATTGGCAGACAAGCAGTTCAGTGTCATGACACGCAGACTGGCCTGTGCAGCTAGCGTGATCACATGCTCAGTGTACGATGTGAGCACTCCTCGTCTTCACTACACTGCACTCCTGGTCTTGAACTTGCCCGACGCCGTGTGTAATTTCCTCTCAGTTTTCCTGTTTTCTCAACTCACCGTAGGCGCGCGGAAACTTCCTGCTCACTGTCGTGCGGTAGTTTCCGCCTGCACTTACACAATACTCGACAAACCAGTGTGAGATTTGCTGCCGGCTACGGTCGATTGCCCGGTTATGCAAGGTATCAAGGTTCCCTTTACAACGCTTATAAATATTTTCTTTAGAAAATTGTTGGTAATTTCCCTGGTTGTTTTTCAGTGTGAGATAAGGTCAGGTTACGGCTTCGAGCTGTGTACATGGAGTGGTCTGTGGCTATTACTTACCAAGCTTTCTTATGAAACCAACACTTCGATCACCTGACGCAGGTCAGTTCGGTGGAAATCCGTGTGGGTATTTCAAAACAGACGTGGGTGGCCTGACAGGCAAGCAACATACAATGACTGTCTTGAACCCGCGATTGGATGTTCGCAAAGTCCCTGCAAATAGTCTGCACTTACTTTTATAAATGCAGAAGTAGTTAATGTTCCAATACATAGGCTTATTATAATATCATCTGCCTTGTGTTCATTTTGCAGCCACCATAACTTACCACTTATTTACGAGTGTGCCTCGTTGGTGCTGCACAATACATCAACGTGCTATTAGAATTCGTCAGTGGAACTCACCCGGACTCACGCCTAGTTCACAAATGTTTGTATTTTGAAGTACCGCGAGTGATATTCGTTTTTCAATTGCGCATAGTTTATTCACAATGTCTGTATATGAGTGATATCTAACTATAAGGCCATTTCCCTTTTTAAAAAACATTTCCCCATGGATTTCTCTAAAAATGCTTATCTAAGATCGTTCCGAAAAGAAGCAACTTTATATTAACTGATGCACTGATTCATAATTTGTCATAGCAAATTGTGTATATAACCATATTTCATGCAAGTATAGGGTGGCAACCCTTACTTAATGAAGGTGGATATGTTACCAACCAAGTTTTCAAAGATGTAAGATCTCCGTTATACAAATCATTATTCACAGATTTGTTACTTCATTGGACGTACTTTATAATATATATATTCACCTAAAAGTACTGTATTTTAATTCTCAATTTTCGGGGAAAAGTAGTCCTTACATTTTCGACTATTACTTTTGTATGGAATACACCAGTGGAGTTTGTTGGCGTTGTTTATAAAATATTCTATTTATCGTTGGCTATTTTTAATGTTACATAAATATCTGTGTCGGTGAAAAAACATTACTTCCTCATTATTCTTTGTATAGTAGTATATAATATGATTGAATATGACTTATATAATAGTTAATTTCCCCCCTTTGGTGCTTTGCAATTTTACAACTTTTATCACAACATACAGCACAATTATTTTATTTTCATTATTTGTCACTTTTATATGTTAGCAAATTCAATTGTAGTAAACTGCCAGTTTTACTTAATACTGTAAGAAACTTTTTTTAAATTACTTACAACTCATAAAGAAACTTCCTGATATTAAATAAAATAAATAAATATTGTGTGCCGAAGTGCTAGGCCAGTCCGAAAGTGTCTATGTATGGTTTTGCAAAGCATCCGGATTAAAACCAGAAAAGGCTACCAGCTACACATCAGCAAGATTTCCAAAATACAACAACATCATGATAATTACGAATGAAGCAAGTGCGATTTTTTCATATATACGTAAAACATGTAAAGTCATGGAAATTGACTTTCGGTTGTGATGAAAACAACCAAACTGTGTAAGGCTGTAACTCAGTGTGAACGAGCAAATCATGGTTCTTTATCGAGACTTTTATTGGGAAGAGCTGATGGCAGTAGCACCTATATCTGAAGCTATTTACTCACTACTGCTATATAGTACACTACAATAAGATATCCTGCACACGCGAAATTATGCATTCGTCATAATCTTATGCACAAATTATTATGTAACCAGCTATCCTAAGTTAAAATACGGCATACTGTTTCAAGCGGAGGAAGGGTAGGAAGAAGTAAATTACCATTACAAATAAATAAAATTGTAATTTCACTCTCAGCTCAACATTTGTGCACTTAGGGATCATACTGGAGTGAAGTTCAGACTGCGCTACTAACGAACATCTTTGTCCTTGAATTTTAAACTCTCACAGATATACAGTGATAGATTCGCTAGAGAACGACGGAATTCATATAAACATGAAAACATGGTGTTCCTTCAGTAGCAGATACAGGTGTGAAACACTACTAACTTGCCTTCGAAGGCCGTAAATAAGGTCAAACCTTATGGTTTCCATCAGCAGGAGTTAGTCTCCAGGAGTCAGTTTTCAGGGGTTAGTCAGCAGGAGTCAGTCCGCACGAGTCGATCGGCAGGAGTCAGTCTGCAGGAGTCAGTCGGCAGAAGTTAGTCAGCAGGAGTCAATCTGCCAGAGCCAGTCTGCAGGAGTCAATTTACAGGAGTCAGTTGGCAGGAGTCAGTCGTCAGAGTCAAATGGCAGGAGTCAGTCTGCAAGAGTCAGTTGGAAGTAGTCAGTCTGCAGCAGTCAGTTGGCAGGAGTAAGTCTGCAGGAGTCAGTTTGCAGGAGTCAGTTGGCAGGAGTAAGTCTGCAGGAGTCTGTCTGCAGGAGTTAGTCTCCAGGAGTTGATCTGGAGGAGTCAGTTTGCATTACTCAGTAGGCAGGAGTCAGTATGCAGGAGTCAGTATGCATGAGTCAGTATGCAGGACTCAGTCTGTAGGAGTCAGTATGCAGGAGTCATTCGGCAGGACCCACATAGCAAGAGGCAGTCGGCCGACTGTGGTTTTACTGATGGAATTGCTGGATTACTGCTGGCCTTGAAAACTTATGGGTCTAAACAAGTGGCCCTGCTGTGTTTAACTGTTGGCCCCAGGACATTTGGCATGCCATTAATAGCACACTGATGGAATGTTGATGGAAATAAAACTAATGGTTGAGGGTAGTTGAACTACTAATGGCCCATAAATAATAAATAGCTTACCAACTATACACCAGCAATGGTGCAACATATTCTATACTTATTGCTGGTAAATTATGGGTAGCCAACTGTAGGCCATTTGATGGCTGTGAAGTGGTACATCGCTGGACTGAACCATTGCTGATGCAATTTGGCTTAATATGATAATTTTTATGGCCCCTGCTCTTTGCAGATAGCGTCTTCAAACTACATACACACATACATATATGTATATGTATTATGTGTGTCTAATATAATTATAGATCACATGATACAATAACTAGATTATTTGTGAATATTTAGTAATGGAAATACCTCTGGCAAAATGCTGTAAACACAGTATTATGTGCGACTTTATGACTTTTATAGAATAATGTGACAAATGTAATGTTTTATATGTAGGACTGCATATTATTAAAATTATAAGTTTAAAAATACAATATGTAACCATTTTTATAAAATTAACATTGAATGACTTTTGTTGTTTCACATCACTGAAATATTCGTATATGCCTACTGCATTTCAAAACAGATGAATAGCATCTAGGTGACATACATAGTGCAAAAAAATTACTTAAAAGGCAAGTTTTTGGGTTAATATCGCGATTCAGTTAGGACGTTCCTGTCAACGACAGTTTTTTATCTGCATCTTTATTAAAACTGATTTGTTTGCATATTAACTTTTAAGACTATGGAATAACTGTCGTAATTTATATATTAGTGTTTGTTTACAATTAAAGTCTTAATACATTATAAATTAGTTCATCTAAACATAAGAATACACAATGGAGCAGTGGTTGGCGTGCTAGGCTGTTCCTGCAATNCGATTCAGTTAGGACGTTCCTGTCAACGACAGTTTTTTATCTGCATCTTTATTAAAACTGATTTGTTTGCATATTAAATTTTAAGACTATGGAATAACTATCGTAATTTATATATTAGTGTTTGTTTACAATTAAAGTCTTAATACATTATAAATTAGTTCATCTAAACATAAGAATACACAATGGAGCAGTGGTTAGCGTGCTAGGCTGTTCCTGCAAGGGGTGTAAGTTCGCGAACCCTCCCCTCTCCTCTAATTAGCATAAGATTATCATGTCGTATAAAGTTTTTATTAGTTAAGTAAACGAAATTTAAAAACAAAATAAAAATTTGAGAATGACGCTAAAACAATAATTTTTCAGAGATAGTGTTTGACATATGGTAGAAGCATGGCTAGCCGTCAATAGGCCACCTAGTGGCTGTGAAGTGGCACATCGATAAGTCATTGCTATTGGCATAGCATATGGGCAATGATTGAGCCATTTGTTTTCACCACACGTGGGCCAGGCATGGCCAGAGTATGGCTAGTTAGTGATGCCACTTCAGGACCAGCAATGGTGCCAAGTGCATGCCAGCTGTTGGCCAAGTTTTTGCTAGCTTGCCATCCGACTGTAAACCATAAATGAGCCATGTGTGTTTTACTACGTGGGAAGTCATTCTGCAGGTGACGTTCGGCAAGAGTCAGTCAACAGGAGTAAATGTATGGATTCAGGAGTAAATGTATGGATTCATGTATTCTTGAAGACGATGCAAACCACTGACGATGTGAAATCTAATATGTCATGTGCGACTACATGCATACCTTTAACAACTGCTAAAAAATTACATGGAGAACAGTTATGTTACTGTGCAAAGACCTTCGATAACAGTAGTAATGCGCGCGATATGAGATGAGTGTTTGTTTGAAGAACCCATCTTATGCGATTCAAATATATTATTAATGTTCCAGCCAGTTCACTCGATGTGATAAATAAACACATCAAGGCCGAAAAGTGTATTGTTCTTTCGCCACTGGGAAATAGCAGTTGTACCTCCTGTTAATTACCTACTAGTACATATTGTATTCGAGGACGACGAGGGAACTCGCATGATGAAACATTATGACAATGGTCACATGCAGTTTATGCAAGGCCATGCATTGAAGGAACACATCAAGAAATGCAAGGGTTCGTCTACTGGGAGAGAGCAAGTGTTGTTGTTCTTGCTGTATCGATTGTTACTGATTCCACAGACGATTATGACGAGACAATCAATGCTAATGACGGAATGAGAGACCTACGATGCTAGTTGGAGGCGGTTTGTGAAGAATGTACACTTGCAAGCCTTTCGTGTAAAATCGACGAACTTCAAAATAAACAATTAACGGCTCTAAATACTGATGATGACCATGCGACTCCTTCAAAGGAAAGTAAACTTGATATTGCGTACGAAACAGTATATGAAGACGATCATGAAGATAGCATTGTTGATAATGATTATGACGACAGTGTTGATTAAGTAACTGATGAGAAGGATGATGATTCTTCCGATGTTCCCACACATTTCTCAAACGAGTTTCCTGCGAAAAGTGAAGTGAAGAAGACAGAAGGTGTCAATAATGTTCGTTACATATTTCCCGAATGCCCTAATGAACTTGTTTATATACTTATACATTTGATTGACCTGCAAAAACCCGGGGATCTTTCACACATTGCTGAGATATATTCGATCATCGATGAACTGAAAGATCGTGGTTATATCAGATGAGACTGTCGGCTACTAACCATTATCTGAAAACATTTGTGAAATGTAATGATTAAATGTACAAAATAATTAGAAAGAAATAATGTCTAGATTAATTAAATTTATTTATGCATAGTAATGTATATTTAATTTCATATATAATTTCTTCTGCCTCTCTGAAATAATTAATAATTCAGTGGTGTATACAATCAATTGCGAGAGTATGTTTTAGATAACATTTTTGCAAGTGTTTGCAGGAGGAGGGCTATGGTAGGATCTGAAGTATTATGACTTACTCGGGTCGTTTAAAGTTGGCTCAGTTCTATAGGGCTAACTAACGAACTGAGGACTATTTTTGAGGACTCTTTCGCACCTGGATGGTTGGTTTGATCATTTGGGATGGGCCTTTGGTATGATCAGCTTTGGTTGAAATGATTTGTGAAGATTTGCTAGGTTTTTCTCGATTTTTCATTTTCAAGGTCATTGGGGTCAAGATCACCAGCATCCAACATGAATTTTGAAGTCAGTGACATAATAGTTTTCTAAATTTTTACTAGTTTCTGACGATTTTTACAATTTTTTCTCGACTTTTCGAGTTTAAGGTCATTGGGGTCAATAGCAAGGTCGTCAGCAACGAATATGTTGGTCAGGGACACCAATATAAGTTTAACTTTGATTTTTATAATTATTTTTTAAATATTTTGCCATTTTTCTTGATTTGATTGGGTGGTGAACAGGTGAGAAGTAGGGATTGTTGATTAGAGTGATGTCCAACTATGTCCAAACTGGACGGAGGTCCAGTTTGGACATGTTGGTTAGGGCGGTCGTGTGAGCGGAAGGAGAGGGTCAAATAACACTATACGATCCTCAATTTTTGAAAGAAATTTTTCGCTTTGCAATTTTTCTTGACTTTTTATTTTTGGGAGGGTGTAAGTAGTGGATGGTGTTGTTTAGGGTGGTGGGGTGAACGGTCGAAGGGGGTCTAATGTTATATGTTCCTAGATTTTTCTGGAATTAGTTTTCAATTTTTACGATATTTATGATTTGGTGTGTGGTGTGGAGGGTTTGGGGGGTTGGTTACTGTGGTGTGGTGGGCGGGGCGTAGGGTGGAGTAACTGTACAATGTTCCTCAATTTTAGAACACATTTTTTTTTCAATTTTGCTCGATGTTTTATAATTGTGTTAGTGGATGTTGCAGAGACGAGGTGAGATGAGCTAGGCGAGTGGTGGAGGGGGGTGGGTAAATCTTTATGTTTCTCTATTTTTAGATTTTATTTTATTTTTTGTAATTTTTTTAACATTTTTTGCAGTTTTATTGGAGTTTTTGGGTTGAAGTTTATCCGAGATCACAGGCACTGGGTCAAGTTTTAAGTCACGGACTCCCAAATTCAATATGGCAGCCGGATGAGATCACAACATGGCGGCCACCGAGTGCGACCTTAGCACGTGACTCCACAGCTAGTGGCTCCGAGCCCCGATGCAAGGAGCCTGTGAGCCAGGAGGAACATAACTGTACTACTACACAAACTATATGTCATATCTACACTATGACGTGTCTTTGTTTTTACAAGTTAAATAAATGAAGCCGAGTAATGCAAGGGAACTGTGCTTATGCAGCTTCCATAGACGCATCGCGACTGCTCTCACAGCAGCTGTGGTTCAGACCTGGTGGCAGTGCGGTGCCTGATCACAAACACCGAAGAAGAGTTGGTCGAGACACGAAGTGACGAGACATGTCATGAATTAGTGTAAAATGCAAAGTCTATGGCCAACAACAGACATATTAAACGAGGTGTGGTAACAAAAGTATCAACAATTTGTTGCATCATATCTGGCAGATAGTGTAATTATCGCTACAGTGGGAGAAACTAAAAAAAAAACACTTATTCCATATATTTTAGTGTAATGAGTACTGCTGTGACTGGATTTGACTGCCAATTCTGAGCGAACACAGAATAAATAACGGAAGAAGCTTTAGAATACAAAGGTTTCTTTCGTGGGTGATGACGTATTAAAAACCTCTTATTAATAAATATCAAACTTTCCTTAAATGCTGACTTGTTGGAAAAACACCTTCCTTTGGCAAGAAACATGATTAAATTTGTTGGGTCAACTTCTCATATTGGGTATTTCAGGACAAGCAAAAGCTTCCAGTAGCATGCTCAGAAGTGATTACTTTATTTAACAATTTTCTCACATTACTGACAATTACTGCCTTCCGCCAGTTTTTTTCCTTCTGATTTGAAGAGGATAAAGAATCACCTCCGATTAACAACTTCGGATGATAGGCTTAATTTTTTAATGATTTTGGCTGTCGAGCAGGTAAGAAATTCTCCCTTGACGAGTTTAATGATTTTGTTAAAATGAAACCGAAGACGGCACCCTCTGCTGTACTAGTTGTTGGTGACGTATATACTAGTATCTTCAGTGACTTTAAATGTGGAGGAGNAAGACGGCACCCTCTGCTGTACTAGTTGTTGGTGACGTATATACTAGTATCTTCAGTGACTTTAAATGTGGAGGAGGAAGAATTAAAAAAACTTCCCTGATAAACAAAGCGACTTTGCAGATATTAACCTGTGCTAAATTTTTTAATACATTAGTGTTGTAGTTTAATTCAATTTTCTCTATACTAATATCNAGTTTAATTCAATTTTCTCTATACTAATATCATTTTTATACAAATTGTGGATGCTTCTGTTTGTTGGAATGTTCACTTATTATTAACAGCCAGTGCATAAATTATTACGTGACAGTTAAGAAAAAACATGCGTGGAAACTGCAAATGTATGGACAGTGGTTCATTAAAGAGAACTAGAGACGCAGTACACAATGTGAAATGTCTTGTACGGTGTTCCCTATCAAACACTTGCTTCCCCTCCCCCAAGTACAACATTTGAAATGATACCACAGCTTCCGCGCTAGTTTGTGCGGGACATTATATCGCGGCACAAAGGCAGAAGAGTTTGTAGCCCGGAGATGTTGTTTGTACATTCGCTTTTTGCTCGTTCACGCGCAGGCCTATATCAGCAAACAAATAAACTGGGAATACGACATTTTACCAGAAAAGATAAAAACTCTACTATCTAAGCTGTGCAGTTTGGTTTTTATCGCAATGAGTGTTTTCAAAGAGGAAAAAATCACGGAAATCGTCAAAAATAGCATTTTTAGAGCTTGGCAATGTGGTTTCCTTAAGAGTTAGGAAAAAAAGGAAATAGGCAGAGCCGTAGTTACATGTGTGGACTATCGTCACGTGTAATATAGTCGCAGTGATGTACTTTGCAGAGGAAAACGTGGCGCTGCACCTCGAATGCGAAAACAAACCTACAAACCACATGTTCAAGAGGCCCGCCTACCTGCTGCTTCAACTACGTTACACAGTCTTTCACATGCACAGTTCCCTCCTAAGCTTTGAAAGTGCTTCAACTACGTTACACAGTGTTTCACATACACAGCTCCCTCCTAAACTTTGAAAGTGCATGCAACGTGCTGACNTCCCTCCTAAGCTTTGAAAGTGCTTCAACTACGTTACACAGTGTTTCACATGCACAGTTCCCTCCTAAACTTTGAAAGTGCATGCAACGTGCTGACGTACGATCACCTCAGACCACGCACGCACATTACAAGCACATTTCTAAAGTTTGCTACAAACTGCCTTTCAAAGCGCCGTACATACAAAACTACTCAAAGGCCGTGCATTGAAATAGATTAAAGTTTTGTTTATTTGTTTAGTTTAGTTTAGCGCCCTTTTTACATCCAAGTCAATTTGGATTGGGAATTGTCAGATTATATACATTATATTAATTGCAAATATAAAAATAATACAAAAATGAAATAAGCATTTAACTTAACTAAAATAATGTACATAACAAATGTTAACAGTGCATAGTTTACATGGTAAATCGTTACAAGTTTATAAACAAATATGTCAATGTTTAAGCGATACAACAGTTTGTCATCCAAGATATAAATACCCTTTGTATAAGTAGTAGAAACAGCGAATGTTAAGTTTGGTTACAATATATTAAATTGGCAAATGTGCCCTACAATGAGATCCTACTATTATCAGAATATTATTCTACAGAATAAAATGCCATTTTTAAGAAATCTTTTTTCAGTTCTACTTTTAATTTATATCCGTTGTTTATATCTTTGATGGCTGATGGTAGGTTATTAATAAGTTTATCTCCAGAGTGATAGGGGTTTAGGGAAGTTTTCTTGGTTCAGAATGGAAACTGGCGTAGCTGACTAGCTTGCCTGGTTGAGTAGTTGTGCACGTCACTATCTTTAACCTGATTTACGTTTTAAATATAAAACCAACTACAGGAGTGCATAGCGATGCAGGTGTAGGCAGCACGCCAGTCGAGACAGTGATAACGCGCTTGATGCACCTGGCAGTGTCGCCCTTATCGCCGAGCGCGAGCAGCTCAGAGAGAGAGGGGTGGGGGGGAGACGCCGCAGTCGGTGGAGAGAGGAATCCCAGGTCGGGCAACTGACGTCACGCAAGACTGGGAAAGGCGGTGGGGACTTCCCGCGGCTCCACTGCCAGTCAGCGAGCCAGGCGCACTCTCAGTTTGACCTCCGACATGCAGCCCACGTCGCTACTGCCTCTGCTGCTGGCCGTCTTCGCTCTCTCTGGCGCCCGTGAGTAACACACACACCCGGCTGGCGCATTCACACTCGCTTCGCCTGGGTCACATTCTCTCCCGGGATTGTTTCTCACTGTAGGCCGCGGCTGATTACTTCCCCTCTCTCAGCAACGTGCTACGTCTCTTAGTGACTTCGCTATCGACTAAGTCTTGGCGAGACTGGGCCGGTCACAATAACCTACTCCGCTACTCAACGTCTGTGATTCGCTGCCAGGCATCTAACACGCGTACCAAACGACCTTCTGGTCAAACTGGATCCGCGCTGCAGTGTTTAAAAATACCACTATACAGAGATCTTGTCGCAAAATTCGGGAGTCCCTAGTCGTAAACAACGAACCAGCGAAAGCGAAAGTGATTTCATAGGTCGGCTATTGAATTTCTGTCTAGTATAGTTTTAAATATCAATGTGCTATCCGTGCATGGTATATTTGCAAGGGGGAGGGAGGGGAAGATGCGGGTTTGTGAGCACCCCACCTCTTATTATTATGTCTGTAATAGTGTTAAAACATGTTATTGCCTCCGAGTGAGCAACTTTCTCGTAGTATGAGTGGTAGCTGCAGCACTCGAAATGCCAGTGTTAGTGTCTCCGTTCTTCCAGCGGCTCTTGAGACATGTCTCTCCGCCTTCTGACAACTGGCACTCGCCTTCACAATGGACGTGTGGTGCCGCCTACACTCAGGCTTCCTTCAAGTCGCGCTCATGTCTGCGCCACTGTTTTCACTTTATGATTGCCACATCAGCTAGTCAGCATATCACCTCACATCACGTTTTATTCGGCAAACTTACTGCTTCTGCGTGAAATATACCAGCAACACATTTTAAAAATGCTTACAGGTCTAGAGGTACTTTTCCTGTTTGGAAAGACATCGTGCCTACACAGTACCTCTTACAAGAAATTATTTGAAACTGCTGTCAAAATTTTTTCCCCTGTAGCACTACAAGCAAAATGTTTTATCTTCGCAACACAGTGTTTTACGAAACCACCAAAACTGTTTATGTATTTCTATGTTTCTCATAAGTTTCAAGTATCCAGTATTCACTTCTAAAAGTTCAACATTAATTTACACATTCCGCAGCAATGTGTTGTACTATTTCTTATAATTAACCTGTAGTGTTACAAAAAAGACATTGACAACCAGCTTAAAAACAATTCTTTGTAAAAATACAAACAGGTTACAATGCAGTTGTAGTTCTAAACACTTGAAGTGAAATCCGTCTTCTAGGCTAAATTATTTTAATTGTCACACTTTTAAGTGTTTGTCTACTTATCATTGACGTTAAGTATCAGAGATTCGTAATTGTGAATGACCTGGCAAATGAGAAAAAGTCTTCTGAGAAATACACATTGTAAACAATTCGGCAAACTTTCTAAACTATATTGAAATATTTTTAACCTATTCACAGGTTGGGAAATTTACTATATAAATATATATATGTATGTATGTGTGTGTGTGTGTGATGCTGTAAATGTAGAAATATTTAGCGTTACTAGTATTCAATGTTCGGAACTTCATAACGCATGACTCATGCCTTACAGTTACCGGGGATACATGGGGAAAATAACTGAATATTATCTTCACACTTTTTGAGTCAAATTATTTAAAAATCACTCCATCAGTGTNCTAGTATTCAATGTTCGGAACTTCATAACGCATGACTCATGCCTTACAGTTACCGGGGATACATGGGGAAAATAACTTAATATTATATTGGCAGTATCTTCACACTTTTTGAGTCAAATTATTTAAAAATCACTCCATCAGTGACGTGTTTGTTTGTTTCCAATATATGTCGTTTATCAAAAGTGTTTTATACTTTAATTCAAATAAAGTTATATTATTTTTGGTTAAATTGAACTTTTTCTGATATTTATAAATTACAGTAATTAGTTTAAAGTTAATGTGAATAAAAATAGAATGAAAATATGCGTGTTGATAATGCCTAGTGATAAAAAGTTCCCATGGAAAATATTATTAAACTGAGTGCACACTAATGCGGCTAATTGTCACTCAGGTGTAATTTTCTAGACTGGTTAAACTTTGTTTGTATCAAGCTGAGGAATATTCTGAAAACAAAACTCTTGTAGGCATTCGGGAGATTTGGAGGTGACCATGGATGTACTGTGTCAATCAGTCGTGCTTGCAACATGCACGCGTGTGCGCTGGCGTGGTCAACTTGCTGGCAATTGGTTAGATTGCGCATGTTCAAAGAGATCACAGCAGAAGTGCATGTCCGCGCCCGTGGAAATAAATAACAACCCAGGCAGGTGATATAACACTGTATCTGTACCACCATGGTCAAAGAAACTCTATTATTTAAGAACAATAGTCTGTGCTATTGCCTGGGACCGCGGTGGTGTGGTGGTCAGACCACTCGCCTCCCGCCAAGGTCAGCCGGCCTTTATTCCCGGCGGGTCGCTCACGGACTTCCGCATTTGCACTCTTTTAGAAATTTCTGTAGATTTACGGAAACTTTTACGGAGATGTAGAGTTAATTATGGAAATGTACTTCGTAATGACGAATAACGGAAATGAGCTCCGTAAATATAAAATACGAACACTCTTCGTATTCTGCCGATGATGCCGGAAGCGTATAAAATCCCATCTTCACAATACTACTTTGTGTAAAATAGTAGTAGGTGAGTGGCGTACCACTCACGGAGTGCCAATTCTTTGATTCTTTTTCAAATTCCGCTACAGGGCAAAACCTTCTTTATACACAGTTAAATACGCACAAAACGAAAATTAAACTATTTATTCGTTACCTCGTTTCATAAATATCAAATAAGGAAAATTATCTAGCGCTCTAACACAACTTGAAATGAAAAGAGGCGCGTTCGTCACTTTCGTGTAAAATCCATATTTATGAAATGCAGTACTTCGTGTAAAGGTGTGGTAGGCGAGTGCCCATATAGCACACAGACATCCAAAGAATATCTAATGGATGTCCCCATGGACGTTTTGGGTATCCAGAGACATCCACGAATGGCAAAGTTACATCAAAAAGGCTGTCAAAAGATATCCAAATGTCCGCCAATATCCACACAAATATATAGTAGATACTGTGGATATCCTATATACATCTTTAGATTTAGATACTTACCATAAGTAATAGCCATTTGAGGTTTTGAAACATCTAATGGGTATCCAGGAAGTGGTACGAACAGATGTCTACTACTAGATATCCAACGCATATCCTGAAAAGATTCACTTCACTTCAGGACTTAGATGACTTTAAGATATTGTGGATGTAATTGGGATATCCAGTGGATATGCTGTGCTATGTGGGTGGTTCCAGTTATTGAGTGTTAATTTATCGATTTTTGTTACAATCCCACTACAGGACAAACTATTTAAACTTTGTTTAATTTCTCTGTTATACACAGGGAAATACGTTACGAAAAAAAACTCTTTTTCTAATCCCTGTTTGTAAAGCTGAAATAAAACAAACTCGCAAGCACTCTAACATGACTGAGATGTTTGCATACATCATCATGCACGTGTCCCTTATTTGCAACATCAATTCTTGTAAAAGTGCGGTAGGCGAGTGGATAAGGTGTATGACTATTACATTTTTTCNATGACTGAGATGTTTGCATACATCATCATGCACGTGTCCCTTATTTGCAACATCAATTCTTGTAAAAGTGCGGTAGGTGAGTGGATAAGGTGTATGACTATTACATTTTTTCCCCCCCGAGTCTGAATCTCGCTACAGGACAACATTTTTAAAACTTTCTTACATTCATTTTTATACACTGTGAAACACTCACATAACGAAAGTATAACTTTTTTTTGTTATCCCTTTTTATAAAGAGAAGATTTAAAAACAAATTGAAATTTTATGGACACGTTTCGTGAATTCATGGAGATTTATGTGAACTTAATGGTGAGGACGTTCGTCATTTCAGGAAGATGTCTGCATAATTTGTAACAGGAAATTTCCGTAATTTTACGGACACTTTTTATAGCAGTGTAAGAATCCTGCCGGACGATGCCGCAGGTCAGCGGGTTTTCTCGGGAATCTATCGTTTTCCCCCGCCCATGCATTCCGGCGCTGCTCCATGCTCACCTCACTTCACCCTTAAATTAAGAAAACGTTGAATTCCTTTAAAACAACTTGAAAATTTATACCAATAAAAAGAATAACATTTATTTTTTTTAATAAATGTGTTTTCAACAGTGACACATTATTTAAGTGAAATACAATTAAAATGTTTTGGAGTATTTTACAATTTCGAAAATAAAGTTATAAATGAAATACATTCACTAACAAAAAACTGATGACTATTTACTAACACACTAGATAATCTTCACCTTACTTTGACTCAGCTTGAATCTCGCTTGATGTCACAAACCTGCTCGGCAAGGCAAATTAAAAACCAAATATATAACAAATAAGCCTACTTTGCTCTACATAGATCCAAATAATTGGATGAAATTCTTAGAATGTCTTATATCAGGTGGGTCTTGACTTTTAATTGTAAGCGATATCATTAGAGATTGAAACAGAAACAAATACAATACTGGGATTCGGTGCATCAACTTCGGTAGTTATCAGTCTGAAGTTTTCGTAGACTAGCTTTTCCAACCTCAAATATTTACAGGGACATAATTTTGAAAACAGTGCATGAGTCTCTTCAATAATGGACACTTACGAAGCACTACTTGCATGCAGAATTTAGTGGAAATAGGTCGACTGGTTCCCGATATATGACGTAAGATGTGTTCCTCATTTGGCGAAAAAGCAGGCTCTACTAATAAGTAATGTATTATGCTCCTAATAGATACTGTCAGCATACTAAGTTTATTTAAATTCTGTCAAATTATTTAATATATATTACAAACCTATCTGAATAAATAATATTGTATCCATTTTGATAAAAAATTCCTAACCCACTTAAACCACGTAAGTTAACATGACTTACTGTAGTAGCTGCTACTTGTGAGAACATTTCGGTGGGAATAAATTGCTAGTTCCTGCGATATGGCATAAGTGTTACCTTTTATCTTCTGGCACTATATTACAAAAAATGCGGTGAAAGAGTATCACTATAAGCATATCTGGCGCTTATAGTCAATACTCTAAGCATACAAGGTTTAATTGAAATTAGTGGCATTGTTTAATCGATACAACAAACTAACCTACATTTTTTGTATGTTAGCCATATTGTGAATAACGCCAGACATACTTAAAACTTGTAAGTTTACTGTAGCACTACTTGTGTACACAAATCTGGGGGAATCGGTAGTTGGCACATGGCATACGGCATGAAAGCTCAGTTTTCTCATGTAGTGCTCTCTTAATTAATAGAGAGCAATACAATTATGTGTAGGCTCCTTCTATTTTTATCAAAGATATTGCTACATATTAAGTAAGGTTGAAATAGTTTGGGACATATGGCACGTAGTCTTAAAATATTTACATGGTTGTTATTTTGAAAATATTCGACTATCTTAATAAGTAATTTCAATTTATATATACCACAAAAGTATAAATTGTTGCTTGAATTTAGTGAGTGTCAGTTAATTATTTCCCGATATAGGAATCAATACTTAATTGTTTCGTGGTGCTTTTTCAAAATGGTGGGAAAATTAGTTAATGTATTATCCTAGCTCATTTGGTTCTTGCATAGATACTGCCAGAATACAACATTGATTTGAAATATGTTACGTTGTTTCGTAGATATAGCATACTATGCCAAAAGGTTTATATAGCTAATGTCGTGGAAATAAGTTTCTGAGCGCCTTAAAACATAGCCTATGGATTTACATGCCCTTCAACATTACTACTTCTTTGCCGATTTATGTTGGAATCGGTTGAATGTTTCCCATGGTATGACATAAATAACTTTATTTATTCATGTGGTTTTATCTTACAAAATGGTCGATAACAACTCTCTGCAGATATATCTGATGGTTGTAACAGATACTGCTAGCATAAAAAGTTAAGTTGAAATTTGTTGCATTATTTTATAATACAGCATAATATGCTAAAATGTTAATATGACCGTCATTTGAACATAAGTGTGTGACCCACTTAAAAAGCATTTTACTAATTGTTTATCATATTTGGTGGATATCAGTTGATTTTTTACTGAGATACGACATACAATCATTATTATTCGTGTGATACTACTTTACAAAATGGTGTACGAAAGAAGCTATGCATTGGTACATTTATTGATTGTAATATATACATTTAGCACAAGAAGTTTGGTCGAAAACGGTAAAGTTATATGGCAGATATAGCAAATAAACCTAGAATATTTATATAGCCATCATTTTTAAAGTGCTTTCCTTAAAATAGGAAATAAGCTCTAGGTAGGCGGGCTCAATGAATATTTACTGGTCGTACATTAGCGAACGAAACTGTCGCTGTACACGTTTCATTCCGTTCGTACATAACCCCTAACAGAGTAGCCTAACTTCCTACTGGCAAAAGAAAAGAAATATCTGCAACGCAATCTAAGTAAAGGGCGCAATGACGAACCCAATGGGTATTCAACGTTCGCATTCATGTGATAGTGATATGACAGCGATCTCATAGCTTCTGTGCTGCGTCAGTGTTTATAACACTCTCCGATTTGAGAATTTGAAGTCACGACTTCTACATTGTGCACTTGCACTTAACATTGGTTATTATGGTCATCGAATGAATTTAAGACCACGAATAAAAACGTTTAGTATCTGAGTAAACTTATTATTATTGGCCCAATCAAGGGAAGAAAAATTCTTTGATAAAGGCACGATGCCAATGATGTCATCAAAGGTACATGTATACACGCAGGTTATCTTTTCGAAAAAATCCAAGTACAAAAAATAACGCATACTACCTAAGGTCGGAGTTTGTTAACCGACCACAATATAACTATTCATTGCTAACAATGTTACGGTGAAATGTATAGCCAGTTGTTTGTTAAATGTGTACAGTTTGTGATTCATAGTGGCATCGAACCTCTGACCGCATTAGAATATCTCTAGGGCACTGTTGTGGGCCGCCGTGGTCTAGTGGTCAGACCAGTCACCTCGCACCGCGGCAAATTGGGTTAGATTTCTGGCGGGGTCAGCCCACATTTTCGCACATGGCGAACGTTGCCGTGTATCTGTGTGTTTCGTTAGGGTTATCCCGTTTCCCCCGCCATAGCATTCCGTCTCTGCTCCATTCACACTTAACTGTACTCCCAGCGGCACTGAGGCACAGCTCAAACAATTCACTTTCCGGTTTTGCTTTATGTGCCTAAATTCCAGAGCCGTAACATTTATATTGATACAAATTTAGCCCAGATCGGAGATGCTACATTTCCGATGATGATATAGTTCCGACTGCCTAGTTATGAAGAGTCTAAATTGTGTTATAACCAGAGGTGGTACATTTCCAGTTAGTGTTAGAGTACAAAATGCAGAGATGATACATTTCCAGGATGTCGAAGGTCGGAGTCTCGCTTGGGAAGATGCACGATATTGAACTACAACACTAAATCAGACAGATGCTTCACGCATGTGGAACACGGAAAGGTGTTCATGTGCTCAGATTGTAAGCAAGGCCGGCCCTGTGGGGCCGGGTTGGAGCTGGGCTGGTGGTCCGGCAACCAACCTGTCATGGGTGTAAGACGACGGGGAGGGCTTCAAGTGCTCTTGGTGAAAGCTGGTAGCAGATCCTGGTGTGTTGGGAGTGCACAAATTCAGCGCCCAGAGTGCCTGGTTAACTACGGAAATGGCTATCCTAGTTCGGCCATCCCCCTGGTGCAGGCCCACTTGGTGGTCACCAGCTTAACATGTAAGAGCAGATTGGCGTGAAGTGGTATAGCCCTCTTACTGGACCACAGATTGGTGCCCTGATGGTTCCGGTGGAGGGCTCTTCGCCTCGGCTGACGAGCTTCGGTGGGGTCTTCTTATAGCAGATTGGGATTGCCGCTGCTTGAGCCGAGACACGGGCCCTGAAATGGGGCCGCGATACAAATGTAAGGCCTAGTCCTGTTCTAGTCTATCTCAAACTCCTCGAAATATCAGGGCTAAAAACATGACGGCCACACCGTGGCTTATGGAGTGAGGACGATTATGGGCTAGTGCACTGGCGATCAACCACGGCGAGGTCATGTGCGGTTGTCCAGAGGCTGCATATGTTCCTCGCCTGCGGTGATGACCCACGAGCCGAGTGCACACCCTCAACTGAGGCCTTCGGGTAGATCTCCGGGTGGCGGAGCTCCGCAGAAGGGACTGTCTGGCGTCCTGGAGGAGTTGGGCTTCTCCTGGGTGAACATTCAGTGTACATGGAATATTCGTGGGGACCCAGGGGATCAGTGTGATGCCCCGGCTGTTGGCCATGCTCATCACGGGTCGGTCTCTGGGTGGCATTGTTGTAACCTCCCTCTGGGAGGAGGCCTGGAGGCGGGTATTTTCCTGGAGGGTTGCTCCTGTGGGGGGAAGCTGGTGAACTGCGATAGCGACATGTGCTGCCTTTGGAAAGCAGCGTGTCGTCGACCTCGGGTGGCAGTTACGAAGGGTTGATGCCCACTAATGAAGGGACGTTGGTCTGGTCCGCCTAGTAAGAGGATTCGTTTACGAAGCGCGTTCGTAGAGGTTGGATAGGCCTCAGCCTCACCAAGGTGGCGCGTACAGATTAAACTGTACGATACTGTTGACCGGTGAGGTTGTAACCACGCCCACCCACCGCGATTGGAAGGAGCATAATCTCTTTTTATTGGATTGCATTCAAATGTAGCCAATTATAAAATAATGGCTGATGATTTATTATTGTTGTCTAAGATCAGATAAAGGGATCTGGCCAGTGTGCACAGCATGTATATTACTCTATGACTGGTGTGGCAAACACAATGACTAAGGTGGCAGAAATTGTGGCCGAATATATATTACTAGCCTGGGCACTGTGCACACTGAATGTTGCTCTGAAAGTTCTCTCCTGTAAAACCGAACGGGATGAGGCACATGAGGGCCGACTGCCCACACGCTGTATGACGGATTACAGATGACATGTAAGCAGGGCCGATACACATCACGAAGTACTTTGATAATGGATGTACCTTACAGTCGTCAGAATACTCGAGCCACTGTCGTGTGTGTATTGGCCGCTGTGACAGTAACAAGATTTTGTATTGTGCTGCTGGAGAAGGTGATATCTGACGAAACAATCTGATAGCGCTCTTGTATCTGAATACTGAACGGCCACACTGCAGTTTCTCGTCTATCGCTGGCTGATGTCTGTATGAAAAGTCATTTGCGAGTTTGACAGATCCACTAAGAGCCCAGAACTTTCGAAACTGAATGTTCATGATTCGTGTACGGACAGTTAACACGCGCCGAGAGCAAATGATCAATTCATGAATGAGACGTGATACTGCAGTGTTTTTAACATAGTCTGTCCCTAGACCTCCCCGCGATATACATTGCTCCTTTGTGTAGCTTACATCTCTTAACACCATGACGCTTACTGTTTATGGATGGTTCACAATCTCACAGAGTGGGTCTTAAGAACTGCTTCTAATTATAACAGTATTATAAAATAATTATATCCTGAAGTCTACGCTAGCGTAAGTGTACTTTTTATTATTAAAATGTCTGTCTTTGTCTTCTAGACTAGCTGTACCTTATAAGCGTTTCTCTCAGATGAATTTTTGTGACTGAAAGAAGTTAATTGTTACGTGAGTTGCGTGTGTGTTCACGTGTCACAAACGTTCAGTATCGAAGTAAAGTAGATCTTGCCGCTAAAAATGTCTTCCGACAAATACACGCAACCAATAAGCAAAGGAAAAGAGAGCGTGTGAACCCACGACCTCACTGATGACACTCTCAGTCGAGGGACAAAACTATGCCCTGCTACTGAAACTTGTATGCAGACGACCAGACTTTCCGTTGCGTCATTCCATCTGGAAGTCCGTCTGCCAGAGCGGCATTACGGAACTAGATGACGACAATGTTCAAACTTGGAACAGTCTACGGTCGAAGGAAATGACCGTACAAAAGTTTCGTTTCATGCAAAATTCAACCAGTCTGGTTATAAAACCATACACAGCTGCGAGAAGTTTGTCTTACAATTTTGTAACTAGGACGAATATTCGAGGTGGCCCACAAAAACGAGTAATAGTTGGAGGAGGTGTACGGCAGTTGAGGTAACAGAAATGTGAGAATAGACAATGAGTAGAATATCAACGTTGATAGAGGCGCCGGCCCATCTGGCGGTTTACGAGCTTGGCGGAGCTAAGTACGACTATGCCACGTGAGCTGAATGACACGTGACCCCTACCTGTAGCTCACGCTAGTCACTTGTTAAGTGCTGGCATATCCTTTGCAACTGGAACAAGGATAAAGATTTCTTGGCGAGGAAACCATGAGTCGTAGTTGTACGGTGTTACAAAATGTATACTAAACAGTTGTATACAAAAAATATTTTCTTACTTCCAACTCGCGTAGGTATACGACATGCAATTACTTTATATTTTTTAATACAGTAGAGACATGTTATCATATATGTATTTAAACTCTGATTTTTGGAAACCGATCTGTGTCTATTCGGTGATCACGTAGCATATGTCATGCGCTATCTGATGAATATTTGCTTGAAACGGTTAATAAATGGATATTATGCCCCACGATTAAGATTCATATTATGTAAAATGTATTTTTTCACAAATNCATATATGTATTTAAACTCTGATTTTTGGAAACCGATCTGTGTCTATTCGGTGATCACGTAGCATATGTCATGCGCTTTCTGATGAATATTTGCTTGAAACGGTTAATAAATGGATATTATGCCCCACGATTAAGATTCATATAATGTAAAATGTATTTTTTCACAAAATTTTTTTGAAGTAAGCATTCTTGTAATAAAATTGATCAGAAACGTTTGCTGGCCCTAAATAAAAAGGAAAATACTAGCTGGTGACATAGTGCGCATTCTGCCAACACGAGGATTAAGGATAATTTCACCACAAATATGAAGAATGAAAGCGGTTATGAAGATTGTAATGAAACCATACTTACGTTCATGATTTTCGAGGGCGCATTATAAAGAACCAGCAACAAAATACAAATATGATATTTAACTTTGCATTATTTTTATTGCTACAACTAAAAGGCAATGTGCTGCTAATTTTATTCTTATGGGTGCAATCTTTCCAACAAGACTGGGAAATTTAAAAAAAATATGTTTTATCTGCCTTATTTCTTAATTTTTGTTACCTGGTTTCCAGTCCAGACAGACAACAAACGTCTGCTCTGTTCAAACTGACAGCCGAATACACTTGTTCAGTTGCCCTATTTCCTTTCATATCCCACCATTCCCCGCATCCTCTTGAACATTCAGGGGCCATGTTGGCAGAGCCGTTAGACTGCTCACCTCACACCAAGGCGAACCGGGCTCAATCCCCGGCCGGGCCACTCCCGGATTTTCGTAAGTGGGAATCGTGCTGGACGATGCCGCTGGTCAGCGGGTTTTCTCAGGGATCTCCCATTTCCCCCACCCCCACATTCCAGCGCTGCTACATTCCTAACTCATTTTATCCTTATCGGCTCTCAAGACCTCGATGGAAAGAGCCGCAAACATCTGTCAACTGAACTCTTGAACATGCACTGCGCGAAGTGTGAACTCTTGAATTCAAATACCCTTGATCCATTTTCTCGAAACAGCATGCAAACATATCAATAAAGCACATTTTCCTTAGGTTGCCTTACTTTGTATTCAAGGAACAAGTCTCAGTCAAATATAGAAGAAGCGATCTGTGTTGTAAGAATGAGAGCGCTTTGCGTCCTCTTGGTGTGGATTTGAGCAGTGATGTCAAGATTTCGGTGCATTTGTGGAAGAAACGAAGCAAGCTAAGAGAACGTCGCAGGAGGTTTCCAACACGATGGTTGCATCACCATTCTTTCCTAACACAAATGTAGTGAAAACAAAAATTGTCTCAAAAGTTAGATATTCTTCTTTCTGTCATCTACATATAATGTTTCATTTAACCAACAGGCGGTATTAATAAAATACATAACACCATCAAACAGGAGACATATCCTTCCATGTTTGATGAGGGCATTTTATAGGGAATGGGTAGAAAAAATTGTAAGATAAGATTTTTATGAACTCTTTTATTTTACATATTTATAATATTTGGGCTATGTTTATATTGTTATGGGAGCCCATTATTAAATGAATTTTCTTGTAATTTTCATAACAGACATAATTGTAACATATTTTAAAGCCTGTTTGGTTGTTTGCATTTTAATAATGCTTGTAATTTTGATATGGACAGTTTATATAAAAAATAAGAGCCCGGAGATAAAATACAAGAAAACTAACACTTTGTTGAATTATTTCTCACAATTTTGGAGGTTAATTTTATTGTATTCCAATTCATATTAGGGGATGGTTGAATTTTAGCAATTTATTGCGACTGCGTTATTTGTTTGTACTATGCTATTTAAACTCTGCTGCTTGAAGCTTTTTGGCAATATTCATTTTGCTTAAATGAGTGGAATGGAAGGAGGGGAGTTGAAGGTCACTGTGATGGAGTGGTGGGGTTTCCTGCTTATGCTCCCGCTCTGTGACAAGTGATCTCTTAAAGTTGCAAACACTTTTTTTGGCAGTTGCGTAACAGACCCATCTATCTTGACACATCCATGTCACAAAATTAACGCGGTATCTCTAAAAATGTGCTCAATTTTATATTAATATAATCGTCTGTGCTTTAATACAAATACAGGAATAGCATACTAATCAAATAACTTATGAAGTTAATAATCCTATTCATCTAAAAATAACTTGAAATGTTTTCCACAAGTTGAACCTTAAACAGTGGAAAGCTCTGCTTATTTGAACTAATAAAATTTCAACACCTTTTCCGCATCAAAAAACTTAGAGCACATATTTATAAAACATTTCATCTCGATGCAGTTGTGCAGTTTACATTTTCCAGAAGTGTCTTTTACGCTGCAGTAAGTAATTTACTTGCTTCACATACTGTTACTGTGGACGTGTGCACGTGATAACACAGCGCTGGCCACGTAAGCACGTAATTCAGTTGATTAAAAGTTTTTTTTGTTTAAAAACTGTGTACACATCGCGGAAAGTGTCAGTAGTCTTCCAAAAATACTGTAACAGATTCCCTAGGATGTATCCAGTTTCGTGAGGACTGGACGTCTATATAAAGAAATAACTTAAATAATGTTTCTAATTTATTTACAATAACATTGACATACATAAATCTATTATTAAACAAAATACAATTGCAGATAATTATATTAACACCTGTTATTTACATCAATGATAACAATATTTTGCTAATATATGTTATAATTAACATCCTAATCACTATCCGTATACTACTTACAGTCATTTAATCTTTACTCATTCATTACAAATAAACAATCAAAATATCATTTGCCATCCATCTAAACGTCCGTCATTCAAAAAATAAGTCCAGCTACCTCTTGGCCCAGCCAGTCACTGCTCTTCCGATGAGCTCGGTGGTCACTTCGCCATCGCCGTCGTTGCATTTGTCGTACTCTCCCGGAACTTATGGCCATACAAGACAGCTGACACAGAGGAACGCTGTGTATTACATAGCTGAGGTGGCCTTCTTGAGTTACGCCGATGGAGGTGACAACCAGAAAATTCGACCCTAGTCATTCATTCTTCCAGAGGTGCGAGTGACGTACGTCCCGTTAGCGTTATCTCGGGTCCGTGTGGTGCCTCCACCTTCCCTCCTCTGGGTACCCATGATGTCACTCAGGGTTGGGCGTGCTATGCTAGGCCCGCCCAAGGCAGAAGGGCAAGATCACGAAGGTGAAGCAGCCGCACGTAACAAGGCTTAATTTAGAAAATAATGTCAAGATCGATTTATCTGGTGTTGGGTGGGTACTCCACTCTCGAGCTCGCTAAGAAGCTACGTTCGCGCCATGACGATCCCGGTCAAGCTATACATGTGCATGCCTTTCATGTGTGAGTTGACATACAGACTGGCAAATAAATTGTTCAATGGGTACTTGGAAGGCATAACTGCGATGCATTTAAATCGATTAATTATGCTTTAAAGAAAATACCATTGTTAAGGAGAATGCATAGTTTAAGATGTTCAGTCACAGTTGACGCGGTCATGGGCATGTTGCGTATGAAAATACTAACAGCCAGTACCGAGCCCAGCAAGTGTTCTGAGTGTCTTACTTGCGGGTCATGTGATTTGTAAAAGTTTCTACATCTGTCGTTTATGAACAGTTCAATGTTGTTCGTGGTAAGGTGAACACATTTGAAGTCAACCTTTGAAAATGATCTCTGTCCGTAACTTCGTATATGCTACAGTACACAACGACATGCCGGCTTCTAGTTAGAGTGGCAGCGACTAAATATAAATAGTTATAAGGCGTTACGTTGTATTAAAAGTGTCATGTTTAAATACATGACTACTTAAGTTATTGTTTCTTGATTTTTCACATGTAAGAGCTCTTATTTGCATGTTATTAAAACATTTACCTTCCTCAAAATGCCACGGTTTTATTTCGATGATGCATAAATAACGTATGTTTTCCATGGGAATGATAATTTTACGCGTTAGAGAAGGAAACAATACGAGGAGCAAAGACTATGATAAGCAGGAGTTTCAAAACTGCTCCCTCAATTGACCGCGAACACCCTGTAGTCATGTTGATCAAACCGACCACGCAGCACATCGTTCACTGGTCGCAAGAAGCATGCTACGCACTAGCACAGCGCACACCGAAGTGCAGTATTACATGACTGCAACACTTGGCCTCACAACATAACCACTAACAAAGAGCATCAGTACATCATATATCTAGTCCAGGGACTTTTCAAAATAACCATCAAGTTAAAATTGTGTTAGTTTTTGCAAATTTCGGGAAAGTTTCCAACAAATATTCTTCCATAGAAATTCTCAAATAAATATTGCTTTTAATCGAAATTAATTAAACGCTATATTCGTGGGTATGCATGTGAGATGCATTGATTTTAGCAAAAAGAAAATTGTTCTTTAGCTGTATTTCTATACAATTAAGTTCAGATCAACTTCTGTAATTGGATGATTTTTAATTTTGCGTGTCTTGTGTGTTATACGGTGAATCATCAGTGCCGCAGTAATGTGATTCTGACTGGAACAGTCAAGTTGCAAAATGTCTTCTTGCAAAGACACGCGGTCAGTGAAGAAAGAAAAACTGCATATATGCTCTACGATACTGAAGTCTATCATGCTTAAGTGACATTAGTACACAGTTGAGTATGAATGTTTGTCGCGATGTTTTAACCAACTAACTTCCCGGTAAATAATTTTTCCACATTTTCAAAACAATATTAGTTTTCAGAATGTTACAAGAATAAACACCACAATTTAAGAATGAGTTTCCAAGAGAGGTATGTTATTTCCGGGGTTTAACAAAGAAAAATGTGCACCGCATTGCGGGCGCTAAGTAAATATCTTTAAAAACTATTCTAATGAAGCATAATGATAATATGTTATTCCATAACCGGAATAATATCCGAAGATATTTTTTCACCAATAGTAGTATCTTTATTTAACATTATCTCTCTAGCTTGTTTTCGTAAAACTATTTCAGCTTCGTATTTTGATGCTAGATCTATATAATCTGTATCAAAATGTAATGATTTTTACAATGTTCATTAAATTTAGTAACTGGTTTAACCACTCTATCTAATATTTTATTTAACGTAGTAAATTAACCACGATGTTACTAAAATTATGTTAAAAAATAAAATAAAATAAAATTATATATATTATTAATGAACAACGAAATATTTACATATAATGTATCTTCTAATACTGGAATTAATTGATTTGTTAGTATAATAATATTAATAATTTTAATTACTTCGATTTTTTGGTTGAAATAAACATAAAGAATTAATTATTTTTATCATAATATTTTTTACAATAATGACATAATTAAATTTTTTAAATATTATTTTCTGTTGATATTTATGTATTATAGTGTTTTCAAGGGGATACAAATTTTCGATATAATTTTATTTGGTTCTTAATTACGTATTTGTTTAAGAAGCCATTAATCAGTTGTTGGGACAAATATTTTAAAATTTATAATAGAATTTTAAAAAACCTACAAAAAATATGTTAAGGAATGTATTGCGAATAAGAAATTTAATGACTTTACACATACTTGATAATTAAAAAATATATATTTTTTTATTGAATATATTGTTTGAGTTAAATTTTTTAAACAAACATAAAATATATAAAAACTTAACCAACAAGTATTATAAATAAAATTAATAATGAAATGAGTATTTCTATAATTACTTGGTCAACTATTATTGTTATAACCAGAGAAAAGTTCAAAATAGTTTTAAAATTTTTCATCATTACTTTAAACCCGAACTGCCTATTCAATTTTCATTAAATATGTACATTCATAAATTTAGCTACATACAACTACAAATATATTTATACAGAAAAGTTTAATAATAACATGTTGACATGATAAATAATAATGTAAATGTTAAATTGTTCTGGGTAAATTATTAATTATCGTGTAAATAAATTTTTTATTCAATGAGTTAACAATAACTCTATGGGTTTTAATTATTTATAATAATTTTTAAGTATATAATAAATAATAACATTTCTAAGTTAACAAATATTTTATACATATTTTTAAAATATTTCGTTATGATATTTATCATTTTGAACATTTAATAGCTTCGATGATATTTCATTATATTGATTCAGCACTAAATATAAATTTTAATTGAAATTTATTGATTTAAAAAAATTTTATTACAGAGGTAATATGATATCTGTTCTGTACAAGACACTGTACATTTTTATGGGCCTTACGAAAATTAAAATATTGTTTCAGAAAAAAGTAACATAAGTACAATAAATAATAATCAAAATAAAGTAATTGAAGATAATGAATTATGAAATACTTTAGATTTTGAAAAAGATAAAATATTAAAAAATACCATTGTAATAAAAGAGTATAATTTTATTTCTTTTAAATCTATGAATATTTATTGCAATTTGGCTTATGGCATGTTTATAAAATGAGATGAATTATTTAGAAACTAATATTAAAAATAGTTTTGAACGAAAAACATTGTTTGTATTTGAGTTTATGTTGTTTATGGTCCAGCATCTCCTTTATCTTATAAAAATTTTTACTAAAATGTTTAGAACCAATATAAAAAAACTGAAATTTAATAAATTTAGATAGTGAAAGCTGCTTAAGCAACAGATCAGTAATATTTAAATTTTATACAAAAATAGATATAATTAATTATATTGAAACAAGCTGACCCGGCAAACGTTGTTTTGCCATTAAAAGTATTTCTAGTGATTATAGTATTAGAAAAAAATAACTATAACTTATTGCAAGTGTGTGAGTATGTGGTATATTAGTGGAAGAGGCATGGAGCTCTGTGGACGATGACGGAATATAAAATTAGATAATTTAATAAATATTAATAAAATGGAAATACAAACAATTACAGCTTTGCGATCAATAATAAAGTTAATTAAGAAGTACACTTAATTATTGAAAATATAATTGTAAACACGTCACTACTACGATCTGAGCACAAATGAATAAGAGAAAGGTTATTGTGTGAGAGAAAGTGGAGACCGGCTACTCCGTGCTGTGTCACTGGGAGACACCTGGTGGGAATAAATTGTAACCTAGATCGATAAATGATCGATGATAATTGATCAGTTATCGACCTAGGGTAAAATTTATTAAATTACTAATATCGCTATAAAAAATTAAGATTTGGTGGTAGAAGGGTGAAAATTTAGGAGGGTATGTATTTTTTGATGCCACATCATAAAAAAATAAAAAATAAAAATTTTGTTTAAACAATAAAAAAAATTGTTTGGGGGTGTCCACCCTTATTAATTAGGGGTGTAAAAAAAAGATATAAATCTATTCTCAGACCTACCGAGTACACATAAAAAATTTCATAAAAATCGGTCCAGCTGTTTCGGAGGAGTTCAGTGACTAACACTGTGACGGGAGAATTTTATATATTAGATATACTAGATAATAAATTAATTCTATTGAAATTTTTAAAATTGATAATAATATATACATTGGTTTATACATTTTAATTTGCTTATATTCATGCGAACAGGGGCTTAATTTTTACTAAAATTAGTAGCATTATTAAAATTTGGTTCACATAGAAATTTTTTCATTATAAGAATAGCTTAATTATTTAATTTTTAATATTTTCTTTGTATGTTCCATTGTTTTGCACACATATAATTGTGTATTAAATAAAAAAAATTCCCAAAATCATTTATTATTTAAATTCTCCTTTATGTATTAAAATCAATTGTTGAAATTATATAATTTTGTGAGAATTTTTTAAAATTAGTTTATTTAGTGTATAAAATCGTACAGTTCTATATTGTATATAATATCTATTTTAATTTTATAAAGATGTTTTTTTAAACCTGGAACTAAAGGACTGCACATACGATTATTATGAAAAAGTTTACGATATTCATAATTAACTTGTAAACTAAAGATTTCTTCCATTTTGTTCGATAGATTTCGATTAAAATTTTTTACTCTTTCTATATTATATTTACGAACCCAATCTAATCCATTATATGGTAAATATTCAGACACAGTCCAACCATATAAATATATTATCATCTAAATGTATTTAACAATTATGTATATTTTAATCGTAATTATTTAAATATTAAATTTTTCCTTTGGTGTTTTTATAGCATCGGGAAATGCATTCACTAATGGCTTTATATTGAAAATAAAAATTTATCATTGGCATTTATTCAATCTAATTTAATTTTATATGTTTTTAACATAGAATCCTAAGATTAAATAATAACCTGATAAAACCATGCTTGATCTAATTTATAAGCTGTAAACAAACATCCCTAAAAATTTTAAGTATATCAATTTAAAATGAAATATTGCTGTTATTATGTATTTTTATATTGTTCTAAATTTTAAATGTTGAAATTTTCCCGTACTGTTTTGGTGTGATTATAATTTACATCAGAAATAATAGTTTTATTTCATTCTGATTCAGTTATTTTTACGATGGTTATTCTGTTTCTGTTAACTTTTCTTCTCAATGAGTGTGTGTATATATATATATATATATATANAATATCGATCCTTAATTAATAAATGTGACTGCTCATTTTCAAAATATTTAATTTTTCTAAAAAGTGATCTTTTTTAAAATTTTTAGATTCACTTGTACTCAAGTTTAAATATTTATAAAAATATTAATTATAAACCATCTTCTACTTCTTTGCTAAAATAAATATATTCTTCTTCATTATTTGGTATGGACTTAATCTGCTTCACATTTTCCTAATTCTTTAATTAATGAGTGACCATCACTAACATATATATATATATATTGACTTAAATGATGGGCATTCATAATTTATATTATAATAGGAATATGTTGCTCCTCTATATTTTCCAGTTAATCTATCATGATTTTTATCTTTTTGTTAAAGTTTTAAAAATTTCAGTTCATTATTTTAATTGGTTTTGTAGTCATCTAAGTAATATCTTCACTTTTCATTAATTTTTTTCCTTTATCAAGTTTTGAAAAATATTCTATTTAATTTGTTTTTCAAAATTAAGTAAAAGATTTTGAATTTTCTTCACAAATATAACATATAGTAGAAGTGTTAAATACTCCTAGTTTTTTTTATTTGTTAAATTACTTTTTTTGATAATTTTATAATACGAGTTTTTAATTTCTTATAATTATTTATTTCTGATATTAATAAAATCTTTGCATGCATTTGTACCAACATGTTAATTGAATTTAAATCACAATTATAATATTAAGCATTAAGTGATAATATTGTTCCAGAAACTAATAATGTATTAAATAGAATAAATAATAACTATTTATAATATATGAAGTAAATAATTCATTATTATACATTTTGTGCTTTGAAAAAGATTATATAATAGAAAATTAAGTTGGTAATAAAATATCCAATTTTAATTATTTTGGAACTATAAATATTTATTGTAATTAAGCTTACAGTATGTTTATAAAATATCACCAATCATTTAGAAACTAATATTATATACAATTTTTGAACGAAACATTGTTTATGAACCTGCTTATTTTAAATTTTTTATAATAATGATAACATGTTTATGCTATATTGTTTTACTGAACCAGTATATAATTTTTTTCTTTAAAGGTTGGCATGTCAATCTTTACAGATTTACTTTCTGAACATTATTTGTCATGATCTTTTCTATTTTTTCTGACTTGTATATTCTTAAGAATTTTTCAAAAGGATCCAGATTATCAATAGAATATAATGACAAACCAAAGTCTAATGCTTAAAAAACTCTAATTTTTATTAAAATATCAAAAATATTATTTGACTTCGTCTAAATTAGTTGATTGATTAATTTTTTTGTTCTTAATTCTAAAATACGAATTTAAATCATTTCTTAATTTTTTTAATAAAGCTTGTAATATTAAATTTTTATACATAATCTATTAAAAATTTTTTTATTAATTTTTCTAGTTGATTCTAAAAATTCATTAAGAATTATATAATTTTCTATATTGTTCATTACATAAGTTTGTATTCTTCATTAAATACCTGTATCTTTTATATTTTATTATTTTCTAGAATTGTTATTTAAACTCTTTATTTTTTTTCAGAATGGATTTTGACATATTTTATCTATTTTAGTAAAAACATTTTCATAAAA
Organism: Clitarchus hookeri; assembly: GCA_002778355.1. Lineage (NCBI taxonomy): Eukaryota > Metazoa > Arthropoda > Insecta > Phasmatodea > Phasmatidae > Clitarchus > Clitarchus hookeri. The sequence continues at coordinate 716,289 of NQII01000460.1, read as the reverse complement.
ATTTATAAAAGTGGTCTCTTCTAGTGCATCCTCTAAAATTTTATCCTCTGATTCTACTAATTCTGTTGTAGCTTCATTTATTACTTCTTCAGTGTGATCTTCACAAATTATTTTGTAATTTTATATAAACCTTTCTTAGCTATATTTTTCTACCACTAATATATTCTAGTTGTTATTTTTCCTCTAATTTGAGGGTCTCAGTGCCAGACGGAGCTATCCCACATAGATAAATTTATGAGAAAAATTAGTTATAGTAGAATATTGGTAAAAAAACGTATATTGAGGATGAATTGTTTCTAGTTCAATACTTGATACACATTTTGTGGTAACCAAAAAAAATTTAACTATGCAAAATATGAGTTTACTTTTATATTTTTGTAGCACTGCAAACTGTATTATATAGTAAGAACATATATAAACACAGAGATAAAATGAACTTAACATTATTCATAAGCCATGAAACACAAATGTAATGTATTCGAGTTCCTGATATTCCAACTTTCATTAATGTAATATTATTAATAATCTTAAATATTGTTTTGTTTCATGTACTAAGGTAAAATTTTTTTTGCATGTAGAACTTGCATTATAATATTAATATATATATTTATAGCGTAAACATAAACATTCCATTAGTTGATAATGTTTACACAGCGGACAAAATTCTAGTGTGCGATAACCACCTCTGGCCCAAAAATTCTCACTGAGGAAGAATGTACTAGTTTCTTTAAATGTATGAAGATAGCACAGTGTCCAGTTAATATTACTATGTTTTCTTCAAAAAAAGGGAGATTGTAGAATCTGTCTACAAACTACATAATCTAATTTAGTCAATATGTGTGGGATACCTCTCTATGGCAGAGCCCCTCATTTGTTTGTAAATTTTTTTAAAAGAATTTTTAGAATTATTTCTTAAGTTTTTTACTATTAATAATTTATAACATAATTACCATTTATTATTTTTTTTTAACTATGTTTTATATTTTTAAAAGTACGCTTTAAAAATATATATGTAAATGTTTATCTCTTGATTGTAGATGTGAATGAAGAAAATTAACATATTTAATTTCTTGACAGTTTTTAAATTTTTACATCTATTTTTGTACTTTATATAATGTTTTTGTTTTCTAAATATTTTTTATTTATATTTTTGCCACACCAACATTGAAATTTTTAGTTAAATTAAATTTTTTAATATATTTCTTAGCATCATGTCTATTATAAATTTTAGTATAAGTTTTATGATATTTTTAATTTGATATTCAAGAATATAATTTGTTCTACATATTCTAAATACTCTTCTATTGAACATTTTTTGCAATATGAATACTGATTATCTTTTAATATATATTAATGTGAATTTCATCTATTTTTTTCTTCTTCGGATTCAAAACTTTTATAAAATTTCAATTATTTTTAAATACATTTTTTATTTTTACATAAATATAATAATTTTTTTTGCTAATAGTTGTTAAATACATATTTTACATTTTAAAAATTATATCTTGATACTTGGGACTGTTATGTTTTATTTCTTAATTTTTTTAACTTTTAAAAATTTTTTTACAGACTTGAATTTTTAATTTTTTTGAAATTTTGTTGACATTTTTTTCATAAATTATTTTTCTTGGTATTTTCAATATACATACAATAAATTATTTTCGTGACATTTTTTAAATCTGTTAAGGAATTAGAAAAGAGACAGATATCACCATTGCTATTTACTTCAGGCCATATATTCAATGTTAGCATGGCTAAAATGCAGTCTTATTTGTAAGATATTTGACCACAGCGGTCACCAGATATGATAACACCTGATCATTAACTATGGCGATTTCTAAAGGATGCATTATATGCAATCAAGCCAGTAACCACAGACGAATTGAAAGCAAATATCAGCAAAGTAATTCGATGAGTGACACCGGACGTCCTAGCAGCGACGTCCAGAAATATGGAGCGTCGAGTTGAAAGTTGTTTGGACGCAGATGGCGGCTACTTCCAGCACTTGTTGTGATGTCTTTACATTTTCACACAGTAAAAGTACGTTTGTTGGACATTTCTTACGGTATCTTCATTATTGTTATTGTTACAACGAAAACCTGCCTTCGACTTGGAGTGGGATGGCCTATATAAAAAAAATATCTTGTGACCTTGCTCGTAATTTAATACATGGCGTGCCTTGAAAATAAAAGGCTTGAAAAAGATATGCACCGTAGAAATTGGGTGTTGCATAGTACTTACTACGTAAGTTATTTCGCATGGGATGATATTTAAATACAATTGAAAAGTAGCAAAATATGACGTATTATTATGTTCAGGAATATCACACATTATAGTGAACTTAAATAAAAGTAAGTAATTTTTATTACTTCTATGCTTATGCAGAGTGAATGTTGTGGAGCGTGTTACATGCTAGGCTGATAATGTGAAGGACATGCGTTCCCGCCCACTTCCCACCTAGTATACTGTTAGAAAATACGTCGTAGTGGAAAAGCAAAGAAATAGCCCTGGTGAAATGTAAGTCAACAATTGCCACTCGCCTCATTTGAGCTGGCGTGAGGTGGCGCGATGCAACATCCGGTGGCCCAGATATAATATTTTGACATAATCAAAATAGAGAAACAATCCAAAATTTTCCAGACCAAAGACGATCAATTTTACGAGATTTATTCAACAGTACTGATTTTGTACCATCTTCCCATTGGAAATTCCGAAGTTACCTTCGTTTCCTCCAGTTTACAGCTGATTCTAGGCTATGTAGGTTTCACCATTATATTCGTCCTTAAGGGTTTGCCTACAAAGCATTTTACCCGAAAAAACTCGGACTCACCATTTTTGAGAATAAGGGCTGGTACGGTAGGTCTGTGACATTCTGTATATACAGAACCTTAGATTTCAATAACGACACCTAGTAGACGGAAGTAAAAAGGAAGCATACAGGGAGATAAGCGTGATCACTTTAACCACCAGTTCATGAGGAATACAACAATTTTTCGCTCACAATTTTTTATCTCGTAACTTATATTTATCAACTGAACTTTGACTTACTGTACATTGCAGTGAAAAGTGTTTGCACAATTATTTTAATTACAGTTTTAATGCAAACAAATTGGTGCGGCCTATTATGTATAACACTTTTATTTTCCGCAAAGACTGATTAATTACAATAAAACGAACCAGAGTAACACATTTGTGCCTGTGCCGTCTGCGTAACACTCTAAGAAATCATTCTCAATTGTACCAACGTACACGTGTAGTGAGAAAGCGCGAGTGGCAAATACATTTCCCATGCAACAAGGTCAGTGTTCCTACAGTTGTGTAGGAAAGAATCATATCCGTAGAAAGTTACCAACATTGTATAGTAGTGACACTAAACATTGCCATATTTGTAGGCAAGTAGGCCGTCGTCTGACTGGGGACACGCGTCTGTTTTGCAGTCGGAGAATAGACACTTCCATCAGATGACAGGCAGTCTGGAGTGTTGACCTAGGCAATGCGAAGTTAGTAGTTTGGGAATATGTGTAGTGACTGAGAGGCGTGTAGAGGCGCTGTCCCAGGCAGCGAAGAGTTGTTTACCAGCCTGCCTTTGTGGCCGTGTGACCTTGAACTGAGTGGTTGTCCTCGCCACTGCTCAGCCACGCACGTCTATCTGGATCTCTCACCTCCTCTTGCTCGCACAGTAGCCTATGCCAACCCCAGCCCACCTCTGGCTTTTCCGCGATAACACAACTGCTTGTTGGGTTTCATGTCTGCGTGCTCGAGTACTCTCTAGCACACACATATCGGCAAATGCGTGTATGTGAACCAGCGTATGCGGACAGACGTCTGCTTCTCATACATCTGTAATGCATACTCACGCATCGTTAGGAACCTTCAAAATACGTGTGATTTTCTGGCATCACACTGAATTGCCTAACTCTGCACGCTCGTTTGACTATTGCCATTGGTTGACAATTTTCGTGTAATACCCACAAGATTATTTTAGCCAAAAATAATAATTACACTCTAGAGTAACAAGAGTCTTATAACGAGGTCAAACAGGTTAATGACTCTGTCCAAAGGCCAGCAGCCAATGAAATCACTAATTTCGCTGAAGTGTACATAGTGCATAAAGTCTAGCATTTTTCAGGCGTCTATTAACCGCCTATCTTGCAGCAGAAAATGTCCGACGCAGTGACTGGTTATTTACAGTAAATCCGTCACATAGGAAGCTGAGAAGAAAAATGTTTTGGGCACGTGAGATATAATTATGTTGGATACGCTGAAATCTTGTTGAAGGCAATGAAATTAGAGGATAAACACGAAGTTGAGGAGAGCAAGGCGCTGATTCAGGTGTCCACACTACGATACAGCTGTATGCATGTTTCCGGTGCCAGACAGGAACAAATACTCGCAATCACTTTCTTGTCTGTCTGTAGCCTGTTTGCGGGGACGACATGCATGCAGTCGGCATACAGTATGCATAAACTACGTCTGTGTGCCGACAGATGTAGACATATATAGTGAGCACTCAGCCTTACTCGTAGGGATACCCGATTGTCGCAGAAATGTTGCCTCGCGAAGGCAGTCCACACTATACAGGCTGAGTATAAAAGAATACCCCAACTTTGATGGTCTATAATCTCAAAACGAAACAACCTAATACCTTGGTTGACCAATCAAATGAACCGTGGAACTGTGAAGATTGTTTACCATAGCTTCATAAATGTTCAATGTGACCATCACGAGCGGACCGAAAGACATCTACGCGATAATATAACTCGGTTNTATAATCTCAAAACGAAACAACCTAATACCTTGGTTGACCAATCAAATGAACCGTGGAACTGTGAAGATTGTTTACCGTAGCTTCATAAATGTTCAATGTGACCATCACGAGCGGACCGAAAGACATCTACGCGATAATATAACTCGGTTCACACTCTTGTCAGCATGTCCGGTGTTACGGTTTGGATGGCGTCCGTAATTCTAGTTTTGAGGTCGTCAATGTAAGCCGTCAATGGTGGACGAAACAATTAATCCTTTATGTACCCCCATAGAAAAAATCGCACGGGGTAAGATCCGGGCTTCTTGGGGGCCAGTGATGAAGAGCCTGGTCACCAGCTGCTCCTTGACCAATCCAGCGTTGCTGCAACGTCTCATTCAGGTATCCGTGAACAGCAATGTGGCAATGGGGTGGCGCACCATCCTGCTGGAAAATGAAGTCCCCCGCCGCCTCTTCTAACTGAGGAAACAACCACTCTGTAAGCATGTCGAAATAAGGTATTCTAGTAACAGTGGGCTCGTGAAAAAAGAAAGGACCGAAAACATTGTCTTTGGATACAGAGCAAAACACTTTCACTTTGGGGGAAGCGCGCTCGTGTTCAGTGATTTCATGTGGAGGCTCCTGACTCCATATCCGCACGTTGTGCCGGTTCACCTTACCATTTGTATGGAACGTCGCTCCATTGCCATAAATCAGCTTAGACACGAAGGCATAGTCTACCTCGTTCTGGGCACATAAAGGAAACATCAGACCGTCCCCTTCACATTGGCGTGTCGAATGCTAGCTCGCTTCCCCCTCACCACCTCAAACCGAGTGTTACGAACGCCATCCAAACCGCAACATCGGACATGCTGACAAGAGCGTGGAACAAGTTTGATTATCGCGTAGATGTCGTTCGGGCCGCTCATGGTGGTCACATTGAACATTATGAATGTATGGTAAAAATACTTCACGGTTCCATGGTTTATTCGATTGGTTAATCAAGGTTGTTGGTGTGCTTGGTTTTTTATATTATAGACCTTCAAAGTAGGGGTATTATTTTATACTCAACCTGTACTACTTGCATACCAGCAACTTCGCTTTGCTTTCTGGACGCAAGTCTCTGTGTTTCCTAACTTGAATGAAACTATCAGATGAAGGTTATTGCGACCATGAATGTCCGTGATCGGCAACTTTGGATCTGAAATACTGTGAGTTGAATTACAAAAAGTCATAGAAGATATAGGTGAAAGTCAGTTGTTCCTGGTTATCGGCTCCCATCTACTTGAGAAGCTGTTCTTCAAGTTGTCCGGGCAACCGAGAACACTGCCACTCCAGAAGTGAACTCGCGTGATTCGCCTGCAAGAACTAGGCAGTGTCAAACTAAATTCACCAGTCAATTATAGAAGTCAGAGCAAGTTACAGTGAAATGAATGATGTCGTCAAGAAAGATTTTCACGGAAATCCACGTGTCTGCTACTGACTAAGGTCCACACACCGAGGCATACGGGAGATATACTAACTGGTGGACGCTTGATTCACAGCTTTACTGGAATTGGCAATGTTGCAAATATTTAATCGATAAACTGTTCAAACTCCAATGGAACTTTTTAACCTATGTGGATAATTGACCATACATCAAACTGCAAATACAGACATGCTACTTTACACAGATGAGAACTTGACTGTGATCTTAGTAGGAAAACTTAGAAAATGTAATATCGGTTTCACAACGAGCTAACTTACGTTTATATTTCAATGACACCCTCCTCCTCTTTTTTACTTTTGTTATCGTCAACGGTTACCTATCTTTATACAATTTAAGTGTCATTTAGTGTCTCAAAACCTTCTTCTCACTTCTCTCCGTTCTGTCATTCACGTCTTCCCTTGAAATGTTTTCATCGCCATAGATAGTGAGTTAACACATTCGCAGAATTTGTTCACAATTTTTGACAACTTCCAGTTCGTTTTCGTTTCTATCCTTAGTTCAGTGAGGGCCACGGTGACTGAGTGGTTAGACTGCTCGCCTCCCACCAAGGCAAACCGAGTTCAATATCCCCGTCCGGGTCACTCCCGGATTTTGTCGCGTGAGAATCGTGCCGGACGATGCCACTGGTTGGCGGGTTTTCGGGGATCTGCCGTTTCTCCTGCCCTTTCATTTCGGTACCTCTCTATACCCATCTCGCTTCACTCTCATCGGCTCTCAAGACCTTGATTTAAGAGCCAGCAAAACTCTCCCCTCAACTCCACGTCTCAGCTTGCCGTGGCCATCCCGTCCAACATTCGTCAGTTCAACCGGGGCCCTATTCAATAACTTTTGACTGTTTTCATACAAGGCATTTACCACGTAACTATATTTATGAGGCGAAATGGTTTTCTGTAACTCAAAATATTGCCTTATGGTCTTTCAAATGCCTAGTGACTCTTTATGAATTACAGTCGAATAAAACGGCCAAAGTATTAAGGATAATGCGAGCAATCAAGCTCCAGAGGGAAAAAATGCGTACTGAAATGCTCAAAAAAGGAGAAATATAAGATTCTCGTTTATTTCCGAACACATATAGAGCGTCTGTAATAAATTCGAAGAGTGTATATGGCCGTGGTTTTAGTGCTGGTAGCTCGTGGTCCTCAATATGACCTAAGAGCACTTGACATTTTGTATCATAAAGAAAAGTAAGTATATTTTAAAAGTGTAATTCGGAAATGTATTGAGAAACAAATACCAATTATAACTGAAAATTCACTATGTTAACATATTTTATGAAATAAGGTACTCTGTAATAATCGGGAAATGTATAATGTAATTCAGCACGCAGATTGTTGCTTTCAGAACAGAGTCAACAGCATTGCCACACTTATTGAATATGGCGAAGAGAGGCAGAAAGATGGCTTGCAGAACATCACATGTAGACAAGTAAGATTAACTGTCGTTTCCGCTGTCTTGATCGTAAAGATGGCTGCGATGAGTATAAATAAGCTAGAGTGGCCTGCTGAACAGAGGATTAGTCTGGAGGAGCGGTGTAACCTCCCCAGCCAGAGCAATGGCAGCAGACCTGTTGGACGAGTCTCGCTGAAGGAAAGTGCGACCCCAGCCTTGTGCAGAGATGCAAGAGTGTCCTTGTGCGCTCCTCACTCGCGGAGACTACGGCCGATGTAAACAAGTCCACGTCTTCCACGCCAAGCCTGTTTCCAGCTGCCTATGCCGCCCGTCTTACACGGTCCCTCTGCCACCCGTCTTACACCACACACTCGCCCTCCACAAACAACACCTACAGTCAGTTCACGACTGGAAGAGACTTTCTTGAAGCCATGCTAAAGCTCTACTTGCAAGCCCATTTCGTATCCTTCCGCCAAATGTAAACAAACATTGCCATGTGGCAGTCACATGGTAATGTTTACATGCAATGTTTGCATTCCACTGTGTGTGT
>NQII01000460.1:664263-708026 GCA_002778355.1 Clitarchus hookeri | reverse complement strand
ACCGCCAATCTCTCATAAGCCCCCGGATGGCCGTGCTGTCACGAGGTCAGGAACCGAAGTTCCCATAACTCCTATAGTGGGTTTGCAACAAAAATGCAACCCGACAGACTTTTTTCAAATAATTGAGGCGGCGGTAGGCCGTTGTGTTTATGATTTAGTTCAGCTCCGGGCCCGTATTTAATGCTGTTAACCTCTATTGCTATCTTAAAATATTTTTCCAAACAAAAATGTAGCTTAAAACTAATACGAAAAGACATTGGTTTCACTAATGTCTGATATTCAAACAATTAAATTGAAACATGTTGCTAAGCAAATGCTTAGAGAAGGAACAAAATAAGTGTGCCACAGACTTTGTAAAGAAATGACAATAACAAATTAAACATAACTAAAAAACGTGGCTCCAGTAAACAAAATATTAGAGAGAACTGTTGTTTACAATAAGTAAACAAGCTGACAATGGTGTATCCTAACATCTCCAGTTTGCATTAAGTTAAATCATCCTAAAGGCATACGCTGCAGTACTTATAAATACTGTTTATTTATTTAATAGATAGTTAGAAGTACCGGTAATAACTTATGGATTTTAATGATTCCATTTGCTACAGAATTACCATAGATCAAAACAAAAAAGTACATAAACAACTCAACACAGCAGCAACTATAAAAAAAAAGAAATTAATACACCCATCTTCACTCCAAAAATTAGAAACAAATTATAAAAAAAAATGACATGCTTCAATAGCTGCTCTCTGATGTAGACTGCTACTTTACATATAATACTACAAAGTAATTCTCAACAACATTACCCTACAATTTAACACTGCACAAAAAGATTTTGCAAAAAAAGGATACAGCAAACGGAATGTTGTGCTCCTGCAGCCAATTGATGATGGCATCCTTCCTCCAGCTACTGTTGGGGAACTTCTCCAGCTGAAATCACCACACGATACAACAAATTAAAATGTATTACCCTTGAATGTTGCCAACAGTATGTCTGTTGTATAGAATGTTTGAATTAAGTACAATTATTACCAAAATATAAACTTTTATAACTACTGTGCTCAGCATTCTTAAACTGGTTATCATATTACATGTAACTGTTTTCGTGATCTGTGTTGACTAGCACAGAATCTAACATGTCACAAACAATATAAACATTTTATTTATTCAAAAACAAAAGGTTATAGCTCACACCTGTGTGCTGTGATATGATGCATTGTCCATGACGATGACCTTGTATGTTTTTGGTATCAGTAACTGTAGTTGACCCAGAAACTGAATTATGGTCCTTTTTAAATTATGCAAATTAGGTTGGCTATGTAGCACTGAAAGTGAAAAATATGACACTGATAATTTACAATGACTAAAATACAATGGCTGTAGAACAGCTGTGTTGGGGAAATGCATTAATACACAATTGTTTTCTTAAAAGATTATGACTGCGATTTCATCGATTACGATGTCCTCTCATGTTTAGTGAAGTGATACAGATATGTTTAATAGTAGGGGAAGTTCCAGTTATATCGACTGTAATCTATTTAGTGACGTATAACAATGGCAATTAATGCCGCAATGTAACTTATAAATACAAAACAAGCTCCTTCTTCAGAATCTTAAAATGCACCATCTCTCCATAACCTATATAAAATTAATTGACTATAACAAACTCACTATAGAGGCAATTTTCCTTACCATTGTCAGTTGTCTTTATAATACATTTCCGCTGTATATATTGGGTTGTTTATGAAGAATCCCTCGCAGGGGTACACAAATTCCAACACATAGTAGTTTTTATTTTTAATTACACATTGTAATACCACCTTTTGGTTAGGTGATTTATACACTCACATTTGAGTCTATATAACCCTAAAATCCTAGGTTAGTGTAAGACCCAAAGATCCTAGGTTAGTTAAAAAATGTAAAATAGTGATTCGCCCATCGTGGGGTTAGGTTCTGTAAAGTTAGGTGGGCACATGTTACGAAATTAGTCGGACGTTAATGCCCCTCGTATATTCGTGTTCTGCATCATTAGTGGAGTGGAAATATACCATTTTCAATGAATTATTTTTATTTTTACAGGAAACCCTATAAACTTAATAATTACCAAAATAAAACGTTAAAAATACACGTAGACAACGTTCGACGACGTTATCAAGTTATTAACAAATTTTCTTTATGTTCTTGTAATACACATTTCAAAGGCCAACATAATTCACCTTAGCACACACAACTTGCAAACGCAATGGTTAATACTACATATATTTTAACATACCTTAGCACTGTGGATCTGGAGAGTTTCAACATTTCTGCCGCTCTTTCCACGACGTTGCAGGGTTTCATTTCCCCTCGCGTAATTAGGGAATACAACGATTCGGTGAGGTTAATGATGTCCTGTTGGTGTTGATGAGTAGTGACTTCTCTTTTCTTCACCTTGCTAGAACTCATGACTGCACACAAAAAACCACCGCAACATACAACGTAAAATACAGTAAATAAAATTTTAAGCAAACCTGGAATAAATTAAAAAAATTTTTAACACGTGAGAACGCACTTCGAGTAATCTCTTACACAGGTATCAGAAACGAAAGGAACCTGCACGAGAAATAGTAATGAGCTGATATAAGTAAAAAAAAGAAAAACCAATAAATGAATTATTATAGATTAAACAAGATAATCGCACAAATTCTCTGGCACGTGTGTCGACCACATCTCGCCAACAACACACGGAACGAAGATTTGTAAACAAATGGCCGCTCTACTTTCACCTTGAGCGTCATCATGTGACTATGCAAGAAACATTTAAATCTAAATACGTTAGCATCACGTCATTAATAATTGGCATAATAAGGTACAAGTCTTTTCGAAACCCATTTGTAAGACAAAAATTAACAATTACGTTAAAACTTTGGAACTATTTCCTTTCTTTGTGCTGGCAACCTAACGGCATAACTGTATCCACGCTCGCCACTGTTTGTAATGTTATATGCATGTAGCTAACGGCTAGGGTGTTTTTTCATAGGTTGATTTTCAAAAGTGTCTTCCAGTCGTGAACCGACTGTAGCTTTCCGAACAACGCATCCTCTCTTTCGCAGAATAATTATGTCCTCATACCGCTAACTCCAGCCGCACCTGCTAGCAATATAGCGTCACTGGCCAACAACATGTCGGAACTACAGCCGCCAATCAGCGCCTGGCAGACAACTTGCAATCTGGCAGCCCAACTAAAAGATGATCGTTGGCATCACGCAGGAGCCAATAAAACAAAAGATCCACTTACAGAGCCTCACGCAGCTATTCAGTGAATGAATACGCCTAAATGAAAGGAACCGAACCGTTGTTTCGTTTCTCTGTTCTTACATATTCTGTTTGAAAATACTTCCTCACTTTCGTAACTGGACGATTTTATTGTTATGCGTCTTACACAGTAAAGCATTTCTGTTCTTGTTACAAACATTTTTCCATGGAAACTTAGTAGCAAAATATTTACTTGAAACTCTACGGCTGAAATGTTGTATATTAACAACACAGTATCTTAGAAAATATACACAATGGTTTTTCTTGTTCAAAGATTATAAACCGAGCGAAATGAAACAGTGGTTAACCTTTGGACTCGCATTCGGGAAGACTGGGGTTTGAATCCCGGTCCGGGTATCCTGATTTCGGTTTACCATGGTTTCCCAAAATCACTCCAGGCAAATTATGGGATGCTTCCTTCCTACAAACTATGGACGATTCCTTACTCGCTCCTGCTTCTCTGGGCAACTTGCTCCGCCTCTAATGACGTAACAGTGTACGAGACGTTAAACCCTGCCTACCTACCTATCTACCAACCTCTCTACCAACCTATCTCCCTATCGATTATGATCATAACTTTGAAGTCTAAACATTTGCTTGTTAAAATTCAACGTTTGTTTTACACATTACACAATAAGGTTTTGTAAAATTTTCTCTAATTTATTTTTAATGTTACAAAAGTATCTTTGGTAACTAGTTTCCAAATAATGTTTACAATGTAGAGGCCCGTCGGCGAAGTTTCAGACGCCCAGTACTGCAGTGTCCTAGTTCTAATGGGCCAGTCTAGTACGGACACGCAGCGGACATCTACAAAAAGCTTGACGAGTGTCGAGGGAATTGAAGTCTATCGCGCGCTGTAAACTGCTTAAAAAAATCATCAGTCGCAAGTCATGAGAACCTGGCTGTAGACACACAGAACTTAAAGACTGGGAAATCGGAACATAATTTCAGCATAAATATTTCCCGAAACACGCTAAATGGTGACTTTTGGCCACGGCCTATTTTCTGACGAATCACAGACGTTCATTTCCGGAGCAAAAGCATTATCTCTGGCCCAGTGAAATGAGGGGACGTCTTATGACACCTACGAGTGTCAATAAGGCCCGATATGTACACAGCTTATACGAATGGAATTCGCAATTAGCTAACTTATACAGCGGAAAAAACCACTCTAACAATGAGTTTAACGGAATAGCCAAGCAGGGCTTTCAAATAAACTCAGGTAACCATGGAAGGATTTTACGGCCTGCCGTGAACCGTCTGCTGTGAGGCAAGTTGGCGAAGCGGTCGTTAACTCTTCTTTATAGCCTCGCTTCAACGCCATTCGTTCGGTCTCTGTACAACTTCTGGTCCCCGTGTCGCTAATAAAGCACATTCGCAAACAAAAACGCTGCTAACTGGTCGTACTTCAATGGGAACACATTGAAAGCTCCCGGTATAGTAACATGCAAAGAAAGAAAGTCATCTCACATCTTACATTCCTAATAAAAGCATGACGTTTACATCTGTGGCCATAGAACTTATTGCAATCTAATTATTTATACTGGCATGAGTACCGGTAGAATGATACAGCCGAGTTGAGCACAATGGCGTCTGTCACCGGAGATCGAAGCTGTTCAAGCTCTGTCATTCTGGTCGGCTGGCGGCCATTTTATCGATAAAAACACTTGTTTTACCCAAAAAATCACTTTGGAAATTAATTATTTCACACATAAGTAACTTTTTTCCTTAAAAATTTACCCCCTTCCTCAAAATTTCTCGTTTTGCTTTTAAAATTTTTCGTGTTTTCCTAAAAAAGGTATAAGGTCCCTTTGTGCAATAAAGAAGCCCACCAAAAGCCCAAAAGGCCTTTTCCATCAATTTCGGGAGGGCTTCTTTTCAAGGGCACTAAAGTGGTTATACATGTAAATATGTGTTTTATAGGCAAAAACTATGCCAAATATATACACAGGTTCCGGAGCCAAAGCTGACCATCCGCCATGTTATAACGTCTACCAGCAGCCATATTAGATTTGGGCGACCTTGACCTTGACCTTTGAACTGTATTCATTCCCCGTAACCTTGGATAACGTTAACCAAAATGTTCCAAAAATCATAGAAATTATCAAAAAAATTCAAAAAATATTTTTTTTATAAAAACTTATAAAAATGTACAAACATTATTTAAAGACTTACATGCTGGTGGTCCGGGGCTCGACAGCAGGGGGAGCGATCAGACACGAAGCACCCCGACATGAAGATCAGCAGACTAGTGACACTCCCAACCACCACCACCCTAGAATTTTTATTCGCTGATTGCTTGTGTGCCGACCTCCCGTGGCGAAATTGGTTGATGCGCCGCCGTCTGGGGTGAGGGAGGTTCTAGGTTTGAATCACAGTTAAGGCATGGGTGTTAGTTTAAGTTAGGCCATGTTATTTTTATGCTCTCCCCTGATAAGCATTTATGCACAAGAGCAGGGTACGTTAATAAGCCCTACACAAAACAAATACTTCTGTTCGCTTCACCCCCCNACCCATTACCCCTCCAAGTCAACCCATCACATTATCAATAGTGCTCGTAACTTAAATACACATAAATTTCTCAACCAAAGTAAAAACTCTGCCTAAAATTTCGAATACCAGTTCGGAACAGTGAGCTATGGGAATGTAAATATAAAGGTGAAGTGTTCCTTTAATAGCATGCTGACGACCAACGTCCCGATTTCCTTTTTTTGTGATACCATCTTTGACTATCGCTGGACTGCCTATGTTGCATCGATTCTATTCGCAAACTGTTCTGGTAAAACCTTTGAGACCTGGAATGTTAGAGCGCAGTTAGAATGATAAAAAGTCTTATCTTTCGTCTTCTTCTCAGACATCAATTCTCACCAGTCCTCAGTAATTCTCGGGGCCGCGGTGGCTGAGCGGTTAGCCTCCTCGCCTCCAATTAAGGTGAACTGGCTTTAATCGCCAGCCGGTTCACTCTCTGAGTTTCGCATGTGGAAATCTCTCTCTCTCTCTCACCTATTTCCCTCGACATTTCATTTCGGCGCTGCTCCATACTCACCTCAATCACCCACATCGGATATCAAGACCTTGCTGTTATGAACCGCCCAAATCTACTCACACACTCAGTGATTCTCACCAATCCTCCGCAATTCCCCTTCGCAATGCTCTGCAATCCTCCACACAAATCCTCAGCAATCCTTCAAAATCATCAGCAATCTTCCACAATCATCAGCAATCCTCCGCAATCATCAGCAATCCTCAGCAAACATCATACGCAATAATCTACAATGCTCTGCAATCCTCCTCACCAATCCTCAGCTATCCTCCACAATCCTCAGCAATGCTTTGCAATCCACTTCCACAATCCTCCACAATTATCACCAATCCGTACCAATATTCCTCCGCAATCCTTACCAATCTTTATCAGTCCTCAGAAATCTTCAATAACACAGGCAAACGATAAAAAAGCTTTTTTAATTATTTTCCCAAATTCTTGTGTTTTTTGGTGTGATGAGTCCGAAAATAATAATAAAAAAGTCATAACACCCACCATTTTTTCACATTTGAATATACGAAATGTGAGAAATTTATTTTTTATCTATTATCTGTCCATTTTTATATACTTTATTTATATACTTTTTATATACATTTATTTACATTTTTGTATACTTGATATAAATTATTAATATACTAAATCATACAGTAAATCTAAATGAAATTAGGTTGGCAGTGGTGGTACGACTCTTTGTTTTCTTTCAGTCAACACAACCTCACTTTTAAGCTTTTTGCCCATGTGCTCTAAGTATGGCTAAAAGTGGTTGTATAAACTTTCCTAACAGTTTTTGTTATATATGTGGTGAGTTTGTAATTAATAAACATCATAGAAACATTACAGAGTTTGTTAAAAAAAGTGTACTTGGTATATTTTGGAATAAAAATCGTTGATGATGAAAAATCTTGGGCTCCACATAAGGTTTGTGTTGAAGACCTTAGAAAATGGCCAAAAAAGAAAAGGCAGCTCTTAGATTTGCAGTACCCATGATTTGGAGATAAACCAAAAAATAATTCAGACGATTGTTATTTTTGTAGCATTGATGTTACTTGATACAAGAACAAATATATGAAATTAAGAGTCAACCCTAATCTTCCTTCAGCTATTTGGCCAGTCGGCCATGGTCCGGGACTTCCTGTCTCTGAGCCACCACAGGCTATTGATGACGTTTTATTTGATCAGTCCAGTGAAACTGAATCTCATGAAGGTAAATCGGATGATGATGAGTTCCAATGTTCTCCGGAAAATTAACAACCTTAGTTGTTTACACAGGCTGAGTTAAATGATTTGGTAAGAGATTTGGGTTTTACTAAAGAGAAAGCTGAATTGCTTGGTTCTAGCCTAAAGAAAAACATTTGTTGGCACCTGGAGCATCTTTTTATCAATATAGAAAGAGAGATCAACAGTTCGCTAAGATTTTTTAGCAAGAACAGGCTTTGGTGTACTGCCATAATATTGGTGGTCTAATGAATGAATTTGGAACTGAGTAAAAGACTGAAGAATATAGGCTTTTTATAGACTCATCAAAAACTAGCTTAGAAGCTGTTCTTTTACACAATGGTAATGCTTATGCTTCACTGCCTGTGGCTCATTCAGTCCATATGAAGGAAACTTACGAAAATCTGGACATTATTTAAAGGGAATTAACTATCCTGCTCACGATTGGATGATGTGTGGAGATTTGAAAGTTGTTTGCATGCTCCTAGGCCAACAAAAGGGATTTACTAAATGTTCATGTTTTATATGTGAGTGGGACAGCAGAGCAAGTGATCGACACTGGTCCACAAATCATTGGCCTGCAAGAAAAACCATAACACCTGGAAAGAAGAACATTTTGCATAAAACTTTAATAGATCCAAAAAAAATTATTCTACCATCTCTTCACATTAAATTAGGTTTAATGAAACAGTTTGTAAAAGCCTTGCCTAAAGATGGTGAGTGTTTGAAGTATTTATGTGAAAAGTTTCCTCATTTATCAGGAGCCAAATTGAAAGTTGGGCGTGACATTCGTAAAATGATGTTCGATTCCAAGAAACAAAAACATATGATTCAGCTGCATTTATGAAAACAGTTTTCACAAAATATGTTTTTGTTGGCCTGTGTGTGTAATCCTCACAAATCTTCAGCAATTTTCCTAGATGTCCTCACCAATACTCAGATATCCTACCTTGCAGTACTTTGTAATCCTCTACAATTCTCACCAATCCTCCGCAATCCTCACGTATACTTCGATAATTCCCAATCCCTCGCTCGATCCTTCCATCAATGACTTGTTTTTCGTCTGTTCGCACCCAAACATATAGAAATTGCATTCATTCACAATCTCAAAATTTGTAATAGTTAACTGAATTAATCATTGGTATGCAAACCACTATCCATGCATTTTTTATACTTACCACCGTTATGTAGCACTTTCGTGACGCAAATTTGAACACTCATAGGTGCTCTCGTTACAACACAAGGATAGCACATAGCTGGAAGGTGGGATCTTCATTCCTGTGTAGTCTAGGGTTTACTACTCAAAGCAATAAATATGGGCGTGCTCCTGTTTTACTTATTACATAAAATAAATAATCAAGTAATAGGTACACGCCTGGTGTAGCTTAAATTTCACCAATCACAACATTATAGTTTTATAATTATACATTATCCGTGGGCGATTGTTGAGGAGGTAATCAATAAAGAAATGAAAATTCCTTTTATTTTGAACAACTGTTCTATTAAAACATTTTTCGCCACAACAGATATATATATATATATATATATATATAAATAAATAAAATTTCAATACTCTAATATAACATGAGCATATACATTTGATATATTTTTGATAACGTTTTGAGTATTATATAATTAGTTTTTTGACAAACTATAATCTCCTTATTTTTAATGGCCATGACAATATCGTCGTGTACCCGCGATCGTTTCATTTGAAAATTTACATTACTTTATATTCACTTTTAATTAAGTTGAATATAACAATTATTCCGTAGTTTAAAAGTCTAAAATAATTATTAAATAACTGATGCCGTGTCAGAAGACAAATTTCGTTGCCCTCCCGAGCACATGCAGTAGGCAAAATATTTTTTAAGAGGTTACTTGAAAACATAATCAGAAATTAGGAAGTTACTGCGGTGCCGGCCGAAAAAAGCGGAATCAAGGTCAAAACGACCATTCCACGATTGGATGTACGGCTCACATCACAAAGATTATGCGACCATGCCGCGAACCGCTACAAAAATTAAAAAATAAAGCTTTAAAATGACAGTAATCACAAAAATGATATGACCACGTCGCAAAATAAAATATCCGCAAACATACTTACCCAAAACAGAGGATAAAAACTAATGCATGACAATATAATGCATGATTCCACAATAGTATGTCCACTGCATGCCGTATAGCGGGAAAACGAAGAGAATGAAGTGACGTGAGCGAAACCTGATTATACATAGGTATGCTTCTTACTTCGTGGTCTCGCGCGACTTATCGACACATAAATCGAAAGTCAAGAAAGATATATAATAGTAATAATTCACAAATAAAGTGTTTTATTTTGATAATTAAAAATTAACAGTTTACGCAATATTACGCACGTAAATAATTAATAGATATAAAGGAAAATATTATTTTAAACAAGAAACATAAAATAAAATAAACAGATCAATATTTAAATATTACAACATTTTTGTGATGATAAAGTTTTGTTTTACAACATCAAAGTGAATAAACAAAAATATTAATCAGAACTAGAGCACGTTCCAATAGTAAAAGGAAATATTTGGCGAAACACCAAGTAAATAAGAAATGAATTAACAGAATGACACAGCGACCTGAAACAAGTGGTAATACAACTGGCACACACTCCCAACCCCCCTTGAACTCGTGAAACAGGTCCGTAAAGGACAGCAGATTCTAAATGCGAAAATACCCACAGAAAAATACAATACCACAACAAACTTACATTACGAGGTGGAGATTCCGCTACAAAAAACCGGCAAAGTAAATACAATTGAACGTTCTTGGCTATAGGTTTGAATAGGTAGACGGTTGCATAAGAGCACAAAACTAGAATTTCAACCAAAAGATGATAGCAAACGCGATGCAAAACATCGCAACTGAAGATATACTAATATATATATAACTTTAATGTGTTCGGGATTAGAAGAAGTATGAGGATATAGAAGTTGTATAACATCACGGAAATAACTGCCTTGGGGCTGGGAAACTAGAAGGGAATCATGTTCCTTAATGAGGGAATCACTGGTTAAAAGATTAGGTAATTCTGAAAGTTGCAAATATGTAATATGGGAAATACGTTTCTGAAAATGTAGTACAGAAAAATACTGATTAAAATAAATTGCAGAGTTGACTTGGCCAAAAATCTTAAAATAAGGGCTGACAATGTCGTAATGTGAAGCATTGCTGATAAAATAACTTACAGACAATAAGAGTGTGAAGGGAGGTTTTGACTCCAAGGTAGTCCTACAAAAAAATGTTACATCAATGAGAAATGTCGTCGAACACAGCCAGAGAGAGAGAGAGAGAGAGAGAGAGAGAGACAGAGAGAGAGTTTTTTGAAGAAAGGGTTACCCTAGAGGTACAAAGGATTTTTCGCCATAGTCAAGATGATGTTTACCAGAGAATAAATTAATTTCACGACTATTAACATGTACATCAAAAAGGGAAAGTCAGAAGAGCAAATAGTAATACCATAAGTTTTACATTGTGACAAAGATTCAGCCGGAATGGGAGCAAAATGCTTTCTGTTAAAGCTGACAATAAGAAAGTCGGAAACTTTGAATAACAAATACCTGTTTGTGTTGTGAAATAACACAGCAAAAGCAAAGACACGATAACTCTGAAAATTATCCTTATTTGCCAAAGGAACATTCACCACAACATTAAGGGAAGAATGATAAATAATTGCTGGTGCTCTAGTGAAGCCATAATATGCAAAAATATTTTCAAAACTCACTGGGGCAATCACATGCAAAGGAAGTGTTATAAAATGTTGAATTTGGTTCAAAATGTCTATGAAGCCTTTGAATTCAAAAGTGTAGAGCTTAACTTGCCATGGACACTAGTCTCGATGGCAGGCTTCAAATCGACAATTCTAGCCTGGCGCTAGATACATAGTACTGTGGTCTAGCCTGAAACCAAGAATTACAATCTTATTCCACAGTTCATGAATCGTTTGATTCCACACCGAATACAAAATGTTAAAATTGCTTAAATAGTGAGAAGCCAATTTCTGGATTCGTTTATTAGTATTCAAAATACGGCCCTCAAGATCCTTGATTAAAATTATGTGGTTAGCAACATTAAATTAAATATTGTCTTGTTTATCAAAAATAAAATTAAGTCTCTTTCTTAGGCTTATTAGGTCGTTGGAATTGAGGGTTCCAAGAACTGTTTTGAGGACCTTACCTTCAATGCCTAACATTCCCTTTTTTGTACGCAACTGAGGCAGTAGATATGTACGGGCAAGCACTTTTGTCATTAAGGCTAATGACATCCTCGAACTGTAACAGCGCAAAATTAAAATTTTGGTCAAACGAATTGTTGTCCTTTTTGAATTTCTTGTGGACACTAAGCACTGTAATAAACATAATGCCTAATTCCACACATTCCTCGTGTAATTTTCAAAGATCAAAGTTCAGTACAATTGAACAAAATTTTCTGAGAAAGTAAGGTCTGGATTTTTTTTCAAAAATAACAACAGTGTCAAAATTATTAACCGTTGCCGACGAAGCAAAAATGGAGCTGGCAAAAGCCAGGAGGATGACCATGGGAACAAACATGTTGGTCTAACCAGCAGAAACTGGAATAAACAGAATGTCACCCCACAAATAGTAAGGTGGCTAAATAAAACAGACTTGAAGGTGTAGACAGATACCTAATAGCAAATTGAACACAAAGTACCATTACATTAATCATACTACAATGGTAAAACAACATCAACTACTAAATGTTCAAATAACTAACATATTACCTTCAAATCAAGACCCAATTAAACAAGAGTATGTCACATCTGCAAAAAATTAATGATAAAACAGGAACCTAACTAGTTCAAATTCATATATAGTGGAAGACTTTTTCCCTTGGGGGTAAAGAGTGTGGGATGCTAAGGCAATCGGCTGACTACAGCCATCAATCTCCTGAGCCAAGAAAGCTCCTATTGCTTGACTTGAAGTGTTTGTTTGAAGGATAAATACCTTGCTAAAATCTGGCATACATAATACAGGAGGATGAATAATATCATTATTTAATCTGTCGAAGGCCTTTTGCTTCTTCTCACAACATTCAAATTTAACAGATTTTTTTCGCAATTTATTTAGAGGTGCTGCCTTTTCAGCTAGGTTGGGTATGAATCCAAAAAACTGAATCATGCCAATAAATCTAGGTAAACCTTAAAAATCTCATTGTGGAGGAAGATCTTTCATGGATTTTGTCCCTTCTGTATCAATGTAAATTCCACTGGAATAAATCTTATGTCCCAAAAATGAAATTTCTTGAACTGCGAATTTAACTTTAGAAGTGTTAACAGTAATATCTGCCTTTTATAAACGAGAAAGGTCTTCTATTAAGTGGTCCAAATGCTGTTCAAAACTGTCTAAATGAATGAATGATAATATCATATCTGCACATATTTGCCTGGTAAGTATTTGAACACCCGTGGCCAGGCCAAGTGGCACACAAGTAAACTGGTACAAGTTCCAAGGAACACAGAAACTGATACAATTTCCAAGGAACACAGAAACTGGTCATTTGTTTGGAATCATTTGGCAAAGATTTGGTGGTAAGCCGAATTTAAATTTATAGTTATAAAAATTTTGCTTTTCCATACCAAAATGCCAAGTGGAGATCAGGAAGAGGAACTCATTCAACTTCAAAGTTTTTACTAATTTTACAGTAGTCCACAACCATAAAATATTTCCTACTGTGTTTTGGTACCAAAAAGGCTGGACTACCATATTGGGAAGTAGATTGTTCAATAAGACCTTTATCTAACCAATATTTAATTTGTTTTCTTAAAATTTCCATCTGAGGTGGTGCCAATATATACGGATGACACTTGACATTTTCCTTGTTAAACAGTTTTATCTGATACTCCAACAATTTAGCGAGGCCTAACTCACTGGCAAGGACCTTGGGTAAATTTTACACAATTTTTCAATAGCAGAACGCTGCTGTTCTTCAAGATGCTCAAATAATCCACTTTTTGATTGGCCTCTTCTCTACAGTCAGGAGAAACACTTTGATTTAGTTAAGAGCCTACCTATGATATTTGTGTGCCAGGATAAAACTTAAAGAAAATATGTTTATATCGAATATTAACGATTAGGCCAGTAGCAACCATGAATTCTGCGCCCAAAATAAAATCATCTAAATCAAGTTGTTTGGAAACTAGATATTTGTGTATCCAAGAGAAATTATAAATTTTCTACTTTAAAGTGGCACAAGAAGAAATCGGCTGATCCTGCTTGACGCAGTATATCACTGTACGCCAGAAGGTTCAACAAACTTAACTAACCTTAACTGTTTTAATTTCTCAAAAAGCAGAAATACTGGTACGCTGCGATCTAGAATCAACAAGAGCATCAACAGATAATGGCTATAATTTACCTCAACATGGGGTGTCGTAACCTTTTGAATGCCCACTACATTAGGGAAATTTGCTTGACATAATTCAAACTTTTTCTTTTCGCCATTATCGTAAGGACCGAACAGCTGTTGAAAGTGCCTGCAAAGGTTCACATTTTGAAAAAGGTGAGCATTATGCAGAGCATTGGCCAACTTGCAAGAATTGCGAGGAAGATCGCTCACTTGTCCCCGCGAGACTTGTTTTTTTTTTTAGCTTGAAACAATGGTCGATCGTGTGGTCTGACATTTCGCAATACCTACAATAAAGTTGTTTGTCTTGTGCAAGAGTATCTGAGGGTGAAGGGGATTTGTCATCCTTCGGTTTCTGTGTCTGATCCTTTTTATCAGTACCGCGAAGTGATATGTGTGTCCTAAAGATATGCTGGCGTTTTTGGTCAGCGTATTTGATGTTCTGGGAATGTATGCATGCCCTATACAACCCTACAAAAGTGTTATGTTTAGAGATGAACACCAAATGAGAATGATATTGAGGTTCTTAGACCTCTGATAAGGTATTAACCATTTCAGCTTCAGGGAGATTTAAAAGCAATATGATAACAGCCAACTTAACACTACTCACATACACAGTAAGAGCCTCTTTAGGTTCTTGCAAACAACTAAACATCCTGAGTTGCAACTGAGCATTCAACCTTGAAGAAATAAAGAAATTGAGAATATTTGAATGATAAGCATCAAATGGAACATGTGGTGACACGGCTAAACTTGTCCGTTCACTAAGCGGACCTTGAGTGAAAGAGTAAATGACTTCAAGCAGTTTTGCCTCCAGCACTATTTTACTCTGATGGAGTTTGACAATCCATTTAAACAACTCTAGAAATTTGGGAACCTTAAGACTATCAGCAGCAGGAAAATTTTGCAGCATGCTCTCAAGTAGGTGTGTGATTTTGCCAAAAACAGATGAATACATGTGTGATGCTGAAGATGATATTAGCACAGGTGCACTGAAAAAAGTGGTCGGATGGAATGAAAATGAGCTTTGGACAGGTAATGCAGTGTGGAGGGCAGTGGATGCAAAAATGGTGGAAGCAAGTGTGAAAATGGGTTTGGTTGCAAACTAGGTTAACTGGGATGGGTTAGATGGCGGCTAGAACCAAATGGGAGGGTGGACTAACATTAATACTAGCAAACAGTTGGGTGACTGAGGTGATGGGAGTGGTGGTTATATTCTTATTACTGTGATCAATAACAGTGATGGAAACGGACTCCCAATTAGAAACGGCCTCAAAGAGGGACTGGGTCTGAGCAACAATGCTCACAAGTTACTTAAACTGAGCATTTGACAATTGCTCACAAAAACTGGCCAAAAGATTCTGAGCACGTCGTTTAAGATGTGGTAAACAGTTTTCTAACCGGGTGTATGAGTAAGATGTATTATCTTCACTTAGATTATTAAAAAAAACTATTGTAAAGAAATAATCTCAGCAGTGCGGGTACGATACTCTGCGTTAACATCAATATTGGACAACTTGTCCAAAGAAATAGGGACATTTGAATTGAAAGTAGCACGAAACGCGCTTCTAAACGCTGCTGCTGCGTTTTAACGTGTTTATACAACTTGGATGGTGCACTCATAATGACATCCATCCTTTAAAAGTAGTTCTGGCGCAATATAATTTAAAAAAATGTGATCTCCGAAAAAATGATTGATTTCTACCAAATTTGGCAAACAATCAGCATTACGGCAGGCTATGTAAACTGATAAATTTTGAGTGGGTCACATATTTTCAACATGGTGGCCATATAAACATTTTAGATCGGAATTATATATTTACGAAACTTCAATATACATTTCAACTTAACTTTGTATACTGACAATATAATTTCTCCGCCATTTTGTAAGAGAGTTCCATATGAAATAATATAGTTTTTGTGCAGTGTTTCGGGAAACAATAAAACCGATTTCTTTCAGATTCGGCGAAGAAGTTGTACTGTGGTAGTCTCTATTAATTTATATGTTTTAAGTTTTTAATTCTCTTATTTTCAGAATGGCGTATAGACAATCATTTCAGCTTAGTGTGCTATATCTACGAAACTATGTAACATATTTAATTTAACTTTGTATATTTTATATATGGCAATAATAGAATGTTCTAATATGTAAACTTTTCCCCTCCATTTGTGAAGATCGTCACATGTTCCATTGAGGTTTTATGCAATATCTCGCGGACTAATCAATCGATATGCTTACAGAGATCCTCCTTTGTCGGATTTTTTGCAAGGTAGTGTCAGGTGAGTAAAGTGAACATTTTATCATATTTGCGGAATAATTCGACTGATTTTCACAAAATTTTGCACACCTACGGAAGGGCAAGTATAGTTACTCTATTTAAATGGGGGCAGGCAATGATTAAAAAAATGGTGGCCATATAAATATTTTTTATATATTTGGCATACATATTAAAAATTTTAACAATTTAAATCAAACTTTTTATGCTGACATTATCTATTACAAACATCGTGTACAGACACTCTTTATGGCATATTTCGAAGACCAATCAACCGATTTCCATCAAAATTTTTACACAAGTAGCTTTATGGTAGGCCATGTAAACTTATGTGTTTTAGTTGCTCAGACACTTATTTTCAAAATAATGGCGGACTAAATATTTCAGGTTAGAAAACCCTATCATTCAAAATATTAGTTGATGTTCTGAATCTTACCTCCACGATGCAGTTAATTGCAAGCTAGCTTAATTTTGCGAGTTTTTCTGAATTTGAATCCCTGATAAGTCACTCGTGTATTTAAATAGTTTTGTACTGTTTTACATGTTTCTGGTTTCATCTCTTATAATATTGCTGTCAATGAGACGTCACTGCCTACCTACCATCTAAGATTTCAAGAACTTTACTAAACATTATTTGCACCCATGTTGAGGAAAGTGGGCTTATTGGTTATGAGTAAGGTCTTGTTAATGACCTCACTGTCGACGATATGTTGGGCCTCCCCTTACTAGTTAGCTTATCAAAGTGTGAAGTATTGTTGGTTGAAAATCAGTATATATCTTTGAAAAAAATTTACTTATAATGTGTTTTACAATTTTTTTTATGTCGTTTAATGGCATTAAATGCTGGGACTGAGGTACACTGTACACAAAAAGGAGAAATTTATTTACTCAGAAATATCATTCTAGTCTGAGGTCGCCGCATAACTTTTCTTCAAAATGAATGCATTACTACGTTTCTTCCTTGACTTCATTTCGGATGAAATGATAGTGTGATTTGAAACGTGGTGTTGTCCCCTTCAGTTCAGCACATGTGCCATCGCTCTGAAGCAACTCTAATAGCCTGATGCAACTTGATCTGAGGCACGCCACTTGTTTGAGGAAAGTTCGGGTGGCTGTGTAGCCGCGGCCGTATCACAAACCAATTAGCTTCAGCCATCATCTGATTCTCAGAAGATGAGTACAGAACAGCTATTATAGATTTATCACTAACGAAACAAACAAATAACACTATACAAATGTATACGCAAGCGTGTACATTCAACATGTGAATCATGTGGCGGCCATGCGAATAACACGCCGGTCTCCTACCACTGCGATCCGTGTTCGAACCCCGGAGAGGTAGTCATGGATTCTCGCACGTGGGAAGCGTGGTGGACGTTGGGCGATATACACAGACTCGCCTACAAGTTAAGCACTACCACTACTTCTTCTGGTGTAGATTGCAAGCGTCACTTAGTTACGTATGCCAAGTCCATTTTAGTTTAAGCCTCGTGCGGCTTCATTAAGTTGGTTCGGATGGTTACTAAATTACGAAGATATACGAGCTAGCTTCAAACTTCATGACGTCAGTTGATCTCAGCCAATAGAAAACGCCTCAAACTATAACATATGTTGTTTCTCGTATGGAATAAATTGTAGTGTTCCGTTCTTCGAAATACTCATATGCTTAGATTCGTCAAAAATGTAATTAATATAGTTGCATCAAAAGAAAACTCATGTATAACTTAAAACACTGCCAGTTTACAAATAAAAATGCGTGAATGGCCGTTTCTAAATTAATGTCAACTGGATTTCATAAACGGATTCATTTGCAAAACAGGCAACAAATTATATTCAAGCAATATTCTACATTTTATTACAACACGACCAAAGTAACTTAGCACATAAACACGGTAAAACAGTTTCATGGGCAGTTATCCAGAAATTCAAGTGCAGAAAAGTCTACTTAATGCAACTTTATTATATAATCTCTGTAAAAAGTATACTTAGCCATGTTTAATATACATTTCGTTAAATAAGTGTAGCTTGTATTTTCAATTTGGACATAGAGTGAGAATTGCAAAATTTTTAAATTAATAAGTGTGTTTATAAAAATCAAATTTGCATATGAAAATAATTATAATACATATAAGTGTATTACTTTTTTAACATTTTGCACAATCATGTTGTTTTTTTTTACAAAATAACGAGTTATGCTGTTTTATCAATAACAAGTTTCATTCCAGAAAGTTGAACTGTCTCAAAAATTCAGAATTAATCTTATAGTCGTGCTTCGCTAAGTCAACAAGCGCCACGCTTCTCTTCTCACAGTTTACAGTAGTGAATCCTTTCCGCACTAGAGGTCACGTTTATTTATTTCAGCTGCCACATTTTTCCAGTACTTGCTGGACTGGGCGTCNCCTGTTGTTTTTTTTTTACAAAATAACGAGTTATGCTGTTTTATCAATAACAAGTTTCATTCCAGAAAGTTGAACTGTCTCAAAAATTCAGAATTAATCTTATAGTCGTGCTTCGCTAAGTCAACAAGCGCCACGCTTCTCTTCTCACAGTTTGCAGTAGTCAATCCTTTCCGCACTAGAGGTCACGTTTATTTATTTCAGCTGCCACATTTTTCCAGTACTTGCTGGACTGGGCGTCCTTACTTATTTACATACATTTATGACATCTTTTCTCATACTTCGTGATACTTACATACCGACATACATACGCACTGGAATATTATAGTGCTTTCACTATTACTTGCAACTTTTCTGAAGTCATGCTGAAGTTCTACTTCCAGATTATTCCTCCGTCTCATGCAAACAAAGCTTAACCGAGTCTAGAAAATGACACCAAAGGAACAACACATCGCATTCATGTGCACTCCGTGTAATGATATTTTACATGAGAACTATTTATTAATAGTTACTACCAACACACCTACGTTCTCACATTTTTCATTTATATTAGTTAAAAATAAAATATAGTTTATATATAAAAAACGATTCAAAGACAAATTTAATCAAATATAACATACTTTTATGATAACAGAATTATAGAACGCTTGTGATACTTAACATATTTAGGAAGCAACCAAGCATGTCATACATGGAGTGATTTTTCAAAGGTTTGATTAAAAACGTGTCAAGAAACCGCGAATAAACTATACAAGTTTTAACAAATACGATGATTCTTATATTAACATATTAACACTGTTACCCACTATGCTTGTATGGATATATCTGTGCATTATACGTACACACACACTTGCATAGAAACACATATACATACACGCTCATATACCAGTACAGATATACACACAAATATATAAATTAAACGCTAAATTATTGTAAAAACGACCATCTTGAAAGGTTTTTAATGCATCTGACTATTTGAATATCCATTCACGGAATAGAAGGAATTTCTAAATAAATAATATTTTAATTCTTTTTAAAATTTTGAAGTTTTTCAGTTTTTTAATAGCTTTTGGTAATTAGTTTTTGAGCTGGTTTCCTTTATAGCATGGTATTTCCACAAATTTTTCAATTTTATGAGAAAACATGTAATTCATTCTAGCATTTTGTATTGTAACTGTAGATATTTTTTATCAATTAAAATGTGGGTTTTTTTAGTATATAGCGTTTTGTGGTGTATGTATTAGCAAGGGAATGTTATAATTTTTAAGCTCTTTAAATAGGGGCTTGCAATGACAATATATACTTCAGGGTGGATTGCATGTTCGAGAAATATAAAGTCCGAATTACCTCTTGGCAATTTATCTGGTTTAGTACATACATAGCGTAGCACATTTAATTAATTTTCTTATATTTTACCATTGTGTGATTCTGCCAGGTTATATTTTCATAAATTTATAGTCCTAAACATTTTACCTTTTATTTTTTACTATTTTTTGTCGCCAATAGCTATTTGTCCTCTGCACTTACTTTTATTCTCGCTCCTGATGGATACAATTAAATAGTAGAGGATTTTAAAATATCGAGTATTGATTTGTTGTTATGAAACCTATTTTCAATTTCAAGAAGTGTTTAAATAATGTTATTTATTAGGTTTGTTTGTTTCTGTTATTAGAATATTTTAATCATCTGCAAACATTATCACTTTACACTCTTTTGTTGATAATGAAAAATCATAAATTAATAATATAAATAAGAGTGGACCTAATATTGAGCCCTGAAGGACCACTACTGTGATGGGGAATGGATGTGATATTATTTTATCCTGGTGGTCGCAGTGACGTGTGAAGCTGTTACTTTTTTTCTTTTTTGTAAGTAGGATTTTAGCATTTCTAGTTGTATACCCCTAACTCTGTAATTTTTTAGTTCCTTTAGAAGTATGCTGTTATGCACACAAACAAATACCTTGGTAAGGTCCACAAATATTACAATACCTTGTTTCTTTTTGTCTAAAGCACTTACTATTTTATCAATAATGCTGTAAGTTGCTTGTTCTGTTGATCTGCCTTTCGTGAAGCCATTTTGATTTTGTGCCAGTACGCTATTGTCTCTAAAATGGCTATAGTTTGTTGGAAATAATCATTTCTAGGATTTTTGAGAATGGCGTTGAGTATCTACAGGTCTGTAATCTTCCACAAAAGTTTCATCACCTCGTTTCAAATATTGGTCAGAATTTGGCCCATTTAAGTCCATCTGGAAGGATACCATTTTATAGTTATTACATATGTATACCAGTAGAGTTTTCTTTGGGTCGCAACATTCCTTAATCAACAAAACAGGATTCATCGGAACCAGAATGTTTTTTGTTTGTTATTTTTTTGACAACTTTTACGATGTTATTTGCTGTGATCAAGGTCAAAATTGTGATTTATTTATTTTTGCCATAAAAGATGCTTTGTTTATGTGTGCACTGATATACTTAAAGTTCTGTTCATTTCATTAAGCAGTTTGATTAGGGTGGTTGGTAAAAAGTCATTAAATTAATTTGCTATTATTTTACTATATTTTATGAGACTGCAATTTACTCTTTTTCGTTTTTATATTTCAATGTAAATATTTTAAAACGGTTCGTTTGATAATTTATTTTACCATTCGAATTAAATGTAAAATTATATATTCTTCCATTTTTCACTTTTTTTAAATATCTTCGGGCCTCCGCACAGGTCCAGGCTCCATGGGCGGTCGTGGTTTCCCCCTCCTCTCGAAGCACCCGTACAAACATGGCAAACATTGTCCACAAATAACCTTCTCAGTGTATTGTTCAAAATGAAGGAAATAATTTCCATTCATCGTGTTACAGAAATAGATTCAAGATGAAAACCTAATACCTACCGAGTAGCCGCAGCTTGTAGTAACACTCTTTCGGACAAAAATGCAATCTATATTCAGTTATCTGAACTAGGCGGAAGTGTTCCAACGATATCAACTTTTTGAAGAGAAAGTGCTACACCAATGCCGTCTGTTATCAGAGGTGTCCATATACCAGAGAAACCCTATATATTTGTTTCCTTAGGGTATTTGAACATAAAAGTTCTGAAATATATAATATGTTTCTACGATAATTTGGCCTAAAATTATTTGGCCTATCATCTTTGATAATCTGCAAGAATCATTCACGTTATGCAACACGGACATGTGGTGCTGCAAGTAAGCGTGGCCTGCCCTCAGAAACCAGGTTATGGAGGTTCTACCAGCCACGGGCGGCCAATGTCACGGGGAAAACCGGTTTCACACGTCAGTCATGTGGTAACCAGGCTGCGTGACGTCACTCACAGGTGCGTCGTCGTGTTTAACTGTTTGTGGTGTTGCCGCGAGCGGAAGGCGACAGTTGACTGACGCCTTGGCACACTGCCCTCGGCACACTGCCCTCGGCACACTGCCCTCAGCATACTGCCCTCAGCACACTGCCCTCAGCACACTGCCCTCAGCACACTGCCCTCAGCACACTGCCCTCAGCACACTGCCATCAGCACACTGCCCTTAGCACACTGCCCTTAGCATGTTCGTCTGTTTGCGAGCAAGTCAGGTTCTGTTCCCGGCGNATCAGCACACTGCCCTTAGCACACTGCCCTTAGCATGTTCGTCTGTTTGCGAGCAAGTCAGGTTCTGTTCCCGGCGAGATCAACGCCATATTCCAGTTTGTGGCAAACACAGATGACAATGCCGCAGGGGCACTCCCGTCCGCCCACCACATACCTGCATCATCACGCCAACTTCACGTCGTTTCATCGTAATCGAACCTGAATAGTTGCGTTCTTACTTGACCGCTAAGCACCCCGCTATCTCGCCGAAGTCACGCCATGCTGCACTCACAGAACTACAGAGTTGCAGCCACCAAATTTATTTGTTGAGTATTTGTCTTCGCTGTACACTACTGATCTGCTTTCATTTCAAATATCCATTTCGTTACCTTGAACTGAATAAACAATTTAATATAGTCTTTACCCAAACACATATTTACTATTACTTCATAATCCAGATGTATACATATAGTACAACACAACAATTTTACTATTACATTAAACTATTTAGTTTGGTTGTCTCTACTTTACTAATCGTCATGATGAAGTCAAAAGAGTATTATGTTCTAAGTGAATAAATATGTGTTCAGCTGAAACAATTAATTTGACTTTAAAACCTATGCAAACATTTTGCTCGCTCTAGTACCGGCATTCACTTGGTTGGCTCTAAACATGTCTTTGGCCGTGGTTAAAATATTACAGCTTAAGAGTTTGTTTGTGATTTCTCAGACAGTTAGATATGTTTGTTAATTTATTAAGTAAAATTTAGTAATAGTACAAACAACTCCTGTGAATCAGTTTCAACATAAAACAAAAAAGGAAAAAAAACAATAAATTATATAAATATATATATATATATGTTTATGTGTATATATATAGATTGTGAGTATATACATATACAGTCTGAGTATAAAATAATACACCAACTTTGATGGTTTATAATATCAAAACCAAACAACCTACAACTTTGATTGACCAATAAAATGAACCGTGAAGTTTGTTTACCATACATTCACAAATGTTCAATGTGAACACCAAGAGAGGCCCCAACGACATCTACGCAATAATCAAACTCGTTCCACGTTCTTGTCAGCATGTCCGGTGTTACGGTTTGGATGGCGTTCGTAACCCTCGGTTTTAGGTAGTGAGGGGGTAGCGAGCTCGCATTCGACACGTCAATGTGAAGAGGACGGTCTGATGTTTCCTTTATGGTGCACCACCCCATTGGCACCTAGCTGTTCGCGGACACCTGAACGAGACGTTGCCGTAACGCTGGATTGGTCGAGGAGCAGCTGGTGACCAGGCTCTTCATCACTGGCCCCNCTGAACGAGACGTTGCCGTAACGCTGGATTGGTCGAGGAGCAGCTGGTGACCAGGCTCTTCATCACTGGCCCCCAAAAATCCCGGATCTTATCCCGTACGATTTTTTTCTATGGGGGTACATAAATAATCAAGTGTTTCGTCCACCATTGCCGGCTAACATTGACGACCTCAAAACGAGAATTACGGACGCCATCCAAACCGTAACACCGGATATGCTGACAAGAGTGTGGAACGAATTTGATTATCGCGTAGATGTCGTTCGGGCGTCTCGTGATGGTCTCATTGAATATTTATGAAGATATGGTAAAAAATATTTACAGTTCCACGGTTTATTTGATTGGTCAACCAAGGTTGAAGGTTGTTTGGTTTTGATATTATATACCTTNCGTCTCGTGATGGTCTCATTGAATATTTATGAAGATATGGTAAACAATATTTACAGTTCCACGGTTTATTTGATTGGTCAACCAAGGTTGAAGGTTGTTTGGTTTTGATATTATATACCTTCAAAGTTGGGTATTATTTTATACTCATACTATATATGTTTTTATATATTTATTTGTATATATGTATATATATACACACGACTGTCATTTTAATCACTATAAACTGAAGGACATGAATCACTGTGGCCGAAATAGTTAAAGCGTGGACTCTGGTTACTAACGGTCTGGGTTCGTATCATGGCGAAGCACTTAAATTAATTATTTATGTGATAAAAATCAGAGCTCCATTTTGCACACAGCCATATACATGTTTAGTTAATCCATTAAAAAATGATACTACGCGTTTGGGACAACTGAATAAAAACAACGGAAAAATTTGTGTTCAGAAACAAGAAAAAAAATTGATTCTACTCAAGCATTTAGTTTGTTTGCAGCAAATATATTTTATTCAAAACCCTTTTTGTCTGTGGGCCGAATAGGCTAAATTATGACATATGCTATGTTCTGTTAGAAACACGAAGAAATATATTCATGTCGCTTCTATGGCTGATTCTACTGGCCGCCACTGCCGACATTTTATAACTGGCTGCTTCTTGTGCGATGGAGCAACAGAATCTCGTACTAATCTTGTGTAAATTATTACTAAGTATTTGTAAGAACACGTGAGACTTTGAAGTTTTCCTTCCCCGACAACTGCTTTTCAAATTTTACGTATAAGGTAAAAGGTTAATATTTTAACAACAATTAAATTATTGAAATTGTATTTAAGATGAGATATATTGCAAGAGCTAGGCACGAAACAGAGGACCACACTGAAAAACAAACAGTATTTGTTCCTGTCGCAAAATATTATACTTAAATTAGATGCAATGTCTTAGTTCTGGAAAAGTGTACTTTTAGAAGTCGTTTTTAATAAAATAGTTTTATTTTAAAAAAAAACTGAATAATGGATAAATTATTTATTTCAAACCGAGGAAAAAAAAATTTTAAACATGTTTTGAAAAGTATCTTATTGAAATTATTTTACAGTTATGGAGAATAAGTCATTAATAAAATTATTTTTTATCATACAAGAAAGAGGCACGTTTATATTATCGGAAATGAAAGAGCATGCGAACTTATTCCTTTAGCACGTATGTTTAATTCATGCACATACCAGCATTCAGCGTTAGTATGTGTGTAAATAAGCGCCACAATGGCGTGCGCACCACAGCCGGCTGCATGCACTATACACTGAACGTTGTCTGTGTGCTGAAGCCAAGTGTAGTCGACCAAGCACACTCCACACACGCGTGCTGTGTGCTAAGTGCGCCCTGCAGTGCTACTCCAACTACCTGCCGGTGCTGCAGTTTATTATACTCACGTTAGAAAGCTTAATGATTAGCATTTGGTAAATATATTTCTTGCCGCCAGATAGCACTGATGACGCATATGTACGGGATTTTATTCGTTTTGTGTGTAAAAAACAGGATGTTTATAATTTTCATAAATAAATAACACTTTATAAATACTCCAATTGGGATGGTATTAGAACCTACATAAATAATAAACCTTTTCCTTCGCACTTGAGTGCGAAGTTAACGAAATAGACCCACGTATTCTGTAGCAATCAGTCATGAAACTGGACTTAAATAAACATTGTATTAGATAGTTGATTTAATTAAATGCGAGGAACAGAATCTAGACATAATTTTTGATGACAGCTATGTTTATTTCGCTTTTAAATCTGTAACTTTTTTTCCACTAAAAAAAGCATGTTTACAAAAGGTGAACGCAAGACACAGTAGTATTTATACTGTTTAAACTTGTAAACATTATTAGAGGGCATAAATTATTGTTAAAAATAAATTTTATACTAAGTATTTTGCCTGGGGCAAGCATAGATTACGATTCGGACCAAAAACGATATTTTCCGCACAAATATATCTCCATTTTTATCGTCAGTTTACAAGTGACGGCTTTGTATTACCAGGGCAGCTTGCGAAAGAAATTTTCCGTACGACAGACTATCCCATAAGGACGCTCGTTTGGTTCCTAACCTGAGTATAATAAACCTTATCCGCGGTGCACTGGGATACTGTGTGATCACCCGTGGCATTTAGAGCATTATGAGACGACTATTTGAGTGGACACAAAACATGGCCATTAATACAAAATAATGGAAAACAATAAATGGGAGAAAGTTTTATTTTGTCTCCTATGACGGCGACATATAAGTGTTTCAAAATCGCCCCGATAAACAGCAAGCAGTAATTAATTCAGAACCAATCAGATAAACTGAAAAAAAAACAGTCGTAACTAGTTTGTGCCTTAAAGATGACAACATGCCTGTCAACAACAAGACCAGATACCAAATTTTTGTGATATAAAAATCAATCACAAATCTGAAACTGAGAGAAGATTAAATGTTTAACAATCTCACTTTTTGGTCACCTAATTGTGCTAGTTAATTGATTTACTATCGCAATCCAACTGTATGTACCAAAGCCATTTTATACCATTTTTTGTATTTATTAAATCGTCAATATTAAAGTGTGTAGAAACATTGACATGCAAAGTTCTTTAAAAAGTGTTTCGTATTTTCCACTTTCAATTCAAAATAAAATGTGTAATAAATTTGACTGCGTAATCTCTAATAAGGGTGTCCAAGATTGTAATATCCTCCACAAGGTTAACGAAAGTATAAAAAGTAAGGGAACTCCACTCTTTCCTCTCGGCACAGCCAACAACCTTCACGTGACGTACAGTACTTCATCGCCTCCTACAAGGCTGCAACCACCAACTCTCTCTCGCCATGCTGTTTGTCTATGGGCGGGCGCTGTGGAACATGCATGTTTCCAATTCTCATTGAAGCCACCGAAACACCTGCAAAACCTGACGTGGGCTTATGAGCAAAACATTAATACTTTCTTCTATATGTGTTACCGAGGTGCAAATATTTCTGGATGCAAGAAATACCACTTAACAAATTTTTACAATCGAGAAATTTTCCTTACAATAACTGGAATTAAAACACCCCCTAAATCTTGATTTACAAGCAGCAGATTGCAATTAAAAGCATTATAAACAATATACGAATAAAATGTCATCTGTTATTAACACAAGACCAACAAACTTTAACTATGAAAATAAAAATTAAGAAAAACTGTTTATTAGAAGACTATGTCATGGTCTTCCGTAATATAAGGAGATAATGATAGCTATTCAATTTAAATAAATAATATAATTCATTGACATCATTACTGATCTCATTATATAGACAACTATTTTAATTCCTTCACAAGACATAAATA
Source organism: Clitarchus hookeri (assembly GCA_002778355.1). NCBI lineage: Eukaryota > Metazoa > Arthropoda > Insecta > Phasmatodea > Phasmatidae > Clitarchus > Clitarchus hookeri. The sequence continues at coordinate 680,762 of NQII01000460.1, read as the reverse complement.
CCTGCTAACAATTTACAACAGTCATCGTATATTTTATCTCAACATTAAATTTTATAATTTACTCGACTAGATGTATATTTTAATATTTTTGGTGTCGTAATATTTATTAAACTAAAAATAATAATAATATACTTACATACTATAGGTGCCGGCAACACGCTGTAACATTGTAATTTAATTTTTAAACGCAAAATTAGCATTTTTGGATTTTCAATATTAAGTTTTGTTCAGATTTCACTTTTACTTTAGTACTGTGCTCTGCTGCACTTTTGCTATTTACTCTTTTGACTTTATACTGATTTTAAGTTTATAGGATTTTCAGTATCAATAATTTTTCTTTTATTATCTTTTTTTGTTTACTCTCTGTCATATTCATTTAATAATTTTCGGATTTTATGCCGTTATATTTGATTGGAATTTGCACTTATAATTTAACTCATTTACGTTTTTCTTGATATGACCAACCCAAAATTTTTGTTTGTAATGAAATGTTTATTCCATATTTATCAGTAAATGTTACGTCACTACTAATAAGATATTTTGATATGTACGTAGTTACGATCAAGTGTTTAGCTTATATATATATATATACATAATTACTTTTATACAGATGACTCATGCAAAGTTAGAAGGAACGTCGAACATTCCAAAGTATTTGAATGCACTGTTGTACAACTTTCACATTACCTATAGCCAATTGTACTTAAATTGTTTGCCAATTTAACATTTCCCAAATGCTGCAGTCCGCACTCTTTATCTTTTGGCGGGTTTACGTTCATTAAACTTATATAATGACTACTGAAAAGTTACTAGCGCTGATAAAATAAATCAAATTAAACAACACATTATAATTGTTATTGGCTAAATACTTGTTTTCTTTTGGTTTTTTCTGTTATTTATCTACGCATGTGCCACTAACAATTTTTCAGAAATATTTTAGCGACTTATTTATACTCTAATAATGGAAATTTTTACACACGATAAGTACCAAGGTTTTAATACTGTTTATTATATTAAGGTAAGACTTTATTGTCCTAAATAATTTAAGCACATAATATATATATTTAAAGTTTACGCTAAGTTCACTACAAGAATAGAAAAATAACTGCTTCTAATTAATGAATATATCAATTTAATTAAATGAAAACGTAGACAAAATAAGAATAAAATGAACAGGTTCTTTCGTATTCCTTACTTTAATTTATAAACAGTGTATGCATTCACGTTAACTTGTTCAGGAAACGCAGGTACAATGACACATGTGAAAGTAAAAGTAAAAAATATTAATAAATAACTGGAGAGTTGTTGTTGCAGAGCGCTACAGCGGCATAAACTACAACAGCAACAGTCGCAACAGGGCATGCCAGACACCGCGGCAGCAGCCGGGCGAGTGCGTGAATCTGGAGAACTGCCCCGCGCTGTACGCACTGCTTAACCAGAACCCGCAGAACGAGGCGTACAAGATCCTGCGCGAGTCCAACTGCGGCTTCCAGGGAAAGACTCCCAGGGTCTGTTGCCCCAAGCAGCAAGACGGCGGCAACACACAGCCACCTGTGACGGAGGCGCCCACCAGGAAGCCAGACAGAGGCTCGGCCGACTTGACGAGCCACCCCGCACTCAGGATGCTACCCTCGCCCACCGAGTGTGGCAAGTCGTACAGCGAGAGGATTCACGGCGGAGAAGTGACAGACCTCGGCGAGTACCCCTGGACCGTCATGCTACAGTACCAGAACCGTGAGTATTCACCACACACCTTCTTTAACATCTCCACTCTCTCGACAATCCTCTATGTGCGAGTAGCCTGGAAAGTCCAGCTGTACTACCAAAACCATGAGTCCTCGCCTCGATTCCCGACTGCACACTCTCTAACGTCTTCTCTGTGCGAGTAACCTTGGAACGTCATGCTGCAATACCAGAAACATGAGTTCTTACCACACATGTCCCCTGCACTTCTTCATCGTCCTCGCTGTGCAAGTACCCTCAACCATCACCCTGCAGTACTATAACCATGAGTCTTTCCCACACATATCTCTTCCTGCCTGCATTTCCTCCACCATCCCCTCTTGACAAGTACCCTGGACTGTCTTACTGCAGTACTATAACCATGAGTTCTCACCACACATGCCCCCTGCACTTCTTCATCGTCCTCTCTGTGCGAGTACCCTCAACCATCACTCTGCAGTATTATAACCACGAGTCTTTCCCACAAATATCTCTTCCTGCCGGCTTTCCTCCATCATCCCCCCTTGAGAAGTACCCTGGACTGTCTTACTGCAGTACTATAACCATGAGTTCTCACCACACATGCCCCCTGCACTTCTTCATCGTCCTCTCTGTGCGAGTACCCTCAACCATCACTCTGCAGTATTATAACCACGAGTCTTTCCCACAAATATCTCTTCCTGCCTGCATTTCCTCCACCATCCCCTCTTGAGAAGTACCCTGGACTGTCTTACTGCAGTACCATTACCATGAGTTCTTACCACACATGCCCCCTGCACTTCTTCATCGTCCTTTCTGTGCGAGTACCCTCAACCATCACTCTGCAGTATTATAACCACGAGTCTTTCCCACAAATATCTCTTCCTGCCTGCATTCCTCCATCATCCCCCCTTGAGAAGTACCCTGGACTGTCTTACTGCAGTACTATAACCATGAGTTCTCACCACACATGCCCCCTGCACTTCTTCATCGTCCTCTCTGTGCGAGTACCCTCAACCATCACTCTGCAGTATTATAACCACGAGTCTTTCCCACAAATATCTCTTCCTGCCTGCATTTCCTCCACCATCCCCTCTTGAGAAGTACCCTGGACTGTCTTACTGCAGTACCATTACCATGAGTTCTTACCACACATGCCCCCTGCACTTCTTCATCGTCCTTTCTGTGCGAGTACCCTCAACCATCACTCTGCAGTATTATAACCATGAGTCTTTCCCACAAATATCTCTTCCTGCCTGCAATTCCTCCACCATCCCCTCTTGGCAAGTACCATGTACTGTCATGCTGCGGTACAAGAACCATGAGTCCTGCTTTCGTTGGGAGTTGCCTGTTGTTGGAAGCATGGTGAATGTTGCAGGTCGGAGCAGGAGGATAGTGTCGCTGTGTGGAGGTGCACTTATCAACAAGCGATATGTAGTAACTGCAGCTCACTGCATTTATGGTGACCCAAGGAATTACAAGTTGTAAGTACTTGACGACAAACCTTAACTTGCTACAGGTACTTTCCTGTGCTAATTGCCCCATTGCAATGCACGTCACAGTACATTTTGTCATCATTCATAATCAATTTCCTCTTCTTTCAGCGAAATGCTTCTCTAAGAGTTTCGCTTACAATAGTTGAATACTTTTGATGTACAATTTTTAAAATATTCTTGCCCATTTCTTCACACATTAAGATAAGCTCTGAATGAAAAATTTAGAACATGTCTGATAACTAATTATGATGCTTGTTTCAAAAATATTATGTCGAATTAAAAGTAGAATATTTTGAATAAGTAGCAAACCACCGAAGTCAGAAAGCATTGTAACAGTTTCAGCAGAGAAGATGGGTATAACATCAGCAAATCCAACTCAACCAGTATGCACCTGTGACACAGGATGGACTACAGCAAAGCGCCCCAAAACCAAATAAAAATCTCCTTTATTGTTTAGGACTACGAACCAGTTCGCCCACATGTGCCCACCAATTTCAGAATGACTGGGTTGTGATTGGCTGTCGAAGTTGAGTTCCAGAACTACAGACCTCAGTATTCCCTTGTATACGGCTGCAACAGTACATGACGAAACATGGTGACAAGTTCTCAAACAAATGTGGCCTCAGCACAAAAGTCTAACTCCATAGAAGCAACATAAGTCTGTTTATTTTGCCTTATGCATTTTAGAGTAAGTCTTGGCATAGCAGTTACGTGTTAATACTTCAAATTTTTTTACATTGTTACTAGTTGCTTCAGGCAGCACTTGACGTCGAGGTCTTGGCAGTTTATGAGGGTGAGGCGACGAGAATATGAAGCAGCACCGGAATGCAAGAGCGGGGGAAACGGAAGATCCCCGAGAAAACTCGCCGTCCAACGGCATCGTCTGGCACGATTCCCATGTGCGAAAATCCGGCAGTGATCTCACCGGAAATTGAACCCGGTGAACCCGGTTCGCCAAACAATGGAGAGAAAGTGGCAACTAAGCAGGACTTTCAATAGTCCTCAATTTACCACAAACCAACCGTCACCACAATAAATACATACGTTAGGTCTATGTGGATGAACTAGCGATGGAACTGGTATTAAGGCTGAATTTAAGAGCAGAACTGCTTAGTGACGTTTAGAGCGAAGTCAGGTTGAGATGGAGTAGCGTTAGAATGCAATTAGGGGGGAAAGAATTGAGAGTACTGGAGAAAACTCGCAAGAAAATGTTAAAATACGCCATGTTTACCACGTGAGAAAATTATGAGTGGCGGCACTGGGAAAATTACTCGGTTAGCCGTGGTAAGAGGTGAGTGGTCTGACCACTAAAGCAGCTGGGCTCTGTGTTTGGTATAGTGTGGACAAATAAGATTGTGATGGGAATACGCACACATAATATAACATGGACACTAACTGCTAGAGTCCGTGTTATATTTTGTGGAAGCACATGTTTGAAAATACTACAGCATCTTGCTACTTTCATGAATGCATAAGGTATTTTGACTTGGCCGAGATGTTTGAAGACTAGCCACAGACGTTCGTTATTATGCAAATTCTCAATAGCCCAATTAAGTGGCAACATATTTTCACATACAGACGACAGACAACAACCTGAGACTAGGAAACTAAGCAGGCTATAAACCATAGTTCATTGTACACTTAAGCCTTTTATATTGAAATGTTGGGTCCTAGCACACTGGGAAAACATTTTCTCGCTCTATTGGGCTATGCATTACTGAATGCCACTTTCGAAGTGGACACATTATCGGCATCGACACGGTAGTTGCGAAAATCTTTTGGGCCAAACCGTATAGCCCCATTCACCTTTTAAATAGGTAATTAATTTTTACACAGGGCGTAACTTTATGCATAGGGAATCATAAACAATTAGTTTTCGATTGCCTTAGCATTCACTGGCCCAGCGAAATGAGGGAATATCCTCACACAGACAACTTTCAAAGCCGAAAGAAAAATTGGTTATGCTTGGTCGTTGTACATTTGCGTCTAGCAAGTAAACATCACACGACAAATCTATGTTTATTATTGTCAGCTCCATCAAACAATGATTCAGTTAAAACTCATACCCCCAAAAAAATAAGATTAGATCACCTACAAATTATTTAACGATTTTTTCCTTCTTTTGAAGTAGCATTCATAAACATCACAAGAGTATTGCANATAACTTTCAAAGCCGAAAGAAAAATTGGTTATGCTTGGTCGTTGTACATTTGCGTCTAGCAAGTAAACATCACACGACAAATCTATGTTTATTATTGTCAGCTCCATCAAACAATGATTCAGTTAAAACTCATACCCCCAAAAAAATAAGACTAGATCACCTACAAATTATTTAACGATTTTTTCCTTCTTTTGAAGTAGCATTCATAAACATCACAAGAGTATTGCATATGCAAGGAAGCTGCGACGAACTGGTATAGCTGATTTTCGCGAAAATACAGCCTTACTTCGGTTTCCTTATTTTCACTTGACTGAAGCAATAAGAACTAGGTTACTTTGAAATGGAACGCGTGTGATTTGCACGCAGGCAGCTAACATGTGTAACAATTGAAGCGATGAAAGCCAGGGCCAAGGTGTCTAGAGGTACGCGTAGTGGTGAGAGTGAGGTGTTGGTAGCGGTGAAGCAGTGTGGGCATGTTTGCAGGGTGTCGGTGGTGGTCGGTGAACACAACACACTGACAGACCCCGACTGCACTGAGGACTACTCGGAGGAGGAGTGTGCGGCGCCCAAGCAAGATGTGGGCATCGAGGAGGCCACTATGCACCCAGACTACAAGCCCACCAGCAAGGAGCAGTTCCACGACATCGGCGTCATCCGCCTCGACAGGGACATTGACTTTAAAGGTTACCTTCTCAACAAAATTCCCTTGTATAAAGTTCTCTGTATCACAAAGAAAACCGTTTCTGAGATGTAGTTTTCTTTGCAGTAACACAATATTGCTTTACATGTTACAGAAACGTAGATTTGCTGCCAATAAATGTTTTCTTTGTACATTTAATGGAAACATTACATTCCGTAATAACAAAGAAATAAACATTATTTGAGTTGTCTTTGTTCACAGTAAACAAATAATACTTCGTACCAAAGATTACAGGTTAGCGGTTTTCTGTCGTTCATTGTAGTTTTCAGTAGCTATGCACCTGTTGTTTTGACCCACACATTCGAAAACCAATATATTCTGCAGTTACTAAATTGGAACTAAACAAATGTACAGTCCTCCTGCAGACGTTTCATGTCATTTTAAACTGCAGTGATGTTCCAATTCACTTATCCCACTTCTTCCCAAGTGTTGATATTATAATCTGGTGAATAAATGCATTTTTCTCAGGGGAAAAATCATATGTGGTTTAATTGTTTCTGTCCATATGCATGTTACGAATAGTCACTGTGCAACAAATTACTTGACCACGTGCGTAATTTTATTTAGCGAAAACCGCATTTCGTGATCTGCAACCGTTCCGGAAATTTTGAGGGGGTCCACGTTAGGCGGACCATACTGTACACATAAAATAAAATTATATTTGGGCTAGTATACTTTGCAGTGGTTCATATTTAAATAAATTTGTCTTTGCGGCAACAAACCTTGTGTTGCAGCAATGAAAGCAATTTTATAGTAGTAGTTCGATTGTGAGAAGTTGGGGACAACATGACCTAGAACCGGAGATGGAGATGGCCGCCGCCATCTTGTAATTTCCTTTTCTCTCTCAACATTTCCCTTTTCCCCCTCAAAATCCACTATCTTTACATATCAATTTTACTGTAGAAGGCATTTTGTTTGCACAAGCTAAGATCTTTACTTAAAAATAATTGCATTTATATAGAAAAATGACAGTTTTCGTTCTGACACCATGAGGCGAAGATCGATTTGGAAGTGCTCTATCGTCATACCACGAAGATGATTTGTGAATATGAACGCCTGCGTTTGACCTCAACCATCACAGAGCCACGACCTACATCATAGCTGGTGGTCGCCAGTGCCGATATTTTGATAGAGTTTTCACCTATGGTCAAAATGCTCGTCGCCATGAGAGAACAGCCCGTACGAAGAGTCCTTTTCGCGCGATGAAGCATTACGGCATTGGTCCCATGCAGTTTGTGCGAGGCAATACATTGAAAGAACGTACCGAGATCTGAAAGGCTTTGTCAGCTTGGAGTCAGCAAGCTTTGCCAGCAATACATCTTGCTGCATCGATGGGCACTGATTGGACAGGTGATTAGGATGAAATAGGTAATGCTAAAGACAGAATGAATGTAGTTGAGTCAGTTTGCGTGGAATGTACAATTGCAAGACTTCATGTATATTCTACACGAACTTCAAAATAAACGGTCGTCGGCTCTAAATACCGATGACCATACAACTCCTGTTACAAAGAAAAGCATATTTAAAACATAGCTGCCACAGCGAGAGTTTTCCCCTCTGCACTGCACACGATCCTGTCTTGTCGTTGTGAAGTGAATGTCACTGACTGCCCTTAAGTGTGTGTTAAACTGTGGTCCGACGGTAAAACTAATCAGAATGAACACATTCTGAAATTATAACTTCTCACTAGATAATGCACGCAGTCTTGTGGTTGAGACAAATAATCAGGTCTTATACTGATTCAAATACAGTTAAAGGTAGAACTAATTCATTGAAGCACCTGAAATAATACATTAAATTTTCTAATTGGTAGACTTAAAGTAAGGATAAACATATCACAACTCCGATGTTACCTTGGCTGTCCTTTACCATATAACAAAAAAAGATAAATTTCAGTATAACCAAATGTTGCACATTTGAAAAAATTCCCACTGTTATAACCTAAAACGTCTTAACGAATGCACAAATTATTCACATCATAGGTATTATAAAAAAAAAAAATTGTCTGAGTTCTTATGGATGGGGACATAACGAAATTCTCATTATTATCGCAAAGAAAGAACTTAAAAATTGTGTGCATCATATTGCCTTTGTCACTGGAAAATACTTTGTTCGAAACTTCCTGGAGGATTATGAGCAAGTATGTATTGTTTGTGGAATGGTCCAATCACAATAGGTCAAATAAAAGTTGCCACTCACTTTTGTAACATCCAGTAAACAATTGAAACCGAACATCGCCTGCATATAGCCATGCGAATATATGCATGTTGCCAGATAAGAAACAGCTGAGCAGTCTCTGATTTGAATATTTAATAGTAACGTTCAGAAAAGTCTCTGTTGGTTCATTGTACAATAGGCAAGCAACCATGAAATGTATGTGCACGTGCAGTGGTCAGTATAATTAGCCGTAGAGATGCTATAGCTGTATTGGTGTTGGCTTCTAGTTGTGCACAACACCACCTCAGCTCCTAATCAAGTTAATTATCAAAGTATGATGTAAAGTAACTTAATGTTTTTTTCTCAGGTTACTTGATGAATCCAATCTGCTTTCCCAGGGATGAACTTCTTACCAAGTCCTACGTAGGAGAGAAGACTGTGGTCGCTGGCTGGGGAAAAACAGAAAACAGTAGTATGTATATAGATAATGATTTTAAGCATACGATCACATGAATGAATAACTTTTATCCAAAAAAACTATTAATTATATGTTAGCACACTTACTAAGTATGTTTCTCTTTGACGTAGGGGAAGAACAGGGTTTGGTAATACACTTACGAACAACACAGAAAGTTCTCGTGGTTGAATGTTTAAGAGTTGTGCTTGTGTTAGTAGTTGGTAGTAGATATACACTTGCTTGTGTAGATTATTGTTATATATTTACTTATAGTTTGTATCGCTAGTCCCAGTTCTCTGTTGACATCCAGCATGTGTCGAATGCTAAGTGCTGCTGATAAAGCCAGCTAAAATCACATGTTTTTCTCCATACTATTGGAGAAGTTTCAAATACACGGAGCTACAAAAATAACACACTTCAGGCGATGGTGGATTGAAAACTTCAAGACATCGCACACACTGGAAATGTAATTTTGAAGCCCTCCAACATAGCCAAATATGGCATCGTCAGATGATCATATTCCAAAACATAATAACCTGAAACACTCTGCACTGTCTACTCGAGCAGATGCTTAGGCATAACTCCAAGAGCAAGCCTCGTGGTGTCCCCAAACGACCGCTCAAGGACTAGGTGTTATGTGGATCAAGTTCTGGTGAAGCAATCTGTGAAAACAATTAACAACAGAAGGCCAAACAGCCTTCCCACAAACCCTTCATTCTACACCACAATAATAACAGCATTTTTGGAAGTAAAAAAAATCTATCCTCAAATGTTTTGCTAAAGAAATTAACCACCAATTTACTGACTTCTTTTGTTTATTCCATCACCAAACCTTCTGTTTCTATTATTTTTATTCATATGTTTATTATCATCAAACATGTGTATTGACATGAGTATTTTTTTAGAATAAAATAAACAAAATTACATTTTTGAAATTAAAATGTTAATACCATACTGGCAGAAAAATAATTAAACAGTGATAAATAGTCACAGTAAATGATAACAAACCATGGTGCACCTAAAACAAAACAAAAATTTTCAATGTTACTGGAGATTACATTTTGTGAAAACTTAATATTTTTGTAATAGTTTATTTGTGATTTATTTTCAAAGTTTCAAAGTGAGATTTAAACTTGTTTGAGATTTATTTTTAGAATTGCAAAATAACATTTGTTAAATATTTAAAACATATGTAGAGTACCAAAAGAAAATTTTAACTATGAGTTCACATTTTTGCGTGCTCCGTCATGTACAAATACATTTTGGTTTATGTGTGCGGTGGAAGGAGTTAGGCAGCAGCAATAATGTGATCGGCGAGGAAGCGTCGACATCACAGACATCCACAAGATAGTTTTGTGCTTAGTATCAGCATCGTACAGAGCGGGTACAGCCATACACAGCTAAGTACAATCATAAAAAGAAAACTATTTTAAAAATATTACTTATATGTGTACAAAGCAACGGGAAAATGTAAAGTAAAACCACCTACACGAAACGGAGAACAACCAAAATTAATTCATGATTGCAACCGATTTATGAGTAACAATAACAGGTATAGTGCATCACACCATACTGAAGTTTGAAGAAGGAGGCAGTGAGTACATTCTAAACGAGTATGATGGAACACGACTTTAGTTTGTCACATCGGCAGTATCGGTATCTCAAGCGGTATTCATCAGTTACATATTTAGACTCAGTTATACTCAATTATTACAATATCATTAAATAATATTATCTATTTGCGACACAAAACTCTCAAAATTACTTACTAAATATTCATATAAACAAACTAAACATACCAATCATAATATGCTAATGACACTGCCAAAACCACAAAAGCAATACAAATTAGGTTGACAAAACATTCTCTTTTACTGATACAATCATCAATAAACAGAACAAATCAGTTGAGGAAAAGCAATATTTGCCACAAAATGTTCCAAAGGACAAACAGCAGTGAAGATAAATTGTGCCATTCGAAAAATTGTCACAACACGAATGTCGCATTTCTGTTAAATATACTGCAGAATCTCCTCCAGTGTAGTAATGAGGTCACTTCTTATTGTTTCACATTTACTGCCACCATATTTAACCAACATACGATGTCAGTTCTGTGCTTTGCATGAAGTGGGAATGGGGCAGTAGATACATATGTTGGTTCTGCCCTTACTGCTCTTCCGCTCTTATTCCTAAAACGCCTAAACAGGTACAGTTTTCTGGCCCCTTCAACAATACAAATTGAAAACTTTGAGGGTAGTAATTTGGGGGCGGGCAATCATGTTACATATATACGTGCAGAGTTTTAGTTTAGTTTTGAGGTCTGATATTCATGCCTCAGTTACTTGCCATGCGAGTGGAAATATGCTGTACTGTCTCAAGGCATGCAGTCTGCTGCAGAGAAAGTCTTGTACCAGTAGAGTGGAGAAGTTTGGTGGCTCTTTACATCGAGGTCTTGAGAGACGATTAGTACGAAGCGAGGTGGGTATGGATCAGTATCAGAATGCAAGGACAGAGGAAACTGGAGATCTCCGAGAAAATGCACTGGTCAGCAGCATCGTCCAACACGATTCTCATGTGTGAAACTACAGGAGCTACTTCGCTGGGAATCGAACCTGGCTCAACTTGCTGGGAGGTGAGTTCTCTAGCTACCATGATACCCTGCAAATTGCTGTAAGTGCTGTCATGTGCAATAGTGTGAAGGCATGCAGACTGCTGTAGAGAATGTGTTGTGCAGGCTCCGGCAGTACCATAAAGCTGGACGTGAAGCTGCCGGTGGTGACAAACGAGCAGTGTGCGCGCGTCTACCAGCAGCAGCAGCGAGTGGTGGGCGAGAACCAGATCTGCGCTGGTGGTGAGCAAGGCAAGGACTCGTGTCGTGGCGACAGTGGTGGAGCGCTCATGGTCGCCGATGGCTTGCAACGCTTCGCACAATCGGATGGCCGCTTCTACCTGCTGGGCGTGGTGTCGTATGGGCCGGACCCCTGCGGCCGTGTTGGCTGGCCCGGCGTCTACACTATGGTGCCCAAGTACGCGTCCTGGATCCTCGACCAGGTCCGCGAGTGAGCTCACTCCTAGCCTTGCTGCGCACTGTCTCCTACATGGCTCGTCAGCCTCCATCGTTCCTTACCACCATCCTGAGTGAACATGTCTCCGCAGCGAACTTCTTCTGCTTCTTTTCAGTTCGGCTGCCATACCATCACTGCCCGAAACACAAAATAATTATTTACATCTAGTTTTTAAAGTGTCACATCAATAATTATACTATAACATAGAAGTATAAAATGTCGCATTACACCAGTGGTAAAACTATTAAATTAAACAAATCTGAATAAATATTGAACTGCCTTACAGAAATGTGTTATTACAACATTTGGAAATGTTAGTTTTTTTTTTTCAATTACATTTTAATTGTCAGTAATTTATGTTTGCCAATACTGGAATACTTTTAAAATTTGAGTAGAATTTTCTTAGGCAGTATAAGGAATATTTTTTACATGTAGATAATGTCCAATTTCAAAAATATTTATAAGGAAAAAACATAAAAGCATTTCTGTGAGTACAAAACCAATACAAATGTTATAGATGTTCATAATTTCATTCCTCTTTCTAAATTTAGATCAGCATAATTATGTATAATGTCATGCATAATTGATTTTTGTAAATAATTTACAAATAAATCGACTTTGTTCTAAATATCGACATTCTTTTAGTAGTGTCAAATTTTCTTTTCTCTCCAGATTTAAATTTCTTTCCCTTATGGTATAGGTCAAAAGTAAATATTTCGTCCTAGCTGAAGGTACGATATGTACACTGAAGTAAAAATATACTTTATATAATCCTTGGAAATTTTTTTTCTTTAATACAGAAAAAAACACAAATATTATAGATAATTAATATTAATTTGTTGGTTTCATATTATTTTAAGACGAAGTTTGTGAAATGGGTGAGAAAGATATGTAATCTATGTCAAAATGTCTTATGTTGCAACACCTGAAATAGTGTACTAGAGTGGGTCTGGAAGTATTGAAGATCTGGAAATGTATGGACTCATTCAACGTGAGGATAGAACTCCAGCACTTTAACTTTAATGTAACCTTGATCGTCAGGCCAATGCTATAGAATCACGGCATGTAAGACTGCGAGTCCGGGAGTAGTTGTGTGGTCGAGATATGAGCAAACCAGTACTAAGGCCTCTCATTGCTACAGTAGACAATAACAAAATCCATAATGCCACCAGTGTACACAGGACTGGCAATTATGGCGCGCTCTATCAGTTCTTCGCGATATTTTAGTTTCATTTGGTGACTGTTATAGAACTCTCAATTTTTATGCTTCTGCGTAGAAAAATCATAAAATAATCTTAAATGTAGTTGGCTGCTGCAGAACTACGAGTTCAATACCAGAGAGCGCAAATGATGTTAAAGGTGCTGGCGTCAAAACATTTATTATTATATACTTGTACGAACATCCATTCAACTTGTAAACATTTCTAAAAAGTGTTCTTTTCTTGCATTAAACATTGGTTTTGGCAGAATTTTGTATCATGGCATATAAAAATCATAATTTTAGTGTTTTGCGACATACGAATCAAATAAACAAAATCATTAAGAGCAAATAGAACAAGGATGTCGGAATACTCATGTCATCTTTCATTTTAAGGTATGCTTAGCAAAACTTATGTTCCAAAATATCAGAGACTGCTACAAATAAAAAATAAAATTTTCTTTTTTTTGAGTTATTTTTAGAAATTGCAACATATTTAATAGAGTGATTTTAAAGATTCATTGAAGTTACTTATTGCATCTTATTTCAATGTGAATCACGTCATTTTGGTGAGTTAGTTTTTATTATTTTTACTTCCAGAAAACAATTAAATTGTGATTTTGACAGTCCATGGTGTTTAATATGCCATTTATTTTTTTATGATAAGAATTAGTGCTTGTAAGTAATGTCTTTAAGTCCAACAGCATTTCGTACAAATAAAAATAATTAATTTTTTGGTTAGCACCTACAAGGAATGTTTCAGTAGATCCAGATAAATGTAGAGAGTTAGTTTCTATTTTTCATTTTGCGAGCAGTTATCCTGTAAGCACATATGATTTCGTATTATCTTTGTTACCAGACCATACTTAATTTGACATTCTCTTTTGAGTTCGAACTAAATAAGAACGTTTCTCAGGAACATTACCGAATCATTTGCAGTTCAGTCAAGAGGAGAAAACACTTTTCACTGCACCTACAGGCGACAAGAAATGATGCTGACTAAGTTATACATAGGACTGTGATGTCTGGCATGTAACTATAGTGTAAAAAGAATTTTGCAGAATGTTTTGGTGCGTTTCTTAAAATAAAGAATTATTGCTAACCACATGAAAATTATATTATATAAATTTCAGTTTCCATCGCATACTGCATAATGATATAATAAGATTTAATTTTCAATTATTTAGTCTAAAACAAAACTGAAAGCATGAAGTCAAATCTCATTTTGGCAGATAGGGAAAAAAAATGTATATATATATATCACTTCTTGAAAATGTTATTAGAATGTGAAAGGAAAGAGTGACAGTGNTATATATATATATATATATATATATCACTTCTTGAAAATGTTATTAGAATGTGAAAGGAAAGAGTGACAGTGTCGTGGTTTCATAATAAAAATTAGTTTAATAAACTACACACTTTGTAGACGACAGTATCATACAATACAAGGCCCAACTCTATAGCTATGAACATATTGTATGTCGGCATAAAAAGTAAGTTTTAACTACAGACGCAAATTTTGGCATTCAATCTTAGTAGTATATGAATGTATGTCTTGTTGCACAGGCAACTGACACAGGATTCAAGATTCGTCCGCCATCTTGGCTTACGTTACAGGCAAAGTTCGCGGACGGCAAATATCTTGTATGCTATGTCCGTTGTCGATGACCCTGACCTTTGACCTAGGACTCGGTAACATTTGACCTTGAAAAGCCAAATAAATTACAAAAAACAAACAAAATCCCAAATTTTTAAATATTTATTTTAAAATAATAAATATTAAAACTACTTAAAAATTTATAGAAAACAATTTTAAAAAAATTATTTAAAAACTTACATTTCTGGAGGTTTCCCCCACAGCATGTCCAGTAGACGACTGACCCCCTTAAATCATCGCAGTGTATTAACATCCCCCCTCGCTCCACCACAAACCTTACTTGCCTAGCTCCCAATCAACATCAAATCATAAAAATTAATTAAAAAACCCAAAAAATGGAAAAAAATTAATGAAATCGAGAAACATATAACGATACACAATCCTCCCCCTGCTCGACCGCAACACACTAGCAACATCATCTACCCCTCACCCAACCAACTCCCAATTATAAAAAAAACGAAAAAAATAGAAAACAAATTCTAAAAATCGAGGAAATAATTACATTGATGAATCCTACCATCGTGTTAGATGGCAGTGGTCTTGGCCTCACCCAATGGCCTTAAAAACTAAAATAAAAATAATATATGTTACAGACTACGAACACCATGTTGAATGTTGGCTACCTTACACTTGACCCCAATGGCCTTGATCCTGTGCCCAAAATCTTGAATGCCCTTAAACAAAATATAAGACTGTTTTCATTTGTATTTTTTTAAAGTTATATATAATTTTAATTTTTGGAGAATTTTGAACACAAAAAATTGCGATCAGCGATGAAGCACCCCGGCATGAATACTAGCAGACAACTGTTACCCCCATCAGCAATCCCTAGATAATTTCTATTCGCTAATTACTTGTGTTCGCTTGACGCCCTTCTACCCACGACCCTGTCAAGGCAACCTATCACATTGCTCGCTCGTGATTGGTTGTTGGTCGCATGATATCTCGTACTCTGCAGATAATTAATGTAACCAAAGGTGCATCACATCACAGCTCTTCGTCTGACATGAGAGATGACAGATCACACTTTCTTCCTTAAAATTTTCAGCATCCAGACTTGTAAGTTATTTTTTATGTACATCTCTTATATCAAATTCTGCAGGATTTTATCAAGAGTGCTCGTATGTTAATTACACATAAATTTTCCCACCAAAGTAAAAATTCTGTCTTACATTTCGAATAAAAGTTCGGACCAGTAAGCTATTGTAGTATAAAAAAATAAAGACAAAGTATTCGTATAATAGCATGCTTACGACCAAGAACCCTAATTCATATTTGGTGGTACCATCGTCTACTCCTGCTGGACTACCTAAGTTGGGTTCATGGTTAAGGTTGTCAACATTCAACATGGGAATCATAGTAATAAACATTATATGTTCGTAAATGTTTTTACATTTTTTCTGGATTTTTGTTTTTAATGTTATTTGGTTAAGGCTAAGGCCTTTGGCATCCAACATGGTGCTGGGATTAATAAATGTAAAATTTTCCTCAATTTTATTATAATTTATTGATTTTTGCAATTTTTCTAGTTTTGTTATTGTTGAGTTGTTGGTTGGTGATGGGTAAGGGATATTGTTAGGATGTTGCGGTAGAGCGGGAGGAGGGCGTGGTTATGTTAAATGTTCCTTAATTTTAAGTATTGTTTTTAAAATGTTACGATTTTTGTAGATTATTTATGTTTGGTAATGTGTTGATGAGGGGTGGAGGTGTTGGTGAGGGGTGGTGGTGTTGGTGCGGGGTGGATGTGTTGGTGAGGGGCGGATGTGTTGGTGAGGAGTGGGAGGTGTTGGTTAGGGGTGGATTGTTGGTGAGGGGTGAAGGTGTTGGTAAGGGGTAGAGGTGTTGATGAGGGGTGGAGATGTTGATGAGGGGTGGAGGTGTTGGTGAGGGGTGGAGGTGTTGGT
>NQII01000460.1:638147-664006 GCA_002778355.1 Clitarchus hookeri | reverse complement strand
GGGGTGGAGGTGTTGATGAGGGGAGGAAGTGTTGGTGAGGGGTGGATGTGTTGGTGAGGGGTGGGATGTGTTGGTGTAGGGTGGAGATGTTGGTGTAGGGTGGAGATGTTGGTGTAGGCTGAAGATGTTGGTGAGGGGTGGAGGTGTTGGTTAGGGGGTGGATGTGTTGATGAGAGGTGGTGTGTTGGTGAGGGGTGGAGGTGTTGGTGAGGTTGGTTGACCGGAAGGGGCGAGTGGACTAGTGTTAGATGCTCGTCGAAATTTAAAATTTATTGTTTTTTTGTTTTTTATTTTTTATGATTATAAGGGTTTTTTTTATGGCGAAAGGCAGTGGGTTTTGGTTATGGTTGGGGCGTTGACCAGGAGGGGAGTGTAAGGTAACGTTCCTCGATTTTTACAATTTTTTCGATCTTTTCGCATTTCTTATCGATTTTTTTATGATTTAGATTGGTTCGCAGTCGAGTAGGGGGAGATGTGATTGTGAAAGTGTCTGGAGTGAGGAGGGAATGTTAAGATAGTGTGGTTGATTAGAGTGGTTCAGTCTTCTGCTGGATGTGGTGTTGGGTAAACCTCGAAAAATTTAGTTTTTTTAATGAATTTTTGTAATAAGCTATAAAAATGTTTTGGAAATTTTCAATAAGTTTTATTAATTTTTATAATTTTTTTTTAAATTTTTTAAATATTGTTTTTGGGATTGGTTGGGTTGTTGTAAATTTTTGGGGTTTTCAGTGTTAAAGGTTACTTAGGTCAAGGTCACTGACATCCAACTTGGCGAACAAGATAGTCGCCGGCCGCGTTCTTTGCCTGTCACGCCAGCTAAGATCGCGGACGAATCCTGAATCCCGTGGCAAGAGCCTTTGCAACAGGACATACATTCTTACACTACTAATTTTTTTCAAAACTCACAAAACGTCGCTCAATTAAAGAATAAAAAGGAACCAATAATCAAAGCAGTGCCCAAATAATATTGCATAATGTAAATGGCAAAATCATATCTCATGATAGAGGAAAGCAACATTTTAGGAAACATCTGATGTTCTAGTCTCCAGGGAACTATAGAGTATCCTACAGGACACACTGAAGTCACGAAATTTTCATCACCATTATCATAGTTACATCTGCTGATCAGTTAAAACAAATATATTTATAATAACCTATTAAATTTTTCGTTAGTGTTTTAGTTTCTTTAATTTTCGCATTCCATAAAAAGTTACCCACTGAATCTGAAATTTTGAATTGAAACATGATATTTAAATGTTTTGTAGGTAGTTGGTTTTGTTTTATATTTTTGCATTTCATAAAATGTTACCAATTTATTTCGACGTTTAATTAAATTTATGATATGGAATTTATACTTTTTATTTGCTGGAACAATAACCGGTTTTGTGTAAGATTTCAGTACTTTTTGGAACAAAAAAAAGTAAGGAATTTTGTTTTATTCAAAATGTGGTATTTAAATAATTATAGAGAATTTTGGAAAATTCTAAGTTTTTCTAAAATTTTCCTAAGTATTATTGAAAAATAGTTGACACTACATTGCACTACTACATTCTTTAATTATATTATAGGTTATATTATAATATTTTAGTCTTATTTTAAAAATATTACAACTGGAAATAAAACGACTATGTTTTACCAATGTTTCAGAGTGATTATTTTCATATAAATAAAAAATCGCCCATCTTTTTTCAATATAATATCTACTCAACACACAAGAAACTGTAAGAAATAAAATAAAATTGTAATACAACCCAATGCGCACAATTTTTTGTATTTATTATTACACATGTCAGTGAGCATTAGTAGGACGTCAGCCTGGGATATTGGCCGTCAACATGGGATATTCGCCGTCAGCCTGGGATATTGGCCGTCAACATGGGATATTCGCCGTCAGCCTGGGATAACAGCATGCGGGAAACTTGGCGAACGTTGCGGGTATTCACGAGCCACTCCCGTTTCTCTCGCTCTTACATTCTACCGCATCTCCATCCTCATCTCACTTCAGTCTCACCGGCGCTCTACAACTCGCTACTAGGCGCCGACCACAACCTCTCAACTCAGAAAATTCCCACGGTTTCCGATGTTGTGCAAGAGAGTCAAAAATATTCCTTCGCCATAAGTATTTTACATTTTTCCATCACACGAGATATAGAGCTGATTTTTACGAAAAGGCTTACTTGAGTTCTTCCTCTTTCGATTCGAACATATTTTGATAATTTAAGATTTGAACCAGTAATTATTAGTATGTGCGATTTTGCTAAAATAATATGGCGAAACGAGTAGATTTATCTTGTGTTTTAAGTGCATGATTCATGATATCAAGTAGTGAAGGCAAAATGTTTTAACATGTTTAGAGACTTTTATTCAACGCAAGGAAAGATAACTGTTAAGTTTCAATGCAAAAAATATTTGTTTCGTTATTAAGTTTCGTCTTTCGGTCTCGTTTCGCTGGGCCAATGAGAGCCCTGGCACTCTGATATTTAACGTTTGTAATTTGTCTGGAATAAGTGAAGTCTCTACACACCACTGTGACACTATCACGTGTCAATTCTATCATTATTCATGTTTCATTTTTGTATTACCTTTCTGTGACATTTTCTTGTAAAGAAAAACCATTCAGTAAACGTTTCAATAAAGTATTAATTACCTAGTGTGGCCTCAGGTTGATACAACTCATACATTAAAACAAATTTTTCAGCTATAGGTCCAATAATTTAGTAATCGCATTTTCAGTCCCGAATACAATTTCCTGCCTCAAGTGTTGCATTAGTTCAATATTTTGATGGTGGTTGTACTTGTGTGTGGCGTGCTACTTGTAACCTTTGAACAATGCACTGCGTGTTCGTTACAGTCAACACTGACCATTCACAAATTAGAGGTGAAGAAACTGGAACAAATCAGATGTCTCACAAGTGAGAAGCTCAAACCGCAGTACACTGATTCCTTGTTGTGTACAGTCACAACCATAAATATCCTCCATGTGCAACATGTCCTCGATCAAGGACACGAGCACTGAAAGGGTTATACAGCACATGCATATGCTGTATACAAAATAGCAATTAACTTATATCAAGACGCTACAGTGTCCTATAAAATACGTTCCTCTTCAATGATTTTCACTATTTTCTACTGTCTTCAGCAATTTTGAATCGATTAATGACATTTAAAATGTCTATCACATGATACAACAAGCGTTTTCGTACGAAATATATATGTTAGCGCAGCTCGTTTTGACCTGAAATTAAAGTGCGAATTTTATAGCGGTTTTTGAGTAGTTGCAATGCTTGTAAAAATAGCAAACAAAGACCGCTAGAATACGCTCGAAAATAAACAAATCGCATTGTGAGGCAAAATTCCTACAAAAAATGGTCAGACCCTAGGTTTGCAAAAATAAAAATGCCCGAAATGTATATCCTGTGCGTTATATATAGTTGTTGATGTGAAGCGCCTTAATAATGTTCACAGAAGTTAGTGGATAAACCAGGTGACTGGCGGCTGGAAGCGGAGTTGGCAGCTGCGCCGGTAATGACGTTAATTTCCCAAGCATATGTAGAGGAAAGTAGGTTAATGAGGAATTTGCCGCGGCATCCTGTTCAAGCGTATCGTCTGGATAGTTTGTAGAGTGTGCTATGAACCGCAACTCCGGCTGATGCGAGAGTTACGAACAGTTATGCAACACTGCTTACAGTAACACACACTCCCATCGATAACCGATCGTTGTGTAACACCCGCTTCAAACTAACCTTTACTTTAGCGAAAGCAACAACATTTCATATTACTTCTCTTCATGTTTTGCTTTATACTTACACTGGTTTTTGTTTTATATCAAGGTTAGAAACAATTTTCAAGAAAAACAAAGTCACAAACTAGGAAAACCGATTTTGACCAAACAACGTCCACGTGTGGTATTTAGTAAATAAGTTTGACTTTTATAGTTTTCAATCACGATGTGTACTTATTTTAAACTGGCGAAAATCTTTAAAATAAAGGCACTATACTATATATCTAGAAATATTAAAACGATTTCAACGAAATTTGGTACGTTTATAGTGCATGATATAAGAATTTAAATTTTGAATGACAGTACAAATTGAAAAATTTAAGATTTTCAATGACATCTCGGGAATCATTTAACATATTTAAACCAAATGCATAATGTAAGCATTTAATTCAGTAACCGGTCATTTCATTGGTGCACAATTTTTTAAAATGGTGCAAATTGAAAAATAAAGCATTTAAATTATATCTCGGGAACGTTTTAACCAATTTAATTATTTGCATCCACGTAGAGGAGAGTTGGCTAATTCAAGATATCGATAAATTCTTGTTTACCTTAAAGTTTCTTGTCTGTGTGCCCACGAAACACAAACCTTCAGTATCACAGTAAGAAATTATTATTGAGTCTGCAAAATAATTTTTTTTACCATAAACCAAATGATTGTATATGGAGCGAGAATAGTAAAGCAGTCTTTGTTTCCATACATGCGCGGTAGCTCCCCGACATTTGTTGAGNTATTTTTCTCCATACATGCGCGGTAGCTCCCCGACATTTGTTGAGGAGAGTCAGGTGCGTAGATCAGTTCACAGTTGGGAACAGCAGTTCTTTATTCGCAGACTGTCGTATGACAAATGTCCTATTCTGTGTACAGGCCTGGGTTCAAAACCTTCACTACTGCTTTGGAAGTTTACTGCTAATTTTTTACAGTAAGATATGTAAGAACATATCTTCTCACCGACACCCACTGACAGTAAAAGAACGTGGAAATGCTAGCAGTCATAACGCCCATGCCGAGGCACCTGTGATCTGCTAATTCACTGGTCAGATCGTTGTACTTCAGAGCTTTGTGTGTACTGAGGACCGTATTGTTTGTTTATTGCCTAATGCCACATTGAGAAAACTTTGTACTGTGTTGCTCAAGACTTGTTGCATCCTCTTGGTAACTTGCCCACAGCAATACACGACATTTTTCAACACCTACGGTTCAACTACAATAGCAAAATACAATAATAAGTGTGCGAATTATCTTTGCTTACGAATTAATTCGTAAATTATGAAGGTGAAGTTATTAAGTGGCAAGAATTATTTTAAATCATTTTTGTAGTTAACTTTAGGAAGTTTTCAAATTAACGCTAAAATGGAGGGCGGACTGTTTCTAGTGAAAATACTCCATGACCTGTTGTACTTCTAAACAATTCAATTCATATCAACTTTCATAATTATATGTTTTAAAATATCGCACAAGTTATGTCCTCTCGCTCGAACAATGGACGTTCA
Source organism: Clitarchus hookeri (assembly GCA_002778355.1). NCBI lineage: Eukaryota > Metazoa > Arthropoda > Insecta > Phasmatodea > Phasmatidae > Clitarchus > Clitarchus hookeri. The sequence goes on along the minus strand of NQII01000460.1, from coordinate 658,731 downwards.
GTATCGGACCAGCTTAACTCTGATTGTTCAAGTCAGTAGAAATATGTATTTCACAAAGACACGCTACCAATAACCAAAGTAAAGCAGCGCAGTTTATTAAAGTCTAGCCTGCAAGTAAAAATTTTTCATGTAAATGAGGCGGTACTAGTAATTTAACGTTGTTACAGGAAAACCTTCCGTATATCCATTAAAAATGATCTTGCATATAGCAGATAGCTCGAAACGAGCAACATGAATTGTTAAGTAATGCACCTTCAAGTCATATCAAATTGGTAATCGATGATGTCTACTGACATAGCTCGGAGAGCAACGGAAAAGAGCAGCAAAAGTTTCCAACTTCGTAACAGGAAAATCTAACGAATCATCCATTCTTATACAGTTGGTGCTTGTTAACGGATCTGCTCACGTCGTCTCTACTCTCTACACCTACATCACTTCACTACACTCCGAAGTGAATCACGCAGCATTTTTAACTGTCTGCATATACTCTACATCGAAACGCGTGAGCTGTAAGGGCGACTTTTGCTAACACACTACTTGCCTCGTAGTCCCTACGCGCAAGGCGTTCAACTGTGCGCACTCCGGTGACTAGTTTGAACGTGCGGTGAGCCGACATCTAACGGCACGCTAGTAAAGACACAAGTATGATACGTGTCTAAAGACAACTCTGTCTAGATTCCGAGCAGAACATTTAGGTGATAAAACTGCTTCTGACACTCGTCATAGCCATTTTTACGGCCACGTAAATATTACTTGGAGTGAGTGGGTGAGTGTGAGTGAAGATATTTGGGCGGCTCTTAACAGCGAGGTCTTGAGAGTAGAGTCGGTAAGGGTGAAGTGAGGTGAGTATGAAGCAGGGCCGGAATGCAATGGCGAGGAAAACGGGAGATCGCCGAGTAAAACCGCCAACGCGTCGCATCGTCCGGCACGATTCCTACAAGCAAACATTTTGGGGACTACCCCGCCAGGAAAAGTTGGAGTTGAAATGAAATGTTGAACTAGGTTTTTGGGAACGTGGTATTCAGATGAAACTACAAAATATGCAGTCGTTTTCCTTTCACTTGTTTTCTACCAGACTTCTGATACGCACACGAGGCGCCATATTATGGGCGCTCGTCTCCAGAAAGTCAGTTATCTTGTATTTGTACAAAATGAAGTTCAGCATGTAGACATTACTTGAAAGTGCTCTTTCCAAGCATTTAAGTTTTCACAAGGTAAAATTTTGGATCATGGCATGTCAAAATCACCAGTTGGGTGTTTATCCAACGTGCAAATAAAAGAAAAGAAAACATTTACAGAAATTTTAACGATTATATATTAGTTCATTTTATCGTATGCTTAGCAAAATCCGTTTTACAGAAAATACGTTAACTACTACAAATAAAAAATTTTCAAAAATGTTTATTTATTAAGGGAAAATTAAAAAATTGTGAAAACGTTTCATAGCGTGATTTTAAATATTTCTTGAATTAATTCATGTTGTCTTATTTCATCGTGAATTATTTCACTTTGGTAAGTTTGTTTTTATTAGTTGTACTTCTCAAAAACCCTAAAACGTTTATCCTCACATGCCATTATGAAAAAAATATGCTGCTTGAAATTTTTTTGCGACAAATTAGTACTTGAAAGTAATATATACAAGTTGAACAGTATTTGGTACAGACATAATATAATAATGCAATTTTTCCTTTAACAGTATCCTTAAGAAGAAAGCGTTTGCTCTTGAAGTATTGGGTGTAATATACTTCTATTTTGGATGAGTTCAAAATTTTTTGCCTGTAGTAATAAAAAAATAGAGCCAAAAGAAGATTAATTTCAAATGTATGATAATTTTTAAAACTACACTGCTGCGTCGCATCGTCTGAAGAAACTATTTCTGCCCAACGTGTAGCCATGCCACTACCGCTGTTGCACAATTATTTCAGCATTTTGAAAGGAAAACCGTGACGTGCGTCATGCGACACGTGGTAGAACTTGATTGGCTGCTCGCTCCGTAGTCGACAGCGCATTGGTAAATGTAGTTGCGCCTTCTGATATCTTATTAATGGTATAATTTTGAACTCATTTAGTTGTCGTGGCGTACATGAAGGCCGCTTGTGGCCGCCGCTGCAGTAAACAAGGATTCATTGTGCAGTGCGTTGAGAGTCTTCCTTGAGGGCAATGTTTCTTCACTTCCCGTTTATCAACAGTTGATCGCAGCACGCCGTGCACTGGTTTTAAGAAATACACCTGTCACAAGTACAGCGCACACCAAACTATTACATGATTCTAACATTTGAGATAAAAAATTAACGTTTATACAAAATAGATTATGTTAGTCCTAACAGTAAAGAGATTTATTTTGTTATATAACATTTCTAAAGACATAAGATATGTTAGCTATTAGGCGGATTTATGATCTCAAATGTACTCAACAAGAAACCAGGGCAGTGGCTATTTCAGTCGGTGCCCTTTACATGATTATTCAGCTAAGTTGTTCAAACCAATTATCTTCCGAATCACTAAAGGTGTAGACATTTTCATTTCTAATTATAAATTGGCAATATGGGCCTAATAATACGGCGTCTAAATCTGTCCCGAGATGTAATTATTTACTAAGGTAACAATATCAACTTTGGTTTTTTAATGGGAATGTATCCATTCCTCCCAATTGCATAACATGTTATTAAGCGGAGCATTTAATGAGGTGATTATTTCTTAAATCCGACAAGCACTTTTTGTGATATAAGATGTTCATAGGTGAATGAATTTAACTGCAACTGTGGATGGGTAGGTTGCATCATCCACTGACATATCCAGCAGAGTTTTCCTACACAGGTGACACACGCGCTAGAGATACTGTAACACAGGTGACACACGCGCTAGAGATACTGTTACACAGGTGTCGAACGCTTGCGACAATTGCACTACATTTGTGAGTTTTGGCGAATCTGAAGTAAATGTCGTACACCAATGCGGAAAAACTTGATTTGCTTCTGATTTACGGTGAACGTTAACAAAATCCGACGGCAGCAGTAGCGTTATACTTAGAGAGGTATCCATTACGACAGTGTCCGTCACGAACGACACAGTTGCGACTTTGCAGGCAACTATTGGCAGGTGGGAACTGGAATACTCTGTTGTGAAGCAGACTCAGTCCAGCAACAGGGGAAATACAGGCAACCGACATTATGGCGGCAGTTGTCCACAATCCACACGTGAGCGCAATGGAACTTACGGGTGGCTCGAGAAAAAGCCAGGCAAGTGTTGTTCGCATTCTACAATGGTACATATTTCATCCGTACCGCGTATCACTTTATCAGCAACTATATGAGCGTGATTATGCGAGGAGGGTGGAATTCGGTCGAGTTATTCGTTTGAATTATGGTTCACTGAAAAATTTCTCTAAATACTTATTTTTACTGACGAAACCGCATTTGGCAACCATGGCAACATGAAATTGACGAATATGCATTACTGGTCAACTGAGAACTCATGCTGGTTGAGTGAGGTGGGACACCAGAGACAGTAGAGCTTGAATGTGAGGTGTGGCTTGATCAGTGAGTTTGTGATCGGTCCCTATTTCATTGAGGGCACATTAAATGGAAACAAATACGCAGAATTTATTTTGGAAGTGTTACCTGCTCACCGTGAAGATGTTACTCTGGAAATACGTCAGTGTTTGTGGTACCTGCATGACGGGTGTCCTGCACACGACTCACTTGTAGCTAGAAACGCATTCAACAATGTTTTTCCTGACTGGTGGATTGGGCGCAAAGGCATCAACCCATGGCCAACACGTTCATCTGACTTGACTTATTTAGACTTTTATCTTTTTGGTACAGTAAAGGAGAAAGTTAACCAGCAAGTTACAACTAATCTAGATTATCTAAAACACCGCGTCCTTGAAGCATCTGCTACTCTATCGATGGCAACAGTTACCTCCATATTGTCGTCTTTCGGAAAACGACTGGACATGTGCATTGCGATTGTTGGTGGTATTTACGAGCACATGATGAAGTGGGCACAACATGGACGCACTAGCACTTGAATGTGGACATGAGAGACGAGAATAACCAGTCACTGCTTCGGGAGCAAATGATTGTAACCCTTATTATATGTGATTATCGATGTAATAAGGAATATATTTGCTCGACAACTGCCTACTAGCCACTGTTCTAAAGGCCTATAAATACATAATGATACACACTCGTTTTTCAAGTCTCGTACAGTAATTGTACTAGACACTGTGCATGCGGAAGGTTGTTGTTGGTATTTTTGATGTTACAGACAAATAAAACGTGTGTTTAATTTTATCTTCATTGCTTGATTACAATTAATTCACCGAGCAATTGTGTCTGTTTCACAATACACACCAACGCAACAAAAGCGTTGAAACGTTGCAGTACATCGTATTTTGCAATTTACGGAGCACGTTTATGCCTTAGTTTTTCTGCTATTCATCTCACAGCGGATGATGCAAGCTACACCACCACAACTATATTCAAATGCATATACGTATGAAAACCCTCTTATATCTCTAAAAGTGCTCGTCAGATTTTCAAAATAATCGCGTCACTGAACTCGCCGTTAAATAATATTTCATGTTACTGGGAAAAATTGTTATAGTCCTATTTAAAGAAACTAAGTTAATATCGATATCTCAGTACTTATTTACATCTCAGAAAAGACATAGACATTGCATTTTGAGCCCCGTAGTGCCATTTACGTATTCGAAATGATAATATAGATACCTTCACCGGTTTGGAAGATATTTGAGGTGAACATCGTAGCTGAATATCCTTGTATCTGGGACGTTGATAATGCCTAGCGTTGGAAAGAGTTGAGTAAAGTTAGTTCCTCACGAGATAAGTGACACAGTTTTTGGTTGCGACTATATGTGACGCAGAAAGTGAAGCGAGACATTTTGTCGACCAAGCAAATTTTAAAGCAGAAGGGTCGATACAATCGATTTTCTATTTTCTTCTAACTAATCTTTTAACAAACAATTACTCCAGAAAAATCACTAATGTAGTGTTAAAAGTGACAATAAACGTAGGATTTAAGGATCTTACACTTTAAATGCATTTTACTCAAAACTTTTTTTTTCTCTTTATTAAAATTCAAAGTTCTTATCTCTGTTAAATCTTGAGAGAGAAAGGTGATTTTTGTGTTGTAATGTTCATAATTTCGTCTCTTAACAGAATAAATTACTAAGTAAACATCTAATTCACCTGACAAGAGGACTTTCTCCACTTTGCGCACCATATATCATAACCAGTGTGTGCAGTAAGGAACCGAGGTTCGAAGCCAGGTCTCTAGCTAGAGTGCTGGATACGTGTGTCGGCGCTCCGAACCACATCTCTTGATACGGTCCTGCGAATATTCACTACAAGTCTCGTGCGCGTCTGCAGTGCGCGGTGATGCGAGACCCAGTCGCGGAATACACCGACGAAAACGTGAATCAACAACATTTGTTTGACACAACTAAATAATTTGATTGTGTAGCGACAATAAAACGTTTTGTTGTTGAAACCAAACTATTTAGTTGTTCTCGTTTAATTGTCTAAACAAAGATTTTGTTGGTGCAACTAAAGATTTGTTTGACTGTACGTAGATGGTTTCCGTTTAAATAAAAAAAATGGCAGGAGCTCGATTAATTATCACTTAAACCCAGATCTGCTGCACCAAAGCACTACACCACAGCGACTACTGTAAACTAGGATTTATTTTTAATATACAGATTTCAAAAACTGAACAACGTGCGCAAATAAATATTTCAAGTTGTACACCTTTAATTTATACTTTCATGTTGAACTTGATTTATTAGGATGATGGTACCGATATTAAGCATAAATAAATGCACAAACAACCACTGTTCCTGTCCTACTTGTAACCAAAAATACAAACTCTCAAGTAGCATTTTCGGACTAAGGCAGTCAAAGGAGTGGCCAAACAAATATGTAAAGTTGATTCAACCAAATATACGGCCCAACAGAATTTTTTTAAAATTCAAACGTGTAATTTGTTACATGAAAAAACTTAATTTTGTTACTTTCAAATTTTGTTTAATCAAAAACATATTTAGTTGGGGCAACAATATATAATTTTTCCCCATATACGAACAAAATATTTGGTTGGCTGTTCTCTCGGGGTACTGAAGTATTCATAATTGAAACCAGCCGCTTATTACAACTCCAGGCGCAAATGTTGGCAAAATGACGTCACTGGCCAGAAACATGTCGGACTGCCGTTCGCTAGTCTGCGCTTGGCAACCTACTTGCCAGCCGGCAGCCCAGCCAATAGGGAACATTTCGCAACACGCAGTAGCCAATCAGGCACTAGGCACATTCCATAACCTCGTGCAGCCAGTCAGAGAACGGGTACGTCCACATCATAGGAAGCGCCCAGCAATTTGTTCTCTGCGACTGAGTACGTCAGTTACTCACTCACTGGCTCTTGTAAAATAAAACTTCGTTAATTTCTGCCTCTTATTGTCATGGACCAGGTGTTGTGCAGGTACAAGATAAAACAGGTGTAGGTAGAGAAGTGCGAAGTTCTAGTTATGCTCTCACAACAAGCTATAGTTCACAGTCCTGTGCATACTGGGGTCGGTGCCGTCGTTATTGGTTTGTGCCACGGTATGTACCCACTTCCTGCTCCTACTTGCGTACACGTCGCTGGACCCCCCCCCGCCCCTACTGACAGTTTGTTGTTGGTTGACAGTCGTGCAGGACTTGTACACTAACTCTAGTCCAATGGAACATACTCTCTCCCTTAATAACTACGCTAATTATGCAGGTCCGTAAACATTTAAATTTCACGTTAATTTTCCATTTCAGTTGTTGCGACATGAGAGGTTCTCGGAACGACGAACAGCTGTAAATACGTAATGAGAAGCGAGTACATGTAGTTAGGCTGCAGGCCTTGTTCGCGTGTCGCGAGTATTCCAGCCAAGAGCGCAATCTTATCCTCTGTGAACACTTGTGCTACCGTGCATTCATATATCTGCACTCTCCAAACACTATTAGCCACGACTGACCCACCGCTGTAGGCTGGCTTGCGCAAACAAATTACTCGTAGAGGACTGCTTACCAGCGCTTCTGCAAATAAATGTGTGTGGCTGAGCATCGCTTGTCACGAGAGCTAACTGCCTTTGAGTACCGCAGACACATGCAAGTGCAGGCAGGTTGGCATCGCTGAGGCTGGTCGTGCACAGGTCATTTCTTTTGTAAACACTTCTTCGGAAACTACTTGATGAGTCAAAAAGCTGTAACAAAGGTGAAATTGTGCATGTTTACAGCACGCTTATATACGACCCACAACATTATGTATGTATGTTTAAGTGTATAATTAAATTGAGGTGAATAGTACTTGCTTGCTAAACTATAACGTAATATTGATTTGTTACACAGTAAGGTATTTATAAAACAAACAAGCGAGGTGCAACACTGGACTGGTATTCAGGAGGACAATTGCTAGTCCGGCCATCCCCATTTCCTTTTCCCCGACATCATTTCAGGCCCATGCTAGGCTGATTCCTTGATACACGCCCTAGCCGATGCCTTCTCCGTTTTCTTAGCCTCCACATATGATCCTGACCTGTGACGGCCTTGTTATTGACAAAATGATTTGTTTCACCCCAAAAATCTGTTCATAAATTATTTATTTTGCCCAAAAATCACTGTTTCTATCAAAATTTAAAGAAAAATAATGGAAAAAGTCCCGATTATGTTTTTAAATGAGCAAAGGGAATTTCATGCTCCCCGATACGGGAGCCAAAAAGTTCTCAGAGTAGCCAATGGATTCAAGACTCTTAGAAGAATGAACCACTTAGTCCTCAGAGCAGTAAAAGCGGATTTGAGGCTCCGAGCCAGGTCCAGCGAATAAGGCGGATCCACAGTCATGACTCCCTCCCCCAACCATTATCCCTCACCACCTCATCATCTACCACACCCTCAACCCAACCAACACCCCTCAATAAAATGTCGCCAAGCTCACTTTACGCACTCCGCCATGTGCCAATACCACCACTATCATAAACATCGAGAAAATTGTAAAAATGAAAATAATACGAAAAATGGAGGGGAAAATTACTCGCCATGAGGTAAGAAGACGACCTTGACCTTGACCACAATGATACTTAACACAAAAATTGAGAAAAATGTATAAAAAAATCGAAAGAAACTCGAAAAAAAAAACGAGAAACATATAAGTATACTGATTCCCACCCCATGTTGGATGTTGGTGATATCGGCATTGTCCTCAATGACCTAAAACTTGAAAAATTAAACATATATAATAATAAAACTCATAAACCTTTAGTAACATATTATACCACTGACTCCGAACCCCATGTTTGATGTTGGTGACCTTGACCCCAGTGACCTTAACCTCAATAACTCAAGAAAAATGTATAAAAATGATGGCAGAACACAGTCCCTTCCTGATAAGACGATCAGAAGGAGACTGAACCCTATTTTTATATTTCATTGGCTCTACAGCCAATCAATCTGCTGAAACCCAAAGCGAATTATTGACTTCATGTAACAAATGTACCCATTCCCCAAACCTCCACTCTCACCGCCTCCTTACCTCTCGTCGCTCCACTTCCCTCGCCATTTAATCACAATAACTTGACCCCATAAACAACCTCCATGCCACCAACCCACCACATGACCACACCCGAAGCCCAAACAAAATTAACTCGCAATATCTCGAAACCCTTACTATTAACTCACCATAGCTTGTCGCCCAACTATACACCCGCACCATCAACCAGCCACACGACTCTCCATCTCCATCACTGTCCAAACCCCAACCATTACCCACTTCCCACCGACACACAACACCTTCTCACTCCAGCTAGTTCCAAACACTCAATTTACTCACTCTAATAGAACATGCGATTAGTCGGCTCCACTACACTCTCACCAATCATATGCTGTATCTCACCTGATTACTCGCTGAAGTTCGACTACACTTACCAACTATTACCATGCCACACACTCTCCCTCCCCCTCCACACCCTAGTATCAATTCAGCTAGCTTTATTTACTCACTAGGTTCGATCCTATTCCACAACACTACTATGTTTCGTAGACAATTTCGTTCGATCCCAACAACGCCTCACCACCCACCACCCCTATTGATTGATTCAGAACATACTACTGACTATTACTAGCTGGCTATAATCAAAGACCATACCTACCAACCATACTAGCTAACGACTGACTGTACCCCAAACTGACTGTACCCAAGACTTAAACCACCCAAGGCTGTACTACCCAAGACATAAACCAACCAAGACAGAATCACCCAAGACTTAAACCACCCAAGACTAGAACCATCCAAGACTGGAACCACCCAAGACTGGAACCACCCAAGACTTAAACCACCCAAGACTAGAACCACCCTAGACTGGTTCCTGCCGAGACTGACTCCACCTAAGACTGGCTCCCGCCGAGATCTATTCCAGCAATATTGGTTAGAACAATGGACAATCAGAAAAGCCAACTGACCATACTACCCACCTATACAAACAGAAGATGACGACCAATCTCGAAAAAAGGCACCTAACACTAATCTCGTTCCTCACCTCTTCGCACAAAGGTTTCGTAAAACTTCGCCAATTCTTCGCAAATCTTCATAAAATCTTCGCAAATCTTGGCACAATATTTTCAAAATCTGCCCAAATATTAACAAAATTTCGCAAATCTTCAAAAACCATACCAAAGTACCACACCAGTCAAACAGACCAACCACCCGACCACACCAACCACCCGACCAGACCAACCAACCATACAGACTAACCATACGAACCGAACATACCAGCTGCCTATACGATCCGAACATATGAATCATTCATACCAAACACTCACTCCACCCAAACAGACCAACAGTCCAACAAGATAGACTGGGGATACCAATGTGCAAGACCAACCATACGAGTCGACCATACCAGCCAAACATACGATCCGACCATGCCAACAAACGATACAAACTAACCATAAAGGACAGCCATACGATCCGACTATACCACCGATACATACGTACGGACCATACAAACCATCCGTACAAACCAACCAAATGAGCCATCCATACCAGTCGACCACTTGAAACAGCGATACCAAACAATCATATGAACAGCTCATACAACCCAGTCGTACGAACCAATTATACCAGGCAACCAGGTGAACCAACTATACGAGCCAATCATAGAAGCCAACAATACCAGCTTAAAATACGAACCGGCCATGCCAGTCAAACTCATCCCCAATCCATACGAACTGCCCATACCAAACAGTCATTCCATCCGACCAGTCTTAGAACACAAAATCAACCAACCATAACCACCAGACTGACCATTACTAACATACCATAACTAAGGTACATACAAAAGGACCATACCAGCCGACCATGCCAACCAACCTGACCAGACAACAGTACCGGCCATTCTTACTAGTCAACGACTGACTGCAGCCAAGACTGACTTCACCCAAGACTGGCTCCTGCCGAGACCAATTTCTGCCAAACACTCTAGAAAAATGGACAAGATCATCCATCTGTACCAACAGACGACGAAGACAAATCTCTACAAGTTTCCTAATAAGAATCTTGTAATTTACCTCTTCGCACAAAAACTTCGCAATATCTTCGCAAATTGTTATGTATATTCTCAGAATCTTCGCCAATATTCGCCAAATTTAAAAATCGTCGCAAATTATAGCAAAAATTTTGCAAAACATGTAGCTGACCAAATCAAAAGGCCATACCAGCTACCCAGATCAATCGACCTACCAGACCGTTCAACCAGATAGGCTGGCAATTACAAGCTAGCCATGCCTCATGTCCATACCAGTCACCAAAGCCAACCAACCAATTCCACCAGCCAACCACACCCACCAACAATACTTGCCAAATACAGACCCCACCCATGAATTACTTCTCCCAAGACTAACTCCTCCCGAGATTGACTCCTCCCAATAATGACTCCTCCCAATAATGACTCCTCCCAATAATTACTCCTCCCAATAATGACTCCTCCTAAGAATCACAACACTCAAGACCGGCTCTATTGCAGACTGGCTTTTGCTGAGACCTCCAATCAAACTGACTAGAGAACTTCGCTAAAACTTCTGAAATCTTCGCATATCTTCATAAATCTTCACAAAATCTTTGCAATATTTTCGAAAATCTTCAAATATTAGGAAAAACTTCGCAAATGATCTCACCATACAAAATGGCCATACCAACCAACCATACCAACTAATCATATTGACCAACGAGTGACTCCACCCAAGACTAACTCTACTGAAGACTATCTCCACCAAAACTTGCTCCACACAAGACTAACTCCACCCGAGACTGACTCCACCCGAGACTAACCCCACCCGAGACTAACCCTACCAGAGACTAACCCCACCCGAGACTAACCCACCCGAGACTAACTCCAGCCGAGAATGTCACCACCCAAGACAGGCTTTTTTAACATGACCAGCCATAGGTTGAACTACATATGTGTGACTTTCCACCCCTACAACTGTACCATTTGGGATATACAGGAGTATAAGATATCCTTTGCTTTTACTGATTTTCCTTTTATTTTTATTTTGGCCCATGGCTTCCTGTTGTCGGACTATATTATTGTTACATTTATTTTTTTAGTTTATTACATGCCTTTCATCACATAAGTGGCTTGTAATTTCTATCTATTTATATCCTTTAGTGGTTGCACTTAGTGCCCAGAGTATGGAAGTGGTGCGGATTACCTACCATCCACCACGGTTCCCCATACATCAACGAGATTCTAATTCTATATAATATGCCTTCTATAGTGACACTAACTACTACAACTAATATATTTCTGCACTACATTACAACTCATTTCATCAGTGTTGGCTATGTAAGCAGAAAGGGGGGCCTCTACTGCCTTACTCGATCCCCTCCCCACCCCCGGACATTCCTTTAGGAGTCTTATCCTTATATCTCAAGTACCGTTTTCGCGCAGAGTCGTCTTTAACCAGCTTCGTTTCCTTTCTTCAATTTGCTATTTATAGTTTGGATGCTATTTTTCCGTATTTATTCATCCAGTTCCGTAATCCTTGACCTTTGCCGGGTTTTCATCATAGAGTACTCAAGACAGGCTCCTGCCGAGGCCAACTCCTGCCAAACTGTCTGGAGCAATGAACGAGGCCAACCAGAAAAAAAAGTCACGTAACACCTAATCTCATTTATAACCTCTTCAAGGAAAACTTCGAAAAAATTTTGTAAAACATTTCACCGATAACTATCACGCAGCGAATCGAGAAGTGTGTATTTGAAATAATGAGAAGTGTGTCGCGAACAAATATGCGAGCTATCTAACATCCCTCAAAGTGTGTCGCGAACAATGCCGCAAACAATGAGGAGAGCTACGAAATATTGCAAAATGCATGACTTGAGCAACGTCATGAAGCCATATGTGACGAGGCTTGGTTGGCCGATGTCAATTCATTCTTCTCCACAAAAAAATCACGAGACCTCAGCTTCATCGAAGACGAACCGATGATATCTCACGATATATATATAATCTAATGGAGTTGCTTCTATATAAGCAGCCCCATTAGATTGCCTTTGATAGCTTCTTTGTTATTCCCGTTCAAGGAGTGAAAACATTAATTTGGGACACACATTATTTCGGTTCTTGACTGGGAAAATCAGAATTAGGTTACTCCGGTACTGAACTTCTGTGATTCGCAGCATGCACCTTAGATGGGTAGTAAGTAAAACCACAGAGTACTAAGGACTACAGAGATTAAATAGCTGTTTATAACGCTAACTACAACCGCAAACGCCTGCGAAATGGCATCACTTTCAAACAAAATGTCGGAACGCAGTTCGCCAATCAGTGCATGGTAACCTACATGACAACTGGCAGCTCAACCAATAGGGAATCTTTCGCAGCATGCAGTAACCAATCAGACAAATTGCCCATCCCAAAACCCTCCTGCAGTCAATCAGGGAACAGGTGCGCCATCGTCAAAGGTACCACTACCCCATTTCGTCTCTGTATGCTTATCTACGCTGTGATGAAACTATCCAGTCTTGAAATTACACCTGCGCTGAAGTATTTCGAATGACAACTAGAAGAGGACTCTTTTCCAGAGTAATGGAGTGACATAATTATACAACTACGCATAGCCAAATGCTTTCTAACCTATATCTGTGTGTAGATAAAGAAGCATTGTGACATTTCAGAAAAACAAGTCCGTCGTTATCACAAAATGTTATCGCCCAAGTGAGTACATGGCGGCACAAAACTAATTAGAGCTTTGCAAATATTATAGTTACACTTCCCGCAACACTTTTAATCTAAGAAGTAATTTCTCGGTTAGCTTCCAGCATTTCACTGTGAATTACTCGCAATTACCGGCACGTTCATTATCAGAGGTGTTTTAAAATTTACTTTTTTTTTCTGTTAAACGACTTGTATCTTCTCTGGCACAAAGTTAATTGTGGTTTCAGGTGTTGCAAATAATTAATATTTTGTTCCGTAGTTGACTGAAGCGGACCTTTTTGAAATGTTACGTTGTCGCAACAACAGATCGGTCAGCTACGTGTAGGTTATCTATACATATTATAAAACTCAACGTCTCTCTGTCTGTCTGTTAGTGCGCTTATCACTCGAGAACCACGTATCCGATTTACGTAATTTTTAAAATTCATAACTATGTTCTCTGGCCAGGTTTAAGTATATATTGTGTTACATAAAGTAACATAAGGAATAAGCAGTGACGATAATAGTGAATCAAGTCGGAAAAACGTTTGCCGCCAGCGCGCTCTCTTGCAATACGCTGTCTAAACCATTGAAGATGGAACAATATCATGTAGTAAAGAATTGTGTAGAATAAAAAGACCAAAAAAACTCAGTGGCAGCATATATATATCTATTACATAGAAATACCAATAAGAGTTTTTACCATTTAATTCACCAAGACGGTGAGTTTTTGTATAATATGTATAGTGTATAGGAGATTAACATTAAGTAAAATTCAAATTTATTAAAAAAAAACTAAACAATAATGTTGTTGTCCACGCGAGCGGAGCCGTGGGCACAGCTAGTTAGTTGTATGAAGCATTCATAATCTAGCGCGGAGACAATTTTGAAAAATCAGTTAACCAGAGGGAAGACATTGCCAATACTAGACACTGAGCCTTACTGTGTACACACAAAAAGGTTTTTTTTTTTCGTTTAAAAAACTTGCTAATCTCTAACGGATGTTTTAAACATAGATAGGTATATAGAATGGGAAATGTTATATTCAATAGGCTGCAAATATATAAATGATACTATACAAATTTGGGATATTTACACCACATTTGACTTTTCCTTAAACAAAATTCCGAAAGCAACCATGGGTGTAAGAAAACAAACCCTTACCGTTCGTGCATTCTCAATATTTGTATACATTAAAGTGGCACAGTTCACAAAATTGCTTAGAATATGCAGACATCACATTGCAGTGTAGCGCGTACACTATCAGTAACACCGAGTCAGAGTGATGAAAAATATATTACATATGTCGATACTCACATACTTCTCTGTAATTCATACGCAAACACATTTCCTCCGACTCTTAAATTATTTCTGAAAAATTAAACATTTAGTCTGTTATGGCTTCCAAAATCATTTCAATTACAAATAACATTTAACTCTAGGTGTTGCAAGAAAATATTTATATCAGTAGCTGTGCTCGCATCACAATAATGGCTGCCTACACCTCGGAACCAATTAACAATGTAGTCTTACTCTATTGTGTGCCTTGTGGTCCAGTAGCACAGATAGTCGTAACTGGAATGGTCATCTGTTTGGATGCCTGGTTGTCCTTAAATAAATTCACAAAATAAAAATAACCTAATCGTCGGTATTAACATAGTAACAAAAACTATTGCTAATCCCTCAGCCGAACGCCGTCTACATTCTAGGATATTTCCAAGCCTTATTCTCAAGTCGAGCTACTTTCCACTTCATTTCTGCAGTCCTGGAGACGGCGGCTGTGTTGGTGGCATGCGGGAATGCGCCCACACGCCCACTTGAATTCCCGCCGTTCTCGAAGCAATTCAAGGCTAGCTTCGATTAAAACCGTTTAGTTCTCCGCGCACATATTTATGACGAACGACGCCACGTTTTCATGAAAGTATTTCTGCAATAGCGGTCTGANGTGGTATGTCCGAGCGATTCGATGATTTTCAATGTAAGCGGTCTGAAGTGTCTGCCCGTGCATCACAGACGTTACGAAACTGAATGATCAAGCTGTTATTAATTCAGTCAAGAAAAAACGTATTCTCGCAGAGACATGTGTCTAGTAACGTAAAGACGTATCGCGGTTTATCGAGCGCTTCTGGAAGCCCTACTTACTATACACATTTCTCCTTGTTTTGTATCGATCCGCGGTACGTAAAATTTCCATTTCCATGGGCCTAAGTAATTGATTCATGCTGCAGTCTAGCGGAAACACGTATTTGTTAAGAACCTTACTTATATGCCAGTTAGTGCTCTAATGTGTATGAGGCAACTACACTTACATAAATATAAACAGTAAACTAGCAATACACCGTCAAGACTTGGAATAACTGTTCTCAGTTCGCTAGCAACTTAAGTAGGAGGATGTGTGTCAGTGTGCATGGCACACAGTATTGTCGCGTCCGACGCTGTGGTAGGGGGGCTGATCCAACTCAACCCTCCCCTCTCCCGAGGCTGAAATGAACCCTATAAATATTGCAGCAGTATAAGGGTCGGCAGTCTTTTTGTGGAAGCCAAATGGCTGAATGGAGTAGTCGGGCGAAACGTAGTGCAGCGAGAGACATCGGTGAAGAGGACGGCAGATGATGGCAGATTGAGAGGCGACGGGAGACGAGCGAGAGAGTGAAGAGATTTGGGCGGCTCTTAACAGCGAGGTCTTGAGAGCCGATGAAGGTGATTGAGGTGATAATGGAGCAGCGTCGGAATGAAAGGGTGAGAGAAACGGAAGACCCCCGAGAACAACCGTCTACGAGCGGCATCGTCTGGCACGATTCACACATGCGAAAATCTGGGAATGACCCCGCCGGGGATAGAACCCGGTTCGCCTTGGTGGAAGGCGAGCAGGCCTACTGCTCAGCCACCGTGGCCTCTCGAGTGCGGATGAGGTTTGTGGTGTGAACGAACTAAAGGACGTGAAACCCGACGAATGAAGGTTACTGTACATGACCGCGCTCGGATATATCTAGATAGAACCTTGTGGACTGGTGGGATTTGGACTAAACTGAGGTCGGACTGTATGAACATGTGATACGAACTTAATTGTGAATATTGGAACTGTCAAATATGGATATATAATTTGTAAAATAATTGAATAGTGTTTAATACACTCGCTATTGTAACTGATTTTTAATTATTTAACTAAATTACTTTATTTGATTGAATCCATTAGTAATCAGCAAGAGATATCAATTTGATGCGAGATGTTCGGTCGAAAGAATTTTGTTATAACAAATAAAATTAGGAAATTTAAATTAACTATTATATTAAACTAAGACTCCATCCCTTAACGAACCTGGTTTAGCCCACTGACTTAGAGTCAAATTGTAACAGTATGTAGTTACGAGCACGAACCATTAACAAGACATTGAAGTGTAATCTTCTCGAAAAGTTTATCTCTCAAATCATGTGTTTGTAGAACTACAGTTGGAGGCCGTCCTTGTGACTTCATTACGGCTGACTAACGCTGTGGCTTTCCCAACCACAACCCTGTTATATGTATGTCTTGCCATTCTCAGTCCTCTAACAATTAGCTTGAGATACTGGCTAGTTGGAAATATCAATTTGCATATTTCCAGATCATATAAAATTAAAAAACAAAATCCTCACAGAAACCAGGTAAGTTCAGTTTTATTCCTGTTTAAGTTTTGACCCTCTGGTCACAAATATTTTCGCTAATTGAAGTTTTGTAACAATTCTATTTTATTTCTGAATGTGTACTTGTAGACGTTAAACGTTTGATTGCATCTCAGAAACACTGAACAAAGTATACTGTGCTCGATATTATTGGTCGTGACTAGTTACTGTTATAATTTATTGGAGTGTCTGGGCGTAGCCTGGTTCTGTAAGGGAAACAGGTTTTAATTAAATAAAAGAGGTAACCATTATTACCTAGTTTGTCTAAAAGCAATTCACAAAGTAAAATAGGTATTTAAAATGTCGATATTAATTGCTATCAAATTAATACTATTAAATAGTTAAAAAGATCCCTATAAACAGTTTTTAAACACATATTGGATTACTATATATATATATGGGAAGTAGAGGACAATAGGGGACTTCGGCACAAGGGGTTGGGGGCTCGGAGCATCGAAGCTGTTCATGCTTTGTCATTCCAGTCCCCCGGCGGCCATATTGGATCTAGGTGGCCTTTGGCCTTTTATTGAAAAACGTATTTGAATTTGTTTTATTTCTTAAGGTTTATCCTACCCCACCAACTAAACAATACTTATTCTATCGTGTTCAGCTATCTTTGTTTATAGTTTTTAATTTGTTTATTCATTATTGGAGGACGCCATATTGGTTTTTAATATTTTTATTTGGTTATACATAGCTGGAGGACGCCATATTGGTATTTTCATTTGAAGTTCGTTTATAAATTGCTGCACGATGCCGTATTGGTCTTTTCGCCTGTCATTTGTTTATACATTACTGGAGGACGCCATTTTGGTTTTTTCATTTGAAATTTGTTTATACATTGCTGCAGGATGCTGTATTGGTCTTTTCGTCTGTCATTTGTTTATACATTGCTGAAGAACGCCATTTAGGTTTTTTGTCTGTAATTTGTTTATACATTGCTGGAAGTCCCCCCAGCACCACGCCCAGCAGACAATTCAACCCCTCCACTCCCCTAACCAACACCATCCCCTTCCAATATATTTAATTACTCCACCAATGTTTCACATTGGCTAACTGCTCCACCAATTACTCATATTCGTTTCACCAATAAGTCGGCACGCCTCCACCCTCTCCGACTGTTCCGATATATTTAATTGCTCTACCAATATTTCTCATTGCCTAATTAACCCACCCCACCACCCCCTTCAAATATATTTAATTGCTCCGCCAATGTTTCTCATTGGCTAAATTCTCACTTTCGTTTAATCCACCAATTACACAAATTCGTTCGACCCATTAGTAGGTAGGTTCCATTTCCACCAACCCACACCTATACTCATTATGCCATCTTGGTTTCTTCGTTTGTAATTTGTAAATATTTTCAACACCAGGGTGGGGCTAATGTATTAATTACCGATTTCGTCACCAGACGACCTGCTTATTTAGCCACCAGGCCGCAGCCATATTTGGTTATATTTTAAAAAGATAAGTTGTGCTGTCAGCGCCTTTAATATTGGACTCATTTTTCATTACAAAGATAGCGTTAAGTTCTCGATTTAACTACCAAGCGAACTGTGGGTACCCGCTCATTCTGACAATTCAGCCGCAAATTGAGCTGTCGGTACTCGTATTTGTTTCATAGACATAAAGATACTTGTACATTTTCATCTTTTTTTTTAAAAACATATTTCCAATCAGTGGTATACCTACATGCATAATTTATTTAGTTGATATTATTTGTATTAAAAACTTTAATTAAGACCCATTAAAAATATTTTTTTAATGCTAATTAAATTACCATTGAAATTGAGTATTTATTCTGTTCCCTCACCCTACCACTTTAGTCCAACCAATTATTCACCCATGCTTAATCCTTTACCACTATCGTTCTTGATTTTAGTATTGTCCGCCAGAGCGTGCTGGTGTGGGGAAAGTATATAACGAGAAAGGATGTCGACCCTCGACACAGTTTATCGTCCGATGCCAGAGGTAACAGATCGCTCTCTCGTCCATCGTTTTTAGCATTCTGACTGGTAAGTTCAGATATTTAATTCCATCAGATCGCATGATATTATCAAGCGTAAACGTAATACGCATATATTTTCCCGCGAAATTGCAAATGTGCTCAAATTTTGAGTATCTGTTAAGGCAAGATAGTTTCTGGAATAATATGTAACCTCATAAAATATGGTAGTAGAAGAACATCTTTTTAAAATTTATTTGTATGTTTTCCACGTATCTAATTTGCAAAGGCGTTACCTTAGTATCCATAAAACTACTATAACACTTAGTTTGCATTCACCAAATGTGTTCGAAGACACGAAAAGTATCAATTTGCGAATAATGCAGATCGAGTGACATATAAGTGTGAAAAATGAGGCATGGCATTTGCTAGGTACGATAACTTGCAGAGGCATGCAAAAACTAGCGTAGATGTAGGGCCTTCATCTGCCAAAATCCGTGGTGTACAGTCTGGTTCAGGATTAGCATCCACCATCGTGCCAGCAACCATCACTACCAAGAATCGTGGTAGGGTCTGGGTTGGTTAATGTCAATAACTTCGTGGAGGCCCAAACTGCATTTCATCAGAGAAGGATATCTGCACATGTTTAACTCGAATTGGNGCTGTTGACTCCCCATGTAAAAAAATACCAAATAAATTTAATGTATAGCTAAAACGCAGCATTGCAAAGCTGACCACATCCAACGAAATAAAGGTATTCGAATTAAAAGGCAAGATATCGAAAAATACTGTAAAAAATCTCATACTGGAAAAATACGTCACGTTAAATAAGCATACAAAGAGCGTGTTTCAGGGTAAGTATTAACGAAAAATCAATCACTGAGTGCCCCTTCCCTACTAAACAAAATGCTTGCCCCTCTCAGCAAAATATTTTATTAAATTCATGTCGGAAAAATCATGTGTCGTATACGGATACGAGCCATCCTCGTTTTGAGGACGAAAAAACATAAATTTTCCAATATGTAATGCAGGCAAATATGTACCTTAATAATTAAAATCGCTATATTGAGCACAAATATTTATATGGAATCAGCGATTCCTTGCATTTTTCAGGCATGCCGAGATGCTATATTGCATTTTCCAGGTATTAAAGGCCACTATTTTGCAGCCGATTCGTTGTTTGCTAGTCTGATAGCCATATAATTATATACCGATCAGGTCATTATTATTCTTTTGATAACCCAATGAACTAGTCCTTTCATATGCTGATACATAAATTTAGAAATATTTCCTCGCCCACATACATAGTGGTAAAAAGATGTTAAACCGCATGAGGGGGGCAACTATAACAGAATATTCAATCCACTCACTTCCACAAGTACGAGTGTAAACCTCTTTTCATGAATAAAAGATTTAACACTTGTTGCGACTTGAATACCTAAGACATTTTTGAACATTATATATATATATATGTATATATATATTGTCGCGTGCCGGTTTAGGGATTATAGCACGACATTGGCTCACATCCATCACCCCCTCACACCATCCCCGCCTCGCACACTTTGCGGGCGCCTTCGAGGCGGCACGTGGAACCTGGCAGGTGGAAAATTCCGGTACACGTGGAGCTGAAGCGTAGGCCTTCCCCCTTCACCCCCTTCACCCCGGACACCTCTCGCCCACCGCGAGATCTGTGGAGTGCAGGGCTTTTTCGAGTTATCAGCAAATTATCACGTGTAGTT
>NQII01000460.1:551207-636687 GCA_002778355.1 Clitarchus hookeri | reverse complement strand
CCCAACCCAACGAGACAAGTTTGATTCCCGGCAGGGTCGCTTCCAGATTGTCGCCCTTTCTTTTCTCAAAAACATTCCTTTCTCAGTTCGTTTGTTTGTCAAAACAAACTCAAACGACCTTAAACAGCCCGAGAAAGATATAATACTTAAAATTGAACCATGTTCCCCATAACGAATTTTCTAGCGCAATTTTTCTTTAAAACATACCCTTGCATCCGAAATTACACACCATTGAAATAACAAGTTAAAAAAAAGTAGCAGGGTAAGGTTCAATAAATAAAAAATGCACAACTAAGAGCACATACATTTATTATCCTACATTTTACATGCATTTAATATTTCCATTTCTCTTTTGTTTGCAGATGATGGATAGTACGCAACGGTTTCATTCGATTTAGCTCCTTTCCTTAAGTTCACCGATAATTAAATATATCTTCTTACTGGGCAAGGCTATCAAATGTCTGGGTCTATCAACAAGTCCATTGGGGTTTTCGGGAAATATGTAGTCTGTGTTCTTTTCGTCTGCATTATTCACGTTATTTTTTTCAGCAAAGTCGGTGAGGAGTTGCGTGAGGGTATGTTTTTTCCATCAACACTGTATTCATTATCGTATCCATGGCCATTCCCATCTTCGCAACTCTTCGAGCCGGAACGCAATCTCATATATGCTTATGAAAATTAGGACAAGTCTCTCAGATATGACTCACTATAAATTTTTTTTTTTACGGAATATTTTCACAACCCACAGCATGCAGCGTCGCTTCGATTATGATAAGCAGGGGTATTGACGGGGGAGCATTTCCAGTGAAAAAAGCCTGCCATGTGCCCTGATATGTACCGACTCGGAATATAATCATTGGTATACTACTGTCGTCAATACCAAGCACGATGGAAAAACATCACTTTGAATATTTACGAAAAAAGGTTTACATGAAACCCTACTGCCGGATATAACAGAGATCACGATCATATAATAAATATATGATTGTAAATATGTTTCCGCTCACGTCGTACATATCATTCGTAATGTAGAGCAGCAGTTAGGATTACGAACCAGTCACACGCAGGGAATTCCAGTGTTCGACACCGGCAAAAAAAACCACCCTCTCTTTTAGCTATACTGAGACTGAATGCCTGTAGTGACGGAGTTTCAGCGTGAAAACGTTTTTAAAGAAATTTATTTTGGGCGCATACATTTTAAAGATAACTCTTCCAAACAAAATTACTCCACGCGACCCACGATTTGATGTACAGCTCACATCCCAGAAAGAATGAAACATTGGCCACGAGGTTAAGCCATCAGTCGGACCGCTATGCAACAAAAATCGAAATGATCGTTCACGAAAAATACGACACGACAGAATGAAAGAAAATATATGCTAAAAAATTTGACCAAAACGGCAGATGAAAATACTATAACATCACAAGGAAGCCGATAGATTCAACAATATGAAAATGTTACCTGACTACATGTTGTATGTCGAGATTGCGAATAAGAAGCAAATAACCTGAGCGGAAACCTATATATGCTAGGGTATGCTCCGGACTTCATGGTCTCGTGCGATTAACCGATACATAACTCGAAAGTCGAGAACTAGATATAATAAACCACAAATCACGCTTTTTATTTCGCTAACTGAAATTAAGCACTTACGTAATATTAAGTACGTAAATAATTAATAAACATTAAGGAAATAGTTTTTTATAAAACCAAACCCATAAATATATATCGGGTAGATATGTAAAGAGTACAACATTTTCAGATGATGAAGTTAGTTTTACAACTTCAAATTGATTAAACAAAACGATTTAGCATAACTAAAGTACATTCCAATATAATAAAAAATATTTGTTGTAGTACCAATTAAACGAGAATGAAAATTAATGGAATTGCAATGACATGAAACAAGTGATAACCCAACTGGCACAATACTGAGAGATTAAGATGTTTAAAAGATTCGTTCTTTGTTTTTTGTAGAATAAAAATTTTGATGTTTAATTTTGCAAAGGAAATTGTTAAAGTGCCGGTATCCCTTAAGAAATTTCACGTGGAGTAATTAATGTTTGCAACAGTTATCTTTAAAATTGGTGCTTTGGTAAGGAATTTCTTGAACATTGATTCCCAATTGTAACTTCGTGGCTGCAGGTTTTCTAGACAGCGCACTTAAAGGTCATCTCCACACTGCCTAGTGATTCCTCATGCTTCTGGTCACTCTTAACCCCATTGTTGTCCGTTGAGTGTAGAAATAATATGTTATCGTTAGCGACACAGATTTTCGCGGAAAGAGTTCTTTTCTACTTGTATTAAAAAAAGCTATTTCAGATCGACTTTCGCAATCGTAAGCTATCAACTGCGCGCATCTTGGATGCCGGCCCACGTATCACAGATGTACAGTACTGAAGTGTTGTTATTCGGATTGGTACAGTCGAATACCACAGTCTCCTCAGGAAGACACTGTTCCAATAACCAAAACAAAACTACAGGCGTGCACGTATGACATAAAAATACAACCTGTGTAGAATTTTCTTTGCGAAAATCAACTCTCCCTAAATACAGCACATTCAATAAAAATTAATGTATACCACACAGAAAATAGTCTAATATTCTTGTAACAAAGAAAGTTTCTCTTGAGGCATTTCCTTAAACGTTTATGTTGTAGTAAAATTAAAAATGTGGGGACAGAGTTAGTAATGTAATATATTTAAAAAGTCATATATTACTTTAATGCAAAAATATTGTCTAAGTGTAAATGTTAATAAATCCTTGAAGTAAAATTGCGCAACCAATAGTTGTATTACGCTAAAATTAACAGGAGAACCAAAAATTTATTGTTATTACGACATTAAAGAAATGTTCAACCAACACAAGTTTCCAATGACTTGGCGTCGTAACATGACGGATAGTAGTGAACAGCGATAACATCGTAAAATAAAACCACTACATTGAAAATTTAAAGTAATAACAGAAATCTTTATGTAGCTTAGACCAGCTCTCAAGCCTCCCAAAGCAGTTTGCGTGTGCCAATTATGCAAATATTTATAGAGCAGAAGTATTTCAACGTAAGTAAAGTGAACTGCAGTTGGTCGTTATGTTGTTCAGAATATCCACAATATGAAACACAGTTGAAATGTTAAGGGCACTGCCTACAGAAATTTCGCTTCGGTGCGTTTATTTAAAAGATACGCGTTTTAAACAAAATGTATTTTGCACGAATTTGTAAGGAGAAGATAACTACTAGAGTATATTTTCAATACAGATAAGCAGGATTTACTTTTTTTAAAACATAAATTAAAAAAATTTATTTTGAACATGCTATAAGAGTTATGGAAACATATCTGCTGTAGGCAACTTCTCCAAAAAAATTCTTGAGGAGTACATTCTGTTTGAAAAGTCTATAATTAAAATTAACGCAATTAGGCGAAATGTCCTTAATATGGGAATACCTATTGAAATGTTTCAGCTGACAGCCGGTAGATTCCTTGCGGTGGAGCAGTGGGTAGAGCGTTATGCACTCAGGCGCGGGCTCTATTCCTATCCAAGCCATCGCTTTTTTTTCGTTGGGAATATTTTTTTGTTACAAAATAATTGTACTCAATGCATTCTACATCGTAATGTTAGTTAAAGCAAAANAAAAAAAAAAAAAAAAAAAAAAAAAAAAGACAAGGAGAAAATTTTTATAACAAATTTAAACATCTATTCAACACAAAATTTTTTTAGCCGCAACATAAACTCCACCTGCTGACAGAACAGTAAGAAGGTAATATTGTTACAAAGGTATTTAATGTAACATTAAAAATAATAGCTGTACAGTATATTATGTTAATAACAACATTAGTTACTGACGGTTCACAGATACCAAAAAATTACTGTTTTAGTAACATTAATAATTTTATCTTTGAAGTTAAATGGCATTGGTGAATTCATGTTATTATGATGGTTTGATAAGACTGTGTCCATTGCCGACCGTGAGACTAAATAAAAATCTCGCACTCACACAAAACTCAGCAAGACAAAAAAAAAACCTTTTACAACACCACAGACAAATAATTAAGAAAAGCGGTTTCCTTGTCAAAGAAAAATGAATATGTATTTAATTACATCGACAGTATGACGAACAACTTATTATTACAAAACCGGACAGACAACAAAAGCAAACTAAAAGAAATGACAATACAATGACGTAGACGAAAACACCACAAGAGTTAACAAAACGGTTAAAAAACAATATAAGTGGACATACCGCAATTTTTCATCCAGTGTCTCGTCTGAACAAAGGAACAGACTTCATGCCCCGATACGTCGTTATGAACTATTATACTTTTGTGTTATTGTTTTTCGTTGCTCTCTCTCCTATTTGTATGTTTATCCATTCTTTACACTGGTTATTTTTGTGGTCCCTGTATTGTTCGTAGTGTTGATTAATTTGGTTTTATAATATGCCAAGGAATACTTTTTCAGACTTGTGTTTAGTTGTG
This sequence comes from Clitarchus hookeri, assembly GCA_002778355.1. Taxonomy (NCBI): domain Eukaryota; kingdom Metazoa; phylum Arthropoda; class Insecta; order Phasmatodea; family Phasmatidae; genus Clitarchus; species Clitarchus hookeri. Next base: position 632,211 of record NQII01000460.1, on the reverse strand, counting down.
GCTTTTACCCTATTTTTGTGTGTTTTGAGTTTGGTTGTTCAGCTATGTCCAGTGATATTGATTTTGCACTGTTTTGTTGACTCGTATGGTGTTTTTGTTTCCTTTGTTGTATTATCATTTCTTTTGGTTTCATTTTGATTTATGTCTTGTTTTGTAATAATAAGTTGTTCGTCCGTCATTTGGTCGTTTTATTTATACACATATTTATTATTCTTTAACGAGGAAACAGTTTTTCGTAATTATCTCTATGTTGTGTTGTAAAAGGTTTTTTCGTTTTTTTGTCATGCTGAGTTCTGTGTGTGTGCAATATTGTTATTTAGTCTCACGGTCGGCCATGAACACAGTAAAATCAAACCACCATAACAACATTTAAAATGTTGTCTTTGCATGTAGTGAGGAAGGTATTTGCAAGTGTGATAGAAATTTGAAGCAACAACTAATGGACATATGAACTTTCGTTACCTTACACGAGTATACGTGTATGCATATGTCATATTGAAACTCATGTAGAACATGTGGCTAGAATTAGCAAAAAAATTAATATTTGACACCACTTGCAAAGGTTGGCTGTCTGCGCCAGTAAAATTCCTTAGAAATCGATAAAAGGAAAGTTTTGGCACGTAAGACAATATTCCGCCATTAGGGGAGAGGTGGGTAGCCCCGGCCACATAAATAAAACTCATGACATTTTGAAAATCGACAGACTTAAATCTATATTTTTATACTCGAATTGGAATACAACCTATCTCTCAAAATTTTAATTAAGTAACAATCTGATAGGTTCATAATCTTAGCTTATATCAAGTCTTGAAATCAGTATTCAATTTTCAGTGAATACATTTTTGGAAGGTAGCCCCGGACATAGATTTAATGATGACCAAACCGTTTTTTGGCCTTACATACATAACAACAGTAGTATTCCTCCGAAGGGTCAATGTCCACACACACTTCGCATTTATGACGCTGGATCCAGTCTTCTTGGAACGTTTCTCCGCAAATGATGCATTCTGTATTCTGGTCTCTTTGTTGCTGGACTAAACTTTGAATGTTCTTCTTTGTTTTCATTTGATTAACTGCCGCCTTGTTGTTATTGGTTGCAACCTTGGTATTATTGGTTGAAGCTTTCGATTTCTTGGCTGCAGTCTTTTTCTCTGCCAGCGTGTTTTTGAATGGCGAAGATGTCAGAATTTTCACAGTTTTGGCTTGAACTGTGTTCCTTGTCCACTGCTGATGGCTTTGATCCGATCTTGAAGAGTACTTCTTGGCACCTTAAATCTCTCAGCTGCTTCTCTCACAGATGTCTTTTTTTCCTGGACAGATAGCATAGTCTGTTTCATTTTATTTTCATCCCAATTTCTTCTGTGTGTAATTCTTCCCTTGAATTTTGGCATTTATGAAGTGATTCTGCAAAATACAACAATATTTTTCACACGTGCTTTAAAATTCAATTAAAATAAGTAAACATTTCTCCATCCAAAAATGTCCAGGGTTTCCCGACAACATCGTGTCTGGTGGTACCCGACCCCCACATTCTATGTTTTTATTTAAAATCGACAATATAAATAAAGATAACCTAAATTATTAACGTAATTTATACACCAGAATCAATATCTTAACGGATTACCAATAAATTATGGTGCAATACTTACATTTTATGAACAATAACTGAGTTAAAAATGTAAAAGGCGCACACCACAACATAGGCACAGGTAAATGAACGATTGTAACGTGTTGTTCGCTCGGCGGTAACGTCCGGGTTGATTCGATCATACGGCTAGATGGCGCTGCGGTCGTTGTGGCGTGTTATTTGTTCACCTATGTGCACGGGATTGTTTGAAACTAGCACTGCCCGGGGATACCCACCGGCCGGGGCTACGCCACTCTACTCTAACTCGATTGTTGGAGAAGTTTGAAAACAGTTATAGTATCCTGCAATTACCAGGGGCGCCTGTTTTTTTCGGAAAGTTTCTGAGAGTAGCCTTACTTGAAAACATTTCACTTAAGAACCTATTCTTAACTGGATGATTTTAATCATCAAAGGTAAAACGCACACACGTCTTTCGGCGGCAGGAATACAGTTCCAGATGCGTAGCCAATACAAATACTTTCTGCAGGGAATCACACACCAACTGTCGGCAGAAAAAAACAGGCAACTTCATTACTACAAGCCTGTTAATTTATGTTACATCTTGTTTGTAAGTGTTATAAATGCTCTCCGCCATCGTCATAAATACAAGTAGTAGAATTGCCTAAGTGCTAGGCGCTACATCGCTGCAGCCGAAGTTTAGTGTGCGTTTTACACGAAAACGGCAGGACATGGACAGTTGCAACAAGATTACCATTTATGTTTATTCGGCCATTATGCACAATTAAGCAGCAAACGTTCACAGTTCCTGATGGTATTACCGTCTTATGTAAAAAGACAGCCACGGCAGTTTTTATATTCTTTAAGGTGGGAGGTGTTAATGAACGTTTGCTCTTAGATTGAACATCCCGATAATATTAAACTATTTTCGGAGAATAGCCACTTAATATCACTTCGTTTCCGATATTTTGCAAAAATGCAGTATAAAATATCGATTTTCAAGGCTTTATAACTCCCTTAATATTACATTTAGGTGTAAATAGCCTAGTATATTTCGAAATAGGAATAATGTCGCGAAGTGGAATTACGCCCGCACTTTGTATAGACAATCACGTGATACACCGGTCCTTCTCTTCGTCCCCTCAGCAGGTCGAGCGACACACGGCTGCAAGGACGACGAGTACAGTACGCTATGACGCGCTTTGTGGCTGGGTAACAGAAGTGTGACGTCATTGCAACAGTCCTGCCCCTCAGCGGAGAGAGGATAGGTTTGGGCGGCTCTTCACGTAGGAGTCATGACAGCCGATGAAGGTTAAGATATGTGAGAATGGAGCAGCGGTGGAATACAAGGTCGGGGGTAACGGAAGAGTCCCGAGAAAACCCGCTGACCAGTGGCATCGTCCGGCACGATTCCCACGTGCAAAACTTCGGAAGCATCCTCGCCGGGGATAGAGCCCGGTTGTTGTAGGTGGTAGGCGAGCACTCTAACCGCTACAGTGCCTCTCTGCTGTGACTGGCAAGTCACACCTGGGCGGTGGATTGCTTCAGTTATTCGGAAACCTCACCCGCAGGATCACGTCTTCTATGAGCGCACGTAAGTGCTGAGTTATCCTTGAAGGATTACCGCAGGTGTAGGTACAATTGTTTGCCTCACCATGAGAAGTTGTGGCAAGTGTGTGGAGGATGAAGCGAGCTAAGGCGGTTACTAGCGACTGTGGTTAGAATCAGATCATACTGGAGCTGCCATGTGGCACACTTACGCTTCTCAGAGGAGGTCACAGCAGTTCACCACAGACTGACACAGTGGTGCACTCTGATATACTGCATTAGACTACAATAGTAATGACTTATTTTATATTTAATAAATATGTGTATTAATGAATCCTTTTTTGCACTGAGAATTTTAATTTACTGAGTGACCTAACTATAGAGAGATTTAATGGTATTATAAATCATTTACGAAATTAAATTAAGCTATTAAATTCATTTGAAGCCTGCGTAATTTCATAAACTTGATATTTCCCATGCACATTATACGTAAATGTATGAATATATATAATAAATATAATTTATACACGTATTTTATACATACACACATTAACCGCATTGTTTTTAATTTTTTTTAAAACACTGACAAACTGCAAAATTGTATTTCTTACGAAAAAATAACACAAACCTTTATGTATCCCTTTCGCCCTTAATTATTTATTAAGAGTATTATGGGCCCCAAAAATGGAAAACGTATATGACATAACTCTCAAAAGAAAACGTGTGTTGCCTCCCATGTAGGCAACACACTATCCACAGGAAGGCATTTCAAATTAATGTTTTTTGGGGACGCATAGCTCCCTAAGAAATCCGCTTAGGGGGCAAGTGCACACACAATTCCGTGTTATATTTTCGTGAGGAATAACTAGCCGCAGTTTGTCGGCGTTGTTAAGAAACGCTCGAATGTCGCCGACAGCGGACTTTGCCTTCTCGTCATCTGCGGGCGGAATAGGATTGGTGCCGCTCTTGCACGCGACTGTCGCACATGCATCAGCAGGAGGTGTTACATGGACTCGTGCAGCATCGCATTTAACGACGACGTGAATTATGTGTGTGTGACTGTGTGTGTGCACGCGTGCGACCCTAACGTCCTTGCTGGTCGGCGGACGGGCTAAAATAGCGAGCGGGTATCGATCCCCGGTGCTCGGCCAATGGCGCTCGTCGCTGCTCCTTATGGATCGGGAGGGTTCGGGCGGGCTCGGCTGTTTCCGTCGCACGCTGGGATCATTATAAGCCGTGGTCGAAGGCGCCAGACGCCAGGGCGTCCTGCACTCCGCTACAAAGCTGTCTTCTAACCCGACCTGCATGTCCCAGGAAGGGTGAGTTTGCCGCCTGCATGCTTGGCCCTCTCAACCTTGTCGCCTCACGCACCGGTCCAACTCCACTGTACGTAGTTCATGTAGAGAGTTGTACCTGAATACTCAGTGTCCATGCTCTGTGTGTCTTCCCTGTGTTTTCCTACACCGTGACTGCGAACTAGCTTGTTTGTACTGCATGTCATGTCGTTCACAGCTTACTTCACCTCAGAACATTACAAGTAGTGTTTGTGTCTGTGCCAGCTTATGTACAGAGCCGGTATAAATATTAATTGGAGCACTATCGACATCATTTATCAGCTTAGCAATGGACGGGATTGATACGAAACGTACTGTGGCACTGGTGGTAAATTTGGCAAGTGATTAAGAAAATCAGTGCCACAGTTTCAAGCCGAAGTTGTTTGTTCCTTTTATTTTATATATTAGATTCAAATTTGGGGTATTTTTGGAACTGTAATATTTGTAAACATTTGCTAATGTCACTCGTCATATATAAGCAGTGCACTTGGTCCATTGCGAGTAATGTTTCAACACACTCTGGCTCTGACAAACTTTCGTGATTGGACCATTTGAACTGTGGTGCACCTTAGGAGTGTGCCCACGACCTACAGACGTCGAGAATCACAGCGACATAATTCTGATGGCAGAGTGAATCATGCTCTCTTAAAGACACGCTGCTTATAACCAAAGGAACCCGGTGTGCTTTTCAACTGGAAATGTTTAGCGACAACTTTTTTTCCATAAAGAGCGCGCTGTTGTAATGACAATTACCTATTTGCAAACAGAGGCTATTCTGCTGTTAACTTACCGCATCCCTCTCAGAGGAGACAGTTCATTGCTCTACGTTGCCAATCAGAATCTGTTTTCTCCTGTACTTACTGAACATCCGTGATGTGCGGGCAGATATCTACGAAGTGTAACAGAATAAATTATGCTATCACGAAATATCATATGAGATAAATAATTTTTTTTAAATAAAACAATTCAAGAAATATTTCCGCAGAACTCTTGTCCCTAGCAGTGTCGTAGTCTTCGGAATGATGCCCAAGTGGGAAAAATGAAGAAAGTAATCGGGCATTTCAAACTGCTTGCGTAGCTTGGCCCTGATAAAATCGGTTTACCTACAGAGATTAACTCTGTTAGTTCTCCATTGCGGTTAAGTTAAAACTGGAAGATTTAGTTTAAATCAATAATAGGTCTATAAAGTTTAATCTTAACTTATTTGTTCACTCTCTTCTACTATGAAAACGTAATTATTACAAATGCACCAATTTTCTATATCAGCCACCATAATTGCTCATTGTTATTACTGCTGCAATGAAAGTTCTAACGAGTAGGTCATAAACGAAAAACGAAATTTAGTAACTATTCACACATAAAATAAATTTTTAATGAGTTAATTATGTGATTAAATATATCATACTACGTAGTCATGTATATAGATTTGCAATGGCTAATCTTAAACACATTCATTATACGAGTCCTGTCTGTAACGGGGGTCTCAAAATGAACAGAAGTCACTTTTTTCACATGTTCGGGAAATGCAGAAACCTGCTGGAAAGTAGGATTGACAGAGCACTTTCCCCATCTTCAGTAAACCGCGCTGTTAGACGTCTATGTGTTGTCTATATGTATTGTTACGGACAAATGATTATTGTGGAAAAAAAAACATCGCGACTAGTTATATTTCAAATTGCTTAAGCTCAAATCGACTTTTGTGACTTGGAGATTTTTAACACGTGTTCTGTGTCTGCCGAGAAAACACACACATTCAGTATTGCCGTAAGTGAACTCTGATTGACCCGGTCAAGTTAGAAAATGTTTTCTTTCAAAGACACTTGGCCAGTAACCAAAATAAAATGCCAATCGTACACGTATGATACTGGAGAGTAGACTGCACGGAATATTTTTGAACAAACTTGGTGTCCCTATCTACAGGGACAGGCGATTTTCACCAGAAAAAACTTCCACGTAGGCTATATTTCAATATCCTACTTGCAGTTAACTGCCCACGTGTCTTCGCTACCATACTGTGTGGTAGTTGATAGCCAGTCAAGTTTAGGTGACTCCGCTCCTGTGACTGTCGATCCGACACCTGAGACACGTTGTAGTCAAAACTATGAAGTCACCAATGTGGATCTCCGTTGTTGTGTTTTTCAAATACAGCTCTACAAGGAATGTTTTTGTGTAAACCAGGTGTTTCTACCTGTCTATAGAAACAATTTTCCTTTTCACGAAGACATTTCTCGACTGGTTGAACTCCGAAACGTTGATATTCAGACCCACTTTCCTGATTGGATGCTTCTGATTGCCATGCGCATTGTGTGTCGGTCCGCGAACCACACACGTTTAACGTCGGAGCAACTAAATTATGATTGGCCCAGCCAGGTAAGGAAATATATTCTCTGGAAATATGTCGCCAACGACCAATATAAATTTGCAAGTGTAGACGCAGGATATTGAATTGTAACCTGCGCAAATATTGTAAGGCGAAACACATGTGTTCCTATACGCATACAATAGTTTCACTACGGCAGAGAAAAATACGAACTGCGAGCCATTTGGAGAGCAGGTAAGAGCGAGTTGTAGTGAGCAAGTGCAGGAGCGAGGCAGTTGATTGGCTGTCAGGCCTGACCTAGCCCACTGCGTTTCGATCCACTGCCTCTCGCCCACCGCTGGAGCGGCAACTCGCCCTCTCCTTATGCACTTGTACACGCTCACTAGGTCGCCACTTGTGCATGCACAGGAGCTTATCACTAAGTACATGCACTTGTGTGGGCAGTGCGTCAACTTCGCCTTTCCTTCTGCAGCACCGTACACTTACACCCTCTTGGCATGTTAGCGCCACAAGAGTCCACGCATCGCTCCTGTCCTGGTCACGGGCTTGCTTTATTACTTCCACTTGGTTCCACGTGATACGGCCAGGACGTTTTCTCTGTTCTGGCTGAAGAGTCGCTGAGGGCGTGTGTAGACGTCTGTGCTAGAGACATGAACTAAATGCACGAGTGTATGTTTTGCTAGACTGACTTGCAGCGAAGTTCACGTACACTGTCCGTGGCAGGACGTCTCTGTTGCTGCGAAGTTTAACCAAACGAACTATAGAATCATGCCATTTACTTATAGTGAAATTGCACCACCTGACCTGAAAATTATATTTTTTAACAATGCAATTTTTAAAAATAAATTATGGTAGTTTCTGTAAAAATAAAATTAATGCGTAGACAGAAGTGTGCCTTTAGTTATTTTTTAGATAAAATTCTCGGTTCAGTTTAGCTTCCTAAATTCTTTACAACATTGAAACAAATATTTCAACATTTTTCCAGCTGTATATTATAAAATTATTTCAACAACTGTTTCCCTAGCCTCTGTTTGCAAAATTGGAAAAAATATGAACAGTGTAGGGTCACGGACCGATGCCGCTCCTGTCAGTTATACAATCACTCAGTGTTTTCTAATAGCAGCTTAATGATGTAGACCAATAATTGCAGTGACGTGAGTTAACGTAACGGTCTGCTACTGCCGATGAACTCTGGCTGGGTAAGATCCTGTGTGCACTGAAGTTCGACGTCTGCAGAACATCACAATGTCTGTGGTTCAACACATGATTATTCTGGAATGTTCTGAGGGCGGCAGCATTCGACGTAAAAGTATGTTTTTTTTAACTTTTACAATTAAACAATTATGAGTTTGCACTGAGAAAAATTTTTTTTTTTGAAGGAATGAGAATGTTATAGCCATAACCCATCCAGACTATATATAAGCAATCTAGTGTTGTTAGATGTCTGTCATTGTACCTCTAACTACTAGGAGGTATATTCTCTAGAAAAGAGCACTTGTTTTCTTGCTACTAATAGTTTCTTTCAAAGAATAACTTCAGCCAGAACTGTAATGAACAAATACGGCGTTGTGTTGCTGGTTCACAAGTTTGGTTGCTTCTTTCGTGAAACCAGATAAAACTGTCCTGTTCTCACTTATCTGCTCATTTTGTTTCAGTGTGCCTTAGGTTATATTAATTATGTTATCAAAATTACATTTCGTTACACATTTNTCTAATTCCAGCTGTGAAATGTTTTCGTTTCACTTAAAGAAACAATGATAGTGACTGTTAAGGAATCGTCAGTTTGCAGAAAAATGCGCAGGTTGAAACTTGCCTTCCTGCAGACTAACTAACAGTAAGCGATCTCAGTGCTGATGAGCATCACACAGAGGACTGAGGGTCACGCTGAGCTGACAAGCTCAGCTCACTCAAGCAACGTATCTCAGTGCACACGTCACACATCCTCTGGTCGCATGTCCTTGTGAGTAGACGTCCTCTTCTCTGGCCGGAGCAGAACCTCACACGCGTTCACTTTATCATTATCCTTTCATTAATGCTGATTAAGTACATACAAGTAGCCACTACTTGAAAGAAAACTAGGCCACAAAGTCTCCACAAGTTGTTATCAATCAAAAATACTTTGGCTCAGATTTAGTTTTCGTGAATTGCTGATTTTGATTGTTCGGCTTGTACGTGTCTGCTTGCCAATCACTGATGTTGATGCGCAACCGTAAGTAATTTATTGGTTTTTTTGTATGAAGGCTGTTCACGGTAAGCTGAGCACTTTTAGAAACCCTGCTTAAGATCTACTTGTATGCACATTGCGTATTATTCCACCATATGTAAAATTAACTTGGCCATGTGCCTGATATTTTTATTCATACGTCGGTGACGTAAAAAAGTGGAATTGTAAAAATAATAAATATCTTACAAATTGTCAAATTTTTACACTAACGCGCATTAAGAAAAAAAGCGTAAAGCAAAATAAATAGTTTCAATATTCACAAAAGTTTACCTGATAATTGTAATTCAACTTTGAGACGTAGAAGTACTTTACCTCAGTCGTTAGTAGTTTTACTGGACGCTTGTCAGTTCGTGAACACGTTTCAATTACGCAGTTAGAGGCAGCGACATTTTTCAAAGGTTGCTTTCAAAAGCGTTCACTTAACCGCGAGCAGCCAAGAAGAAGCTGTCTTCTCACAAACACACGGAAAGGAAATATACAATTGCACGTGCGGGATACAAAAGACTGCCCTACACGCTAATTGTTCCGCAAGATAAGTGTCCCTAAAGTAAGGTCCGTAAATTTCGTTAGTTACTACCTCATCAGGTAATATTTGAGTTCCATGTTGAACTGGAGCCAGCATCCGCTATTTATTGCCTGCCGTCAGAGAGAGAAGCCTCTGAACTGGGTAGCTAATGATCCACCCTCACTGCTGCTTCCTTTTCATTACTGGCTCACAAACAAGAAGTCACCGTGGTGTAGTGGTCAGAACACACACTTGCTCGATTCCCTGTGACGCCAACATTTGCATTGAGAAACGTTGTGGACGTTGCTGTTGGCCGATCGGTTTTTTTGATGTGCTCCCATTGCTGATAACTCCTTCACCTTGCCTCAACCTCAGCAGTGCTAAGACTCCTGTTAGTTCAGCAACAGCTTACACAGAACTGCTGTCAAACAAAAATACACAAGTATAGCTGCTTAAAATCTGCATTGGTAGAACTCCCCCGTTAAGGCGTTCAAGATGATTAAATTATTATATACCTTTTTATCGTATATCTTTTTTCGTTGTGATATGGAATAGAAGTATACAAAAAGTATGATATAAGAGAAAAAGCCCTTTTAAAAACGATTAAAAAACGTTATTGGATATTTTTAATCTATACACATCTCCGTAAAAATCGCAAAATCGAAAAAAATTATAATAATACATAAATATAAATCTCAAAGTATTCGTTAACATTGTCAGAACGACATGATAAATATTTTTTTTTGTAAACTTGTTAAGGAGCTTGTTTGTATTTAGATTTTAATTTTTTGTGTTATAATTTAAATTCTAAATAGTAAGAAAATACATTGTTACCGCAAGTGAACCTAGAGCAGGATTTCAAAGAAATTGCAACATGCAGACCCGATGATTTAAATAAATACCTGTGTTCAAATCAAACTTAACGTTAAAATAACTTTTTAAATTAATACTAATCAAATTTTAAGTAAAAATACTAATAGTTATGCTAAAAACCACGATAAAAAATATTTTTTCAAATAATTTGGCATTTTAAATTCATTGTCGTCAATATAATGCCACGTCCGTACTGACGCCGCCTTACAGGCGAGAACAATGTGTAGACATCGTCCGCACTGACGCCGCCTTACAGGCGAGAACAATGTGTAGACATCGTCCGCACTGACGCCGCCTTACAGGCGAGAACAATGTGTAGACATCGTCCGTACTGACGCCGCCTTACAGGCGCGAACAATGTGTAGACATCGTCCGTACTGACGCCGCCTTACAGGCGAGAACAATGTGTAGACTTCGTCCGTACTGACGCTGCCTTACATGCGTGAACAATGCGCTCGCTTATATTATCCATCATCCATGATGAAGTTTCCTTACAAGAGTGCAATTACGAGTGTTATTGGAACTAGTGGCAGTAAATAAATTCAAGTAGCTTAGAAGGCTGTATAATAATTTCTGGCACAACCTTCACTAGGATAAAGATATATATCATATGCTACACAATTAGTTTGAAGTGGCAGACGGAATGTAAAGCGCATTCCTCAAAACAATCTGGTGTTGAATAACTTCACTACTCTCGAACACGGACTTGTTCTTTTTTGCAGCGCCAGAAAAATTACGTATATTTTTTATCGTGGCAGTCAGTCACAACCAATACACAACAATCATGTCGAGCAGTCAACACCAGGGCCGCCTGTATATTAGCGAAAAGGTGGCACGACCAGTTCCACTCCAAAGCACTTTAGTTCACATTTTCCTTGGCCAAGCGTCTTATCATCCTGCTCGCGGGGTGCCGACGTTTATAGTCGGAGTAACTTATCTCTTGATGTCGCAATCAGGTAAGAATAAGTAGTCTCTCAAACACAAGTCAAAGAAACGTTGCAAGCGTGTACGCGTGATATAGAGGTCTAGGCTGCGCGTTCATCTTTTCAGGATGAACAGGTGGTCCTTCCAACAAATACCACATGCTGATTTCTTATATGGTACCTAGACAGTTAGCCTTCTCACTCGTTACTGCCAATAATACTGAGCAAAAATGGAGGTTTCTCTTTTTCTGAGAGTACAAGAGAAGGACTAGATTATTTTAATTAGGACTTTCGTTGTAAGTTTTACTAATGTGCGTCACAACCACAATATTTTGCACTGTCGGTAACAAGGTCTACATTTACTCCAGTACTACCAACAAAACTTTACTCTACTTATATATGTTTTGCGTAATCTGACATTTAAATCCACGTTGTACTTGTATAACGTTTCCCAGTCGTAATTAACAAATTGTTTTCTTTTATGTTTATTTAAAACCAAATTAACAGCTGTTTTTATATTTTGAGAACTAATATTTTCCTGTAAGTAAGTAGGTACACAATAATGAACCATTAAAATTGAATGTGATCGGATAGGTCTTTAATAGTACCATACTTAAACATAACCAGTTAAAGGATTCGTCTTGCAGGGTGGGGTAGTGCAAATAGACGATTTAATACGGAATCATTAAATGTAATAAACGTGAAAATTTGCATTATATTCAGGGAGCACTCCAGATTTCATACTCTAGATTTCAAAGTCCTGTATTCTCTCGAAACTGCGTCACTTATATGTTTTTGCTACACCAAGCATCTCCTCACTTGTTTGTTAGTGATTAGGAAATTTCACTCTCAGTTGTGTGATAATGGTTCAACATTGTTCAGCGTCTAACAAGAGAACACTGCGGGTTTCCACACATATCTCACGACGCTCATTGCCCGATCCTGTAAAATAAAAGACTCATATTCACAGCGCATGTTGCACAAAAACGTATATATGATCAGAAATAATGACATCAGAATTGAAATATCATTCATCTGACTGCAGTAGTTTGTCGTTGATACAAATTCTTATTTTCGTAATTAGTTAACGCCAAATTTACAAGCGGAATGCACATTGTTCAAAGGTTTGAGACGAGGCCTCGCGTAGTACCGTTAACAGATTTGTAACAAACCTAACACTAATTCGTCGCAACACCTGACGTGATAAAATCACAGGAGACTAAACTGGATACATCTAAATGACAGTGAATGCTACACATTCGTTTTGCAGCACGATGGACTTTATATTATCCTCTAAACCTTGACTCCCCTGCCAGGCCACTCCTGGATTTTTGCATGTGGGAATCGTTCCGGACGATGCTGCTGGTTGGTGGGTTTTCTGGGGGATTTCTCATTTCTCCTGCACTTGCATTCGGGCGCTTCTCCATTCTCTCCTCATTTCAACACCATCAGCTATCAATACCTCTTTGTTAAGAGCCGTCCAAATCACTTAACTTATACATTGCCTGCTGCCACAGCAATTTTGCTTCCTGCTTACTAATAGCTCACAGTCACAAATGCCATGTATAAAGAACCGTTGTCCAATCACAACAGCAAACGAGAAACACAGACTTTCAGTTAGCAATGGAACGCGTTGCCGCGATGAAGAGTTGTATGACTGAAGGCCGGCAATTACGAGGGCTTAGATGATAGTTACAACGGTCGTGTATAATTAACAGTAGTGAAGTCACAGCAACCAAAGAGCGAAATCGATGTGCAGTCAGTCATTGAATGCATTGAGGCGATGCAGGGTTGTATGGCTTAAAGCCGAGAACTACAAGCGGTTTAGTAGATAGTCACAAAGATAGTGTATAATAATCTGTAAGCCAGTCACAACAGCAAAAGAGATAAACAGATATGCAGTCAGAAATAGAATACACTGACATGATGCAGGGTTGTATGACTGAATGCTGGGAACTACAAGCGTTTAGCTGATAGTGACAAAGGTCGTGTATATTGAACTATAATCCAGACTCAGCAGCAAGAGAAAGTCTTTGGTCTCCAGTCAGACATGGAGAGCATTGACGAGATGCATGGTTGTATGATTGACGTTCGAGAACGGCGAATGCTCAGGTGATTGTCAAAGTGGTCGCATATAACGAACAATGATCCAGTCACAACAGCAAAAGTGAGACATAGGTGTTCAGTCAGTCTCGAAATGTGTTAACATTATTCACGTTGTGCGACTGAATGTGGGGAATGAAGAACTCAGCTGATAGAGACTGCATATGCAGGAGAGTTCTTGAAGGCAGGTACCATAACAAGGGTCATGAGTGGTGAGTCAGCTGTGTGACTCAATACCCAACAGGACATCTGCAGGAGAGTCTTTGCAGGCTGCTACCTAAACAAGGGTCATCAGTGTTAGGTAAGCTGGGTGACTCAAGACCTAACAATACATCTGTAGGAGAGACTTTGCAGGATGGTACCTAAACAAGGGTCATGAGTGGCGAGTCAGCTGGGTGACTCAAGACCTAAAATGACATCTGCAGGATAATCCTTGCTGGATGGTACCATAACAGGTCATGTGTTTTGAGTCAGCTGGGTGACTCCAGACCTAACAAGACATGTGCAGGAGAGTTCTTGCAGGCTGGTAACATAACAAGGTTCATGAGTGGCTAGTCAGCTGGTTGACTCAAGATCTAACGAGACATCTGATGGAGAGACCTTGCAGGCTGGTATCTAAACAAGGGTCATGAGTGTTGAGTCAGCTGGGTGACTCAAGACCTAAAAAGACATCTGCAGGAGAATCCTTGCAGGCTGGTACCATAACAGGTCATATGTTTTGAGTCAGCTGGGTGACTCCAGACCTAACAAGACATCTGTAGGAGAGTCTTTGCAGGATGGTACCTAAATAAGGGTCATGAGTGGTGAGTCAGCTGGGTGACTCAAGACCTAACGAGACATCTGATGGAGAGAACTTGCAGGCTGGTATCTAAACAAGGGTCATGAGTGTTGAGTCAGCTGGGTGACGCAAGACTTAAAAATAAATCTGCAGGAGAATCCTTGCAGGCTGGTACCATAACAGGTCATATGTTTTGAGTCAGCTGGGTGACTCCATACCTAACAAGACATCTTTAGGAGAGTCTTTGCAGGATGGTACCTAACCAAGGGTCATGAGTGGCGAGTCAGCTGGGTGACTTAAGAACTAACGAGACATCTGATGGAGAGACCTTGCAGGCTAGTATCTAAACAAGGGTCATGAGTGTTGAGTCAGCTGGGTGACTCAAGACCTAACAAGACATCTGTAGGAGAATCCTTGCAGGCTGGTACCATAACAGGTCATGTGTCTTGAGTCAGCTGGGTGACTCCAGACCTAACAAGACATGTGCAGGAGAGTTCTTGCAGGCTGGTAACATAACAAGGTTCATGATTGGCTAGTCAGCTGGTTGACTCAAGACCTAACGAGACATCTGATGGAGAGACCTTGCAGGCCAGTAAAATAACAAGGTTCATTAGTGGCTAGTCAGCTGGGTGACTCAAGTCATAACAAGACATCTGTAGGAGAATCCTTGCAGGCTGGCACCTAAACAAAGGTCATGAGTGTTGATTCAGCTGGGTGACTCAAGACCTAACAAGACATCTGTAGAAGAGTCTTTGCAGGCTGGTACCTAAACAAGGGTCATGAGTGGCGAGTCAGCTGGGTGATTAGAGACCTAACAAGACATGTGTAGGAGAATCCTTGCAGGCTGGTACCTAAACAAGGGTCATGAGTGGCGAGTCAGCTGGGTGACTCAAGACCTAACGAGACATCTGATGGAGAGACCTTGCAGGACGGTACCATAAAAAGTTTCATTAGTGGCTAGTCAGCTGGGTGACTCAAGACATAACAAGTCATCTGTAGGAGAATTCTCTCAGGCTGGTACCTAAACAAGGTTCATGAGTGGCTAGTCAGCTGGTTGACTCAAGACCTAACGAGACATCTTTAGAAGAGTCCTTGCAGGCTGGTACCTAAACAAGGGTCATGAGTGGCGAGTCAGCTGGGTGACTCAAGACCTAACAAGACATCTGTAGGAGAGTCTTTGCAGGCTGGTACCTAAACAAGGGCCATGAGTGGCGAGTCAGCTGGGTGACTCAAGACATAACAAGACATCTGTAGGAGAGTCTTTGCAGGCTGGTACCTAAACAAGGGCCATGAGTGGCGAGTCAGCTGGGTGACTCAAGACATAACAAGACATCTGTAGAAGAGTATTTGCAGGCTGGTACCTAAACAAGGGCCATGAGTGGCGAGTCAGCTGGGTGACTCAAGACATAACAAGACATCTGTAGGAGAGTCTTTGCAGGCTGGTACCTAAGCAAGGGCCATGAGTGGCGAGTCTGCTGGTTGACTCCAGACCTAACAAGGCATATGAATGTGCACAGGTTGTAGCTATGTGCTGGCGATCTGCCCTCGTTCATTGCTAACATACGTTTCTAACCACGCACATCACAGAACAAACTTCGATTCTTCCACTTCATTTTATCCAGTTTGTTACATAAACATGTTTTCTATCGCCTTTTTTTTTTGCGTGCTTATGTGTTGCACTCAAGTAATATTGTGATTTACGCTGTAATTATCTCTATCGTTTTTCTTGTAGTCGATAAACACTTTACGCTCTCTGCGTGGTCGGTGATGGTAATATTAACTATTCATAAACGAGGGAGTCAAAAATGTAATGATAAAAACAAAAATAATAATGTTTACATATATTGCAAATTTTCTGTTTTTATGATATGATGTAGTGCATCAAATGTAAATATTGAAGACATTAATTCCGTAATTTGAAACGGTTTGAAAATGCCTATGTTTAATTAGCTTATCAATTCTAGAGAAAAATAAAACTTTCATTCAAGAACTATTAGACAGTAGTTAAATTATATTTAAATGTTTTTTTCAAGTAGGCATATTTCGCGGAGAAATTAAAAACAGGCTGCGCCAAAAGTTAAATCTAGTAAAAAATGTTACACAGTCGACATCAACATTTTCATTTGAAGCGTATTAATTATAATTTCATATCTTAAAGTTTAACAGTATACAATTACACTTTTGGACGATATTTTCAAAACATTTTACATTGTTTTGAAAATATCGTCTAAAACCTACAATTTCTATAGCAAATGATACATGACTTACGGATATATAGAGGAGCTAAGTTAGTCAACTACTGAAACTTTTTGTTGATGTAAGTGTTACATAATATACTTTTGATACTAATATTTAACTTAAAAACAGTAATATAAACATTTTGAGCTCTGCTCTAGCCATTTATATTTTTCATGCTGTGAACGAACAAATGCAATCTCTAAATTATAAATAGAGCTCACTATGTACAATATTGCTGTTGAGAATATTTTGGTGTAAGTCTACTATTAAATTGATTAATGTTGTAATAATATACCCATGGCCTACTATTACATTTGTTCATGTTGAAATTATATTGCCCATATGTTCCGCTTTTCGTGGAGTAACACACCCCTAAATCGCACATGTTCCCTCCGTAGCAGGCAAGATTTCAAGCACTTACTATTAACTTGTAGAAACTTCAGACTGAATCTGTGTGACTTTTAACAAATAATAAAGAAGAAGCATCTACGAGAACTAGTCACGAGTTGGGACAAGTGACTTTCACAAATATGTTTTCCTCGCTGACTAAGACTTCAATATCCAGTGTGCAAACCTTTAAACTTCCTTCGATTACTCGCTACGTGTAGTCGTAAGATAATATTTTCTTATCTGAGTCAGTCAGTTAAGATTAGGTTACTCCAGTACTGACAGTACATAAGATAAGTAAAACTTAACATCATCCCAAGAAAGAAGATATGAGCGAAAATGTTTTGACGTAGCCCTACAGCACGATATGAAATCTCATCACGAAAATATGATGTACATGGCCGTGATAAATCTTTTCACTTAAATAAACTATATTTTATAAAAAAAAAGCCAATCATTGTTCTTGTGTAGGGACGATCATGTGGAATTTAATATGCTGCTGAGTTAATCCGCGAAATTTGCGTGTGTCTTAACAGAGTTTTTCGTTAACAGGTTATAATACAATTGTTATATATATATAGCATAATTTATATGTTTTTATTGAAGTTTGTAAATCTAACGTCTTTCGCTTTGGTTTCATTCACTTCGCAAGGTTGTGAAAAACTTTATCTGAAAGCTGTGCTGTTGAAAATATGTAAATTGTTCAGATGACCTGAGGCCAAAGGCGACCCTATCGCTTTACAAGGAATTCACTGTTCCGCCAGTCAGCAGGTTCGAAGTAACCGATACTTCAGTTAGTTTGACGTCACTGTTACAAAACCCTGCATAATCTTTAGAACGGTTTGCTTCTCATGTTCCCGCCCATTGTGTTTATCCTTACACTCACGGGATACGTTATCATTACAGATGATGCAACAAACTAATTTCACGTCAGCGACTGTACTTCTACCAACTCAGCACTGACTTACGCACCGATATACGCTGTCCACGGTAAAGTGAGCACTTTTGAGGCCCGATTTACATTTTACTTTAAGCCATTTTTTATCCTTTAACCACACTTTTAAAGAAACAATGCCATGAATTTAATAAACAAAGTGTATATATTCCACCGCACTTAAAATGTAACGTCTGAGGATAAAATAAAAATATTTTTTGACAATTATTTCTAATGAGAGGGCTTTCAAAAGTGCTCACTTTACCGTGAATAGCGTATAACTTTTGGAAACCTACACTGCGCTTGCTATTGTCACTTGTTGTTGACGAACGCGTCACTCTTGGTCGTGTAACTTCCTCCACCGGACCCTGTGAATGCTTACTGGTAGAAGCGAAGACGTGATTTCGCTTCCTGAGCAATAACTGCACAGTATTATAAGATATGTTTAAGATTCAACTTTGTTAACACAGACATTGGAGGGTGAGAGACATGTGTCAATGCGGGACGCGCTCATCGAATTCTGCAGATTTATGGAAGGTTATTTATAAAAATCAACAATGCGTGAGCGTGAAACATGGTTTTGACCAACATTCAGAGTCAAAGTGTGGTCATAGCGCAATGCCCTGCGTCACCACCAAGCGTGTAGCATCTCGGCGTCACAAAACCAAAGATTGACAGTTGCTCACAATGTTCGCAAAACTATCATGTGGACTTGCCCTTTCATTTTTATACTTTGGCTTACAAATGTCACTTTTGCTTTTGTCTTAATGAGCGACATGTACCTAACGATTATTTATCGCCAAGTTGGGCTTAACACTTATATAGTAGTCCTGATTTAGTCACCCTCTTGCTGTTTACTTGCTGGAGGACTTCCAGTCATTCCGACACCTATGTGAGCAAAAATAACACAGGTACACGTGAAAATGCAAAGATAAAATTAGTTCGTCGCAACACACGAAACCATACATTTTCCTGTTGGCCAATGCGTTTCGCGACTTCCCTTTCCCTAAAGGCTGGAAGCATCCAAATGCTAAAAAAAACACCGCAATAATTATCTTGGATAGATAATTTTTCAGTTGCGCCAATTTGGCTCAACAAGTTAGGAATAAGGCCAGAAGATAAGTTGGCTGAATGAAGGACTACGGTCGTGTATATACATACATATATACACGCGTCGCATGCGCTCGTCCAGTGTCTACTGCCCAAGTGAGCAGCTAGTTTCATCTCAGACTAGGTAGCACGACATCTCGTCCTTGCAAGGATCCACTGTGCTACCCCATGCCATGACCTGCGACAAGGAGGCATAATCTGGCACCGTTGACACTCTGATGTCACGACGCCGCCGAAACTCCCGTTTCTTAAGACGAGATGTGTCCTTACGCAAGCATTGACCAAATTTCTACTTCTTTCCTAGACGGAAAAATGGTACAAGATGATTTCAGTTTTTATACTTTTTCACGCCGCAATAAAAAATGAAAATCATTTAAATAAAAAATTTTACAATGAAATAACTGTGAAAATATAATAACGTTCATCTTGCTGTTATACAGGCTGTTGTGTCAGCCGATGAAAGCTCCTTTCGTTACACTACGATTGTAGACCATGATTCTGAATGCGTTATTGTGACATTAGAATTGCCATGACTTTGTGTTATACTTCAGTAACATGCTAGGAGCCGCCGATGTGTGTGTTAGTTTCATATATATCATTGGATCTCCGCTCAAAATACACGCCCTTGAGAAGTGTGAACTAATAGTGTACATTGAGAAATCGTGTGCCATAATTCCTTGTGGGCGAGCCAAACAAGATAACGAGCTCCATCTTCGTCAGCAGCCAATGAGCAAATGGCATCTGCTCAAGTAGCTAGAGAATTGTGATGTCTAGCCTGGTGAATTTTTATAGCGCGAAATCATAAGATCTCTAGACATCATTCAATTTTGTATTAGGATACGAACGTGCCCAAAGATACAGCTTATTGTAAATTGACCGTTACTGACTCAGAGCCATCCTGGGGATGTTTGGTAAACTGTGCTCAATTTACAACTATAACTGAAATGTATGTTGTGTTGTAAATCCTGCATTTATCCAAACGAATTTTTAAAAAAAATTAGCCGTCCCCGGCTGTGATCTGTATTTGTGTAAGAAGCTCAGAGCTACAGCAGGGGAAGACTGCCGAGTTCACTGACCTGCAAGCCGTACTTTCCAGTCGCTCGCACAGCGAGACACTACTGGTCTGCTTCGCGGCGACAGGCCAATTTCACTCTTTATTCCACTGCGTTCACATTCGATCCCTCTTTCTCTGCCCACATTTGACAAGCGGAAGTCCCTCAGGCACGCCGCTTCACGTCACGTGGCCATGCTTCATCCCGTTTCCTGTTTGCTGCTGAGTGGTGAGCATGATGCAGCCACAGCAAGTTGTGACGACTGCTGTTCACGAGTCAGTCAACACCGCACACGTCCAGTGAAGTAGCACAGAGGTCGCCCACTGGACTCGCAGTCAGTAAGACTTGAGCTTTTTCCCTGTCAAGCCATCGACATTACTGTTTCACATGGTTTCCTGAAGTCGCTCCAAGCGAATGCTGGCATGGTTCCTTAATACAGGTCCTGGCCGATTCCTTCACAGTTCCGGAATGAGTAGGATTCTCCTCATCTTTCCGGGGAATTCAAAACACATAATAAAAAAATGTCGCATGGCCAGTAACACTTTCTGATGGCTAATCTAAAGATACTATGTCATTTCGCGGTATGCAAAGGTTAGAGACTAGACTTCATAAAACTTAGTTTATTCGAGCAGATGTCATTTTCTGACTGGCTGCTGATACATTCCGTGCTGTCTCCTGTTCGCCCAGACCACACGGAGTTAAGCCATCCCGATTGCTGAATGTAAACTACTCATTCATACTTCCCCAAGTCGTGTCTGATAAGCATAATGACATTTGTGATACTGGCATTCGTGTGACACCGAGCATATTACCAATTTATAACGAAAAATGTCATGGTCTAATATGTATACGGAAATTTCGTGTTACTCTCTGAGAGCTCACTAGTTTTCATTGTCTTGCATATATTCAAATTTGTGCCGATTTCGTAGGCTTCTGCTGAAGTGAGCAACTGTTTACCTTTTAGGCTCAATTAGACAGGCTGCCGTTAGATGTTTCCAATTGGTCGAAATCCGTCCAGTGTGTGACAAACGAACTGTAGTCCAATCCGACAAGAAATACTGATGCACGTGTATTTGGTTTCTATACTATATTCAAATAACAAAGACAATTTCACAGCTCTCTAGGTCTCATTCGTTGCTGACACTATATTCCCTAGTCTCACAAAAATCCACTGCCTGAGATATGAAGCTCAAACACACTTCACTAGCCCCAATATATAACAGCATTATGCCGATAGACGCATAGCTCCGAACAAAGAATTTATACGTTACAGCACCTAAAACGGTTAATTAATGTGTGGAAAAAAGGATAATCTATATTTTATCGTTGTAATCGAACTTCCGGAAACACACACAATATCATAATAATATTTTCACAAATAAACCTCTTCATTCTTTTATTTATTCTGAAATATGTTCGTTTAATGAATTCTAAATATTTTGGTTTATTAAAAAAAATATTTCCAGCCACCGCGAAGTACGATAGGTGTCTTGTTACAAACTGATAATTTACTGCAGGATTTTGAGCAGTTCAAACTTGCCTTCCATCACAGAACTAAAAATAAAAACTTATATTCCTTTATGGTCGGTTATTCAGTTCGTAGTCAGTGAGCAAACAGCAGTGTGGACATCACTGCACAGTGGACAAGTAAACATAGACGAGATGCCGTGGCAGAGTCTTTAATCTGGATGTACCCATTATCTGATATGCTGGGAACAGGCCTTGTAACTGATTGGCTTCTGCTTGCTGCAAAAGGTTCACTACTGGCTGAGCTGCTAGCTCTTAAAAAAAATTTGTGCTTTTACAAGAAAAATCCTTGGAAATCAAGTTCCCTAGAAAATCCTTTCTGAAACTACAAAGTGTTTTCTTGTACAATCTGCAAAACATTTAATTGTAATATCACAAATGATAGCTTTGTATTACAACTGACATAATCCAGAAGTGCACATAAAATATTGGTTTTCTTCTAGAAAACAAATTTGATAAAATAATAAGAGAAAATAACATAAAATAAATTTCAAAATATTATTTACCAAAAAAAAAAAATATCACCTTACCAGCACGGGGACTAAAACCCTAAAGCCTTGTGGTATTAGCCGGCAGCTTAACCACAAGACCAACTTAAATTACGAGCTTTAAATTTATTTTTACCCTAAAAATAGTGGGAAGTGCTTACAA
The DNA here is from genome assembly GCA_002778355.1 of Clitarchus hookeri. Taxonomy (NCBI): domain Eukaryota; kingdom Metazoa; phylum Arthropoda; class Insecta; order Phasmatodea; family Phasmatidae; genus Clitarchus; species Clitarchus hookeri. The sequence goes on along the minus strand of NQII01000460.1, from coordinate 610,119 downwards.
AATTTTAATTTATCCGGTTAAGAAGAATAGATAAATTTATTTCATTTTAAGATTTAAGTTTTTATGTTATGAGATTTGGATGGCTCTTAACAACGAGGTATTGAGAACCGATTTAAGAGTTCTGTGTAGCAAAGAAATGATAAGAGTAACTGAATAATACGGGCACGTTTTATTAAAATGATCGTTTTATTATGATTATTTGAGTTGGTGTTTAGTGTTTTATGTTATTCAACCTTGATAACATTTATTTTTTGCACGCAGCTACACTTTTTATCACCCATAGTTTTTGCACAACCAACTATATACGATTTTACGTTTTTGATTGTCCGCCATTTTGCCGAATCTTGTGTAAACGGGTCAGTAGAGTACAAACATTTCTTGCGGAATATTACAAACATGGCCCTTGTAGTTTTACAATCGAGTAGTTTTAAAAGAGAAATCTTTGTAATCTGACAAGCATTCGTAAAATTACAAAGAATTTCTCAGAAAATTACAAAAAAAATTTTTACAGCGTAGTACATCAAGTGCTGATCGGCGAACGGCTTTCCAACATTTTGCTGGTCAGAGACACCATTGGAATAATACAATTTCCTCATATCCATAATGATTCGGGAATTGCAAATTTTGTGTTATTGATAATTGACGTAATATATTTCACTACCCTATACGCACTTGAGCACAATTCTTGATTCCATTGGCTGCTGGTTTCTATACTGCGTCGTTCAGACGTATGACGGCGTTACAAGAGATAAGCCACTCTGCTGCGGAACTGTTGCTACTGGCTAACAGAGTACTGTGGACGTGTGACGTAAGTAGTTGGCCAGTAGCAGAAGTCAAGCGAGTGAAGAGCATCTCGCAGTCTACTCTACTGCCAGATTATAGCGCTAATTCTGCACGTGCGGACTGGTGATAATTCATACACGCGAGGAACTCCCCTCACTTTTCTTTGTACAGTGCAGATGATTAAAGCCACGACCTGTGCATCGTCCGAGATGTAAGACACCGTCACTGAAATTATAACATTTTACTTTTTATAACTGGTGGAATGTGGTTCCTGTGTAACCCGTTGTGTACAAAATTGTGCAGAAACACGCGCTGAGTCGCTTCTTCAAGACGTGACTGTGAAAACCTCTACAAGACTTGTGTTGCACTTCATTCTACCAATAGAGCAATTTGTAAGAACATCTAGACCCCTTCAGATCTACTTTTACTTGTGGTTTCCGATGTTCCATTTTGATATGTACTGTACTTAAACCAAAAGAACTCTTGTTTCTTTGACAAAGTATATGAACTGCAGGCTTAAGATTCAGCCCTATACTGCGAGAAAATATTTATTTGTGGATACTATATAATTAAATTGGAAAAGTACTTGTTTACAACGAAAAATATTTTGCTCACTTATCTAATCTACTAATGCTCCAAACATCTGCGTTCGTTCCTTTAAACCAAATAAACCATTTAAAAATAATTGGTTGGCCTGAATAACTATTTGGTTGTTCCAAAATCGTCTATATACACAAAACTATTTTACAAGTGCGTTTAACTAACCGGTTTGGTTATCGTAAACATTAAAAATAGCATGGTGGAGTCAAATCAATATTTCGTTTGGAGTCAATAACGCATTTTTTAGTTGCCTGAAACAATCAAGTGTCTATTATTACATTTTTTTTGCGGCAACAAAATTAGCTTGGTAGAGAACTGGCATTTACGTAGTTGGCTGTAGGGTAATCTGGTCATTTGATCGTCTTCGTCTGACAATACGGTTCAAAAGTTTGTTTGTAATTTTCGTGATAAGTAGAGGAGCAAAAGAGTTTTTTGGTGAATTTATTTATCCTTAATAATGGTAGAAACAATTTCAATGCAACAGGTTCAGCAGGAAACAAGAAAGTACCTAAAGCTGTAAAACTAGGACACATTTCTTCGCGTGCGTATCCTATGTTAAAGACAATGTAATCGAAAACATTTGAGCGTCCTCAGTAGTCACGTTAGCCGAGTTTCCTGAGGCATTACGTGGCGGCGAATAAGTTTCCAATTCGAAACATGGTCATGTTCTCACTTTGTTTAATGTATGTCGAGCAATATCAATATTTGGTTGCAACAACCAAATCGTACAAGTTTTTGTGACAAATAAATATGAACAGAATAATTTGGTTTCAGCAACAAAATATTAATTTGCCCCAACACAAGCCATTTACTTGGTTGCACCGACCGTATTTTGTTTTATTAATTAAGCCTTTTCCTCAGTATTGTAATGTAAACCATTTATAAGAAGCGCAAAAGCACGGCTTACGATTCAGTTTTTACTGGGTAGACCACTTGGCCTTGAGCATCGCAGCGCGCAGTGCCGATAAAATAACCTTCTTTTGCGTTACTACGCAGCTATGTCAACTTCATCACAATGGGTTAACTAATGTTGAGTTAGTAGTGTTTCAGTAGCTGGTGTCAGAGTTCCGGGCTAAGAGTGCACTGCGAGTTATATCAAAACAAGAAGTACATTTATAACTGGTTTCTGGTGCCAGAAAGCGCCTTCACTAAGAGCATTCGGTTTTCGATAAAAATATTTCCCACCCAATCCAAACATAAGTTTAATACATGCAAACCTGCAGCTCCTCTCATATTGCTGTCCACGTATTTCTGTGTGAAGGCATTGTGGCACGTGTTTGGCTGATAAAGTCAGGATTAGGTTTCTACGACGTCTGTGATTCGTGCGTAGATTCGTAACATGCGTCACATTCTTCCAATCACGAAAATGGTTGCAAAGAAACTGCATTGAAGCACAACTAGGAAGGATAACTTTTTTTAAACGAAAATTGAATGGGTTTAGTTATACTCAAGGGGACAAAACTTTTTGGGTAAAGAGATCCTTTTTAGCTGTATTTCAGAACACTTGGATCAAATCCATTTCCATAACTGATTGATTTTAATTGTTATGTGTCTTATGTTCATGCTCATGAATTGCAAATGTTCAATACTGGAATGAACTTGTTCTTAATGGCTCAGTCGATTATCATTCAATCAAACATCGGAACAGTGGAAACTGCCTAAAATCAACGAATTTTACTGCATATCTGTTGAAACTGCCCCACTTGAATCCGTAACATTCTACTGATTTCTACTGATTCCTATTGAATTGCACTGTCGTGCCAGTTAAACCTCAGCACACTTCACTGACTCGCCAAGATAAAACAGCACCTTAATTGAAGATTCAGAGAAATTATTCTAGCGATTGAAATCAGTGATTCAGAATTAGAGGCACGCGGCCAATAACGAATGGAAAACTGGTGTTGTGGCCGGCGAATATTGAAACTCATCCTGCGTGCTACTAGTTCTCACGGAAATCAGGTCGTGCTAGTAAACTGCAGACACGTTCTGTCACGTATAAAACATTAGTTCGTTTGTAGGCGATGGAATAACGAAGTGGGCTGTGTTTGAAAGAGTTGAAGATGTGAGTGGTGAACGTGCATGTTGCCGGTGACGGCGTGGTTGAGGGCAGAAGTGGAAATGCACCGCGGAGGAAAGCAGAGTGGCTCGTCAGCGAGACTGAAGAGCACTGCTGCAGACGTGGGCACATCCAGCGCACGGCCGAGTCGCATTATCGAGGTGATCGATCCCAGCGGCACATGAATGCCGTCATCAAGCCAGGAATCAATCAAGCTGCCAAACAATCTCGCTAGGCGTCTCGTTTGGTTGTTTGTGTGGTGGCGCGCAGACGCTGCATCGCGACGCTGATTGCACACTTGTGATTCTCTCGCCCACGCAACACGGCACTCGTCTTCACTCACTCTCGCCCTCTCTACCGTACACGCCGAGGAGCCTCGCTACACGCGAAGCCTACTGATTGGCTCTATGGCACTCTGAACCGACCCTTCATCTCATTAGCTGCTACCTTCTGCTCAAGATGCCCTATGCTATTTCGCGCATTGATACTACTTATTCGTGTTTAGAGTGTAACAAGAAACGTTCTAGGCACTGACTGACTACGCGATACTGTCTGATTGGCTACTGTGTGCTGCGGAAGATGCCGTACTGGCTGCGATGACGGCTTGCATGATACTTCCCAGGCAGTGATTTGCAAACGGCGTTCACCATGTTGCTGTCATTGTGCTGGCGTGTGCGCTTGTATTTCGCCATGTAAGCGCCGCTTTCGGCTCTTGTGCTTAATTATTTGGTTTCCCGCTCATGCCACTAGAGGCATGGAATTTGCGACAGTCGCTTGGCCATAACTACAGATACCTAATTTTCGCGGAAAAAACTCCTGTCTAGTATTTCAAATCAACTTACGTGATATCCACTTCCGTTATTGGATGGTTTGTAAGTGTTACACGTATTAGGTGCCTGCCTGCAAATCACTAACTTTAAACATCAGCATCTACAAGTTGTGTTGGCCTTCCTTCTTTGCATCCCGCTCCCCCCTTCTACCTTATAAGTGTAATGAAAATTCTCTTAAAGAAAACACGTATTAACATAAGTATGCGAAATCGTTTGGACATATACGTAAATCTGTGTTATTTTGTATTGAACGTGAAATGAAATGAAAGCACGCTTTTGTTCCAAAATAGAAGTTAATTTTGTATACGTAGTGAGGAAAACTTACTTTTCTGCTAGTTTTCAAATGTATTCGACACGCCGTGAGAGACTGTGAGTCGGTAAGAAGCCTGCCAGGGAACAAGTGTGGAATGTCGTGCTACTTTGTGTGGAACTCACTGCGGCAGCAATGTACTGAGGCTACAGATACCTAGCAATGTGCAGTCCAGCATGCGTGAGTCTTAATGTTCCTCTCCTTTAGTATGTCTTCAACGTGCGTAGCTTTTAACTCTCGGCGGCTCTCAATTAACCTCAAATTNTAACATAAGTATGCGAAATCGTTTGGACATATACGTAAATCTGTGTTATTTTGTATTGAACGTGAAATGAAATGAAAGCACGCTTTTGTTCCAAAATAGAAGTTAATTTTGTATACGTAGTGAGGAAAACTTACTTTTCTGCTAGTTTTCTAATGTATTCGACACGCCGTGAGAGACTGTGAGTCGGTAAGAAGCCTGCCAGGGAACAAGTGTGGAATGTCGTGCTACTTTGTGTGGAACTCACTGCGGCAGCAATGTACTGAGGCTACAGATACCTAGCAATGTGCAGTCCAGCATGCGTGAGTCGTAATGTTCCTCTCCTTTAGTATGTCTTCAACGTGCGTAGCTTTTAACTCTCGGCGGCTCTCAATTAACCTCAAATTATAAATACTTCGAAACTGCTAAAACTAGTTTTTACGGTAGGCTGCACTTCCCGGTTCTCTATATACTCCAAATATCGTAATTTGTTCTTCGGCTTATTTCTAAGTGCCTTGGATAGTGTGACGGAATGAGCTTGGTCACATGTGTGAAAAATGTTACCATCTTTTAATGTATAGGGTTTACATTGGTACTTGTCATGGCTTCCAGCCGACAAGCATTTATGCTAGAGCATAGAAACGCCTGCTCCACACAGAGTTCCACCTTACAAGACGCGTGACACCTGTCGTCGCGCCTCCCTACAATACAGACTTGTATCGCGGGTAGCTGCGTGCAACTTGCAAGGCGTTTAGCCTGCGCGCCATGGACACTCCGTCTCGTTATTGGAGAACAATTATGTCATTGATCAAAAGATTGTGATTGGCTGTTGATGTGGTACTGTGTTTCCGATTGTTTTGGAGGCTTGGCCTACGATTCGTTCTTTAAATTGGGCTTTATTTTGTGACTGTGCACGGGATATGGATTTTTTTTTGCAAATAAAAAAATATATATTGCACCTTTATTTTTATAATTACATTCAAAAAGAAAATTGTAAATTTTAGGAACACACGTAATAAACTAATTAAATTGCCTTAATGTTAAATTCGCCACGAGCTTGTTTAATACGTATGTATAATCACACCGAGAAATGTTTTAGCATTTAATAATACAAGGGTTATATGTAAGGAAGTTTTCATATTTCTGCTTTTGCTGTAGCCTATTCTAATTTCCGTTAAGTAACTTCGACCAAGCATAACTTACAATCAATCAAAAACATTATTTAAACTATTTATGTTCCTTTATTAGTTCCAGTGGCTTGATTTATTTTGTCTGTGTGTACCAAGAACGATATTGTTGTAAGTTTGACATGTGATTCTGTAAAGAGTTACATCACTCTAATGTAATGTCTACGGGTTCAGCGGTGTTTGATGCAAGCACAGGAATTTTTTGCCAACCGAACACGCTTAATGGATTAGATTTTTCCCGAAGGGACAAAATTGCACCATTATAGCTCGTTTTGTTGGTAGGTGTTCATTTTTTGCTCAAAGTAGTGTTTCGCTAGGTACTCTTTGTTGAAAAAAATTGGTCCCATATAATTTTACCTTTGTCTACTTTAAATATCACAATTTACAAGATTGCCCCCACGTTAATGCGTATCAAACGTACATCGATGAAGTTAACATTATAAACCAGTTGTATCTAACTTTTAATAGATATTCCGCAAAATTATTTACAGAAAAATTTCCATTTACGTGGTAATTATTTGGTAACAATATTAGTTCATAGTAGTTTTTTATTCTGTTGTTGGTGAATGTAAGACACATATCTAGATATTTTAATGAAAAAATATTGTTTGCTTGAAGAACTAGAGGTTTATCAATTTGAAAATTCTTAATTCAGCGTTTATGCGGTAAGTGGGAAGTGGCGCTGCGAGCTACACAGTTGAGATCCGCGGTGAACGTAGACTGAAGGCGCGGAGAACGAGCAGCACAGTACGAGGTCAGAGTGGTGCAGGGCGTGTCAGAGAAGCGAACGGCCTGTCGTAGTTGTTCAACTAAACAGTGCAAGAGAGTGCAAGCCGGCCCGCGCCGCACACAGCTCTTTCCAGCTCTTATTGATTACAACCATCGCTCTCTCCCTCTCTCGTCTCCCGTCCGTTTGTTCCTTTGCTCTCGCGCTCATGACGTCATAAACCTCTCGTAGCCCTTCACGTGCATTTCGTGCCAACACTCGCAGTTACTTAGTTATTCACTTAGTTTCGTGAGTTGTTCGCCTCAGAAAACACGTCACTGACTCTTAACTCAAGTCCTTCTCTCAACGCTACCCTCGCCGTCTTGTGTACCTCTTTATAACATACCGCTAACATCTAATTTTTAAATTCAAATCTTCTTATTACACAGAGGACTATGCTTAGGATTTCCTGAAACAACGATGGACTATGTCCGTATTTTTTTAATGCGAGGCCAAAAAAAATTATACCAATTACAGTGAGTGAGTGAAGAGTTTCGAGCGACTCTTAACTTTTAGATCTTGATGAAGGTGAAGCGAGGTGAGGTATGGAGCAGCGCCGGATTAAAAAGGCGGGAGAAACGGGAGATCCCCGAGAAAACCCACCGGCCAGCGGCATCGTCTGGCACGATTCCAACATGCAAACATCCGGGAGCGACCTCGCTGGGGATCGAACCCATTTTGCGTGGGTGTGAGTCTAGTAGTCTAACTACACCACCACGAACCCTATTCCACTAATAGACGCAACAAAAATAATATATAGGCAAAATATTGCGGGTTTAAAAAAACTCTTATGATATACTCATGTTTTGACAGAACTCGTTTTAAAATATTTAATCTAAAAGAAAGCTTTGGTGATAAAAAGTCAGCCCAAGCTGGAAGGGACACTGCTCCTTTAAGAGCCTCCCATATCCCTCCAATCTCTTACGACAGTCTTTCTCAAACACTTCTCATCGCCAGCTTTCCATCTGTTCACTGCACAAACACTACTTTCATTTATTTCGAACGTGCCGAGGGCAGCCATGACTTGGTAATAGGTGGAGAGTCGGCTTTCGATAGATCATTCCCAGAGCATCCGTTGTGAATAGAACCTACGACCTCTCAATTGAGGGTCATGTAAACTACACCGCTACAGTGGCTGTGTTCATGATCGAGGACATGTTGCACATGTAGGATATTTATTGTGTGCACTGTACACAAGAAGGTATCAGTGTACTTTGACTTGAGCTTCTCCCTTGTGAAACATCTGATTTTTTCAAGTTTCTTCACCTCTCATTTGTGAATTGTGAATGTTGGCAGCAACTGACGCACAGTACAAAGTTTACTGGTCGCGAGAAACTCGCTCGACACAAGCACAGTGAACATCAAATTATTGAACGATTACAACACTCGTGCTTGTAATTTGTTTCGTTAATGAACGCGTTAATCTACACAGAACCAGTCTACATAATTGTGTACATACAGTAATGGACGCTGCGAGGGTCAACAGTGAATGAGCTTGCCTCTGCTTTAAGAATACGTCCACCGAACAACTTTGCAATATAATAATAAATGGTAGTTATTACAACGCCCGAATACAGAATCTACAGCTGATGGGCTGTGAGAAAGAACCAAGTGTTGTGTGGTCTCAACTACAGCACGCTTATAAACAAGTCTTATTTGAAACACCTGAAACTACAAAGTTCCCGGTGGAACCGGCGCTTTCCTAACCAAACCTCCCTTCCTGGTGGCCGATACCTATTAAAAGGTCATACCAGGAGCGCTTATTTCTACTGTACGTTAACTCCCGCAAAAAAAAGCTAGATCGGCTCTTTTGTTTCGCAGGGCGCCAACGGGAACTTTGAATTTTGAGTCCGTCATACTGGTCCGAAAATAATTTAAAAACACAAAAGCTAAATACTTACAACACAAAACATATAAACACTACCGCGCTCGCGCTTCTCCTACACACGAAAAGTTAAGTATGACGGCATTCCCTTAGCACATTCTCGGCCCAGTGCAACCAGGCTGTGTCGGACTAAGATTTGGGAAACAGCTGGTAGCCAGGATTGTTTCCCACCTCCTCACCCCTGGTCACAAAGAGCGTTAATCTACACCACACTGCAGACGTTCCATTCCATTCACACATTAAATACACTCATTCCACTACCATTCTCAGGCCTTCGGCCTCGTCCATTCCTGGAAAAACTTGCGTAGTTCCTTCCGACTTCCTAAATCGCATTCCGGGTCCGTCGCTGGGGTCGTTGTATCTGGGTGTTTCCTGGAACAAGACATATTGTATCCAGGAAGTGGTCAAGATCGGTGGGTTGTCGCATCCGGTGTTTTGGCAAGGTACCGCCCGAGGAGAAGGACTAGTACCTGACCACTGTATACCCCGTGAAGGGTTTACCGCAGTCAAAGTACAGCCTCCCGTATGTGCGAGCGGCATCCTTATAGATCTTGGACGGGTCAAATTCTTCCCCCCTTCTCCAGAAGCACTCCTTGAGCAAGCTCAGAAGCGCCTCCGTGTTCGTAGGCAGACCCACCTGGGCGACGGTGAGCCTGTCGACGCACTCCATGTGGGGGAAGAGGATCTTCTCTCCCCCGTCCATAGACCTAACCAGTAGGGCTACTGCTGCCATCAGGATCGGTGGTTCTTCCAGTCTCGAGAGTTGGGCTCCTCGTACGACCTCGTCGTAGAGTTCCCACGGTTCTTTCGGGTGGGCTCCCAAGGGCCAGGCTTGTACTGAGGCATCGATAGTGTTCCTATCCGATGGCCAGTCGATGGTAAAAATCCTATCAGTTTGGGAAACCATTTCGTTTCTCCTTACCTTAGCTTGGAGGAGAGAGACTTCTCTGTCTGCTATTTCCTGATTTACCTCTTCCGTGTCTCTCGCCTCGACTACTCTTGGTTTCCTGATAGCATGCTCTGCTCTTCGCCTCTGGTCCCTTAGGAGTTTGCTCATGTTGCGAGCAACATGAGCAAATCCCTCCCTTACATACAAGACTGGATTCCAGGCACAAGGCCATCCATCATTTGGCCCCTCTGGATTTGTCACATCTGGTGTTGACATATCTGTGGTTTCGTCGTCCAGGTCGACCAAGTGCAGGATCGACCCGGTGACTTTTGGCACCTGTGCCTGCCGCACAATAGGCGCCTTCTGATATGGTGTTGGACTAGGTTCTGGTGTGGGACAGTCTGGTTGGGTATTATCCAGAATAACGGTAGGGAAAAGATGTCTAGACATTGTCAGTATCTGAGTTCTCCGGATCCGTATCATCCCTGCCCACACCTATCGATTGGTTTAGACTTTGGCTCAGCCACCACACGTCGAAGTCTTCATTTCTTTTTCCAGCCTCTGTCAGGAATTCAAGCACTCTAGGTGCAAGAACCCTGTCAGATAGCATTGCCTGGAGGTCGACTTGGCCGTGACTGCCTTCAAAAGAGGACCGAAGGTCCTCGATTTTCGGGCAGTCATGTAGAAGGTGAGCGGAGGTATCTGGTACCCCGCACACCACGCAATTGGGATCTTGTGTTAGGCCAAACGAGGACAACCTCGCCTTGTAGTTACCATGTCCGGTCAAGAACTGCGCACTGTTGTTACCTATGGAAAGCCACCTCATGGACAGCCTCAGCCGGACATCCGGGAAGATCTCGTATGTGATTCTGCCTTTCTCAGAGTTCTCCCACCTCTCTTGCCAGGTATCAATAGATCTCTCTCTGATTACCTTTTGATCTTCTGGGGGGATAGGATCCACCCATTTCCTTCTACTAATTTCTCCACGTTCTTTGATTAGTAGATCGAGAGGGAGTTCTGATGCCAGAACTTGCAAAGCGTCATTCGAAGTTGTCCTATACGCTTTGGTGATGGCCAGTAGCGCAGCGCGCTGTGCACTGATCATCTTCCTCCTTGTACGTACTTTGTCGACCTCCGGGTACCATACACCTGCGGCATATGTTATCACTGCCAAGAATACTGATCTGTACATCAACTTCAACGTGTGGTAACCGAGTCCCCAGTTTGCAGGTGCAACAGCTCTGAGTCGGTGGAACATCACAACGGCCTTGTTCGCTGCATAGCATACGTGACCATGGAACGCAAGACGTGACTGAAGTATGACTCCGAGGTACTTCATTTCTTGGACGAGTTTCACAACTCGTCCTTCGAAACATATCACTGGCTTTCTTTGGAGGTTTCCTTTGAGAATTAATCCGTTCATTTTCTCAACCGAGAACTTCAATTTTAAGTTCTCAGCCCAGGTGGTAATCTTTTTCAGGGCACTTTCCGTTTTCTCCTCCAATTCTCGCAGTGACCATGCTGGTATGAGCAGGAGTCCATCGTCTGCATATCCATAGATCACGCAGCCATCCGGGAGGGTTAGCCGCAGCAATCCTTCGAATATGATATTCCATAATATCGGGCCAAGGACGGATCCCTGAGGACAACCTTTCGTTAGCACTTTAAACTCAGTGTGTTCCCCCAGTCTGAGTTGGCATGTTCTTTCATTCAGGAAATCTTTGATGAGTCCGTATAAGATCTTGGAGCACTCCAACAAGCGTAGTGGCCACAGAATTTGCGGCCACCACGCATTGTCAAATGCTCCCGAGATATCCAGTGATATTGCCAAGACATACTTGTGTTCGTATTGTCTTACCTGGTTCACCATGTCTATTATGGCCTTCTCAGTACTTTTCCCTTTGATAAAGCCATACTGTCTTGCGTGAATACCTTGGACCACGTCCAGGTACTCCATGAGCCGTCTGTTCACCAGACGCTCCAAGACTTTCCCCATCACAGTTAGTAGTGTGATGGGGAGGTACGACTTGGCCATTCTCGGGTTTTTCCCGGCGTCTTTAAAGATGACTTTAAGAAGCCCTCTCTTCCAGCACTCGGGAAATACTCCTGTTCCCAGACAATGGTTGAACATGTCAAGCAATTCTGTTTTCATTCTTGGATATGCTCGGAGCAGCATTTCTCCTGTCAGGCCATCCATACCTGGGGCTTTCTTGAGTTTGACTCTACGGACTATCAGATTCAGTTCATCCAAGTGAAACGGTGCCGTGTCCTCTGTCCTGACCTCCAGTACTGNTCATTTCCTTATGATAATCACTCTCCCCTATCTGATAGTTGTCAGGCAACAAGACTTCCATCAAGTGCCTGGCATTTTCCTCGAGGGACTGCAATAATATTCCATCCGACTCGAGAGCTGGAAGCTCCTCATTTCTCCTGATTTTACCTGAAACTACAGGTTTTAGGCCCGAAGGCCAGCATACCCTCCATCCTCCCGCACTGCAACTGTACCCTGGTGGGTAAGACAGTGCACGGCACTTTCCTCTTGGTCTCTTCGGGCCATTCACTTTTCTTACTTGCCGTAACACAGTATTCTACTGGTTTTCTCGTTAAAACCTGTCCTCCTCGCCAATCTAAGATACTCCGACTTTTTTCTCATTAAAGCCTTTACCTGAGTACCCTATCATGGGTCATCAGAATTTCGCCGATTCCAACTATAAAAATCTTCGAGCCTTCTACCAATTTTGGTGGCGAAATCTGTCCATATCCAATGAAATTGTTCGTTTTCCATTATTCTTCTTGCTTCTAAGTGAATGCCCAATTCTTCACATTTCACACTTAAAGCTTCCCTTAAGTCTTCTGTTTTTAAACAGTCCATTAACACGTGCTGTGCGGTGTCATCAACGCCGCAGACCTCGCAGAGGGGAGACCCCACTAGCCTCATACCGTGCAACTTTGCTTTAAAATTTCCATGCCCAGTCATTAGTTGCATACTATAGAAGTTAGGACTTATCCATTTTATGTTTAGTACCTGAAACTACAAACTGAATTGGCACTGGGTTGGTTAAATGTACTTCATTGAGCGCCTATACGACTTACGGTACGCTGCTCGTAAAAGATACGTGTGGTCGATACTGTATGCAACCTATAACTCGATACCCGATACTTTGAGAGACGTCCTCGTGAGAAATGTGATTTGTGTCCGTTTCTGCACGTCTCGTTTATTAAGGGTCCCGCCCGCCTGCGTCGTCTTTCTACTTTATTGGCCGAGTAGCGCGGGAGCTATAAGGGTTACACTGGCACGCGCTACAACAGCGCCATCGCCGCTACGCGCAGGGCTCTGAACTGGCGTGCAGTGTTCTCGTAGTGCTGCTGTACCTGTGGGACTTTCCGCTGTGACCCTATTATTTCGTTTATGAAAAGTCTGTAGCAAAGTTCAATACAGGCTCCTATCATAGTTTGGCTCGTGTCCGGCCAGTATGTTTTAAGATATGGCGGTCTGAAAAAGTAGTTTTATTTATATTGGAGTGCTCCAAAATATTACCGCACATGCTGCATGCGTGGTAACTATTGAGCAGCATTCCATCCTCGTCCGGGGTATGATGTATCTTCGTAGGTAAACTTACAAGGGTCAAGTTTAATAGTTTCGTAATGAAATCAGGATTTCACACACACTGCAGCGCAGTTCAAGCACCGAGCACGCAGGGTATGATTTACTGATTGCGAGAAACACTCAAAACACAGGTACAGCGTCCACCATAATATTACATGACGGCAGCAATGAAGAGAAAATAATGAGTGCTTGTTGTCTACTCTGCCACTGGAGAACTCTTGAAATCTGCAAGTCGCTGGCAGAACTAAATTGCTATCAGAGGTAAACACGTGAATTGAGTTTCAAGCTGAAATCCACTCACAAACCTTGAGCTACAGAAAAGCATTTCGTTGGGACGTATGCAAGGTTAGCTATAACGAAAGTGAAAAATACGTTTTGCTCGCCTTACTCCCGTAAAACTGGCGCATTTGTTGGTTTAGTGTCATTTTCACGAAATAGAATGTAATAAGTATTTTTCATTATTACACAGGAATAATGTTTTTATGTTTCCTTTTACAGTTTACAAGGGTTGAAAGTAATTAAATGATTTAATTTCGTTTAACAATAAAGTATGATACGCGCGAATAGGTAGTAATTAAAGCCTTTCTCAGGAAGGACGCTTCAACTTTCTCATAACATTTCGAGAGGCTTTACAGTCTCTAATCTCTTTTCGGCTTTATTGCGATAGAGATAAATATTTCAATAAGTCATATTTACACAAAATATATTCTAAAAGTTATTTCCTATAAACGATTTTTATTTAAATTCATATGTATATTGACTTTTATGACCTAGCGTAAGTAATATCGGTTTTAATTGTGAAGAACCTCACATGCTACGTTAGCCAAACCCACACTGACGTCTCCGCTGTGTAATGCGGTAATTATAATGCACTTCTATTGCGTACACGAGGTGATTTCGAACTTATTCCCTTCTATATAAATACCCCTTTAAATAATATTAGCTTATATTAAATAAATATATAATTAACCCTTAACAATACTTGAAACTGAATAAATATTTGGTGCATATAAATAAGAAAGAGTCAGGGAGAGAGACCTTAACATTTCTCATTATAAAACGGCACCAGGTTATTCTTCACAACACTGTTTAATCAAGCACATGTATGTTGTACATTGTCTGCTACCACAGTCAGAGCTCATTGTCATGTTCGGCTCGCACACACATAATTAAGTCACCCGAGTGCTGAGTGTATACTACTGGTTCACACTTCTCCACGCCGTGTCTGATGAGCGGATTTACAATGACATGTGATACTAACATATACTTGTGTCACACCTAGCATGTAACCAATTATAACGAGGAATTTATACGGGTATTGTTCATTATTAAATACATTAAAACATTTTATCTGAGATACATTGACATAATTGGATCGTTTTAATTGCTATGCTTCTTAGGTTATTTCTCAATAATTGTAGACACTGCGTTTCGAAGTAATCTTTTTGTAATTTCCCTAATTAAATAATAAAATTCCTGCACACAAAACCCCGCTACACAGCAGATAAGTAAACAGGGATGAAACTGCGTGGTAGCTTCTTTGATGTAGACGTACCCATTCTCTGATTGGCTGGGAACTGACCTTGTGACTGATTGACTATATTGTATCAGAATTGCGTAATTTTACACTGAATATATGTGGCCGCATTGTCTCCACTCACATCCTTGTAGTTTTACACTTACATATGTAAATGGGTTTTTACTCCACGTCCAAGTAAATTTATNGTGGCCGCACTGTCTCCACTCACATCCTTGTAGTTTTACACTTACATATGTAAATGGGTTTTTACTCCACGTCCAAGTAAATTTATCCTACAAATTGGTATAATAACATGTACTTTGTACAACTAACTTTAAAAAGAATGATGTAAAATTAATATTACTGTGTAGCAGAAAATAAACTGCAATATTCGTGTATTTTCTCTCAACGGCAAGTAAATGTACACAGACATCGCAATTGTAATTTCATCACTGAGTATGTGTATTTCCTCACCAGTAAAATAAAATCACAGATCCACTGTAATTGCAATTACAAAATTTCTGTACATTTTCCACTGTTTTACTAAGCAATTTTACCGTCAGCATATATTCTTTTTCAACTGCGTCATGTTAATTCATATAATTTGTATGTGTATTTTTATAATTGTCATATTATTTTACTCCCTTTTTTAACTTGGTAGTTTTACAGAGTTATAAAAATGTATCCCCAAAATGTGGTTAACAATTGACTTCAGATATAGAATAGTTAATTATATACACTGGAGAGCCGAAAAAAACTGGTATAGGCGTGCTTATGCAAATAACAGAGGTATGGAACCAATCAGAGTAACGCGATGCTGTTGGCAGCGCCTATATAAGACAACAAGCGTCTGGCAAAGTTGCTAGATCGGTTACTGCTTCTACACTGGCAAGTTATCAAGATTTAAGTGAGTTTGAACGTGGTGTTATAGACGGCGCACGAGAGATGGGACATAGCATCTCCGAGGTAGCGATAAAATTTGAATTTTCAAGTACGACCATTTCACGAGTGTACTGTGAATATCGGAAATCCGGTAAAACATCAAATCTTAGACATCGCTGCGGCCGGAAAAAATATCATGAACGAACGGGACAAACGACGAATGACGAGAATCATTAAACGTGACAGACGTACAACCCTTTCTCAAATTGGCGCAGAATTCATTGCCTCCTGCATACCTTCAGATATTAGTCGAGGCCATGCCACGTCGTCTTGCGACACTTCTGTGAGCATGAGAGGGGGGGGGAGGGGCTACACGATATGAGGCAGGTTTACCAGTTTTTTTTTTTGGCTCTTCAGTGTACAAAAGCCAGCATATTCCATATGCGGGAGTTACGATTTCCTTTTGAACACAAAAAAGGAGTTCAAAGTAGTTCTACTCCCTACCGCTAGATCGCATGTTTAAAACAAATACTCGTTGTTATAGTTGAATTCACAGGTACATTAGTGTAAAAATACAAATACTGTACTCGTTTTAGGAAATTACATATACAAATGTAAAATTTCCATAAATGTGTATGTCTAAATATAGGCTCAAAGATACTCCTGAATGTAATGCATGTTTACAGACACACACGGTTATTGTAAAATTTCACACTTGAAGATGTAAAATTATAGTGACATTGGATCAGGGTCCACTAGGGATCCGGATTCGGGGTGGGGGGACCTGCCCAATTGCGCTCTCCCCCCACCAGAGTAATGCGCAAGTGTTACTCTGGTTAAACCCAGCGCCCATTGAAAGACAGTTCCCGCCCCCTTTCTACAAGCACTTTTATCCCATCATAATAAAGAACATGATTCCTATCCTCTGTCTCCTGTAGCATTTTCTGTTAAATATGATAATGCATGAAGCAATTTTTTATTCTTTCCTGTCGAAAGGGTTTTTACGGTGACTATGCCGGTTTTTCCCTTTCTCTTCTAACTATAGTTTAGCTATAAGTACACTTAGGGAGGTTGTCATGGCCACAATCTGGCCATGGCAGCCCAATCCCTCTTTGCCGTGATGCATGTCTCCTTGCATGATACTCCCTTCCTTGTAGGCGTATGGGGCTTAGCCCTGAGACGCACTTAACTCCCGTCCCTACCGCGGGCTCATATAACACTTAGTTTTAGAGTAGTTAGNTGAATACTGTGAGTGGGTGTTTTTCACACATACTTCAAGACGTGTACATTAACACCAACATTGTGTTTATTAAGCCATACATTCATGTATCTTCCCCAAAGACATGTAGTACTCTCTGGATTATTAGGAACGTTTGTGTAAAATTACACGTACTGTAGTTGTTTTTACAACTTACACATATAAAATGAAAAATTACCAAAAATTTGTATGTGTACACTTACACTTACTTATTAAAGTTTACTGCATGTTGTAAATGGTTCCCTACTGACTGGGCTGCCTGCTGGATAGTCGGTTACCGAGCGCTGATTCGCTAACAGCGTGCCGACATGTTGCTGGCCAGTGGCGCCATTTTGCTGGCGTGTGCAGCTGGAGTTCGCGGTGTACGTGACTGCTTCACCTCTGTGTTCTTAACTGCTCTGTATCCAAGCGGTCTGTAATCACGGCACAGTTGCGGCTGTGGATGTTGAAGTTCGGTCTACAGTTAATATTACCTCTTGGATCAGGCTGCGCATGCCTTGTGAGTATTAAACTGAATTTGTACAATTAAATGAAATTTCAAAGCGGCCCAGTTACACGCTTTGACACATACTTGTTACTGGAGAGAGCTAATAGATTCTCCAGTACAACTGTGCTCATTAGTTATCTTTTATCGTACTCGACGTGGTAAACACAGCGCTTGTACTCTGACTGAAATTCCGTGGTCTCTGCTCAACTACATTTTTCCAAGTTGGCAGTTTCAATCTCTCATGTAATGTGATATCAATTTATTCAGACTCATTGATTGTAGTAATCGTGGGGCTTAGAAATCCCTCTTAAACTAATCTTGCTAGCTAGTTTTATTAGAAGCATTTGTTACACAGCTAAAAATATAAATATGAAATTATAAAAGGTTTATGAATTACTTACTAGTAGGGAGTTCTTATTAAGTATGAAATGTAACTTTTACCTTCGAGTTTTGCGATAAACCTTATGAAACCACGCCATTAAGTTTATTACGGAATACAAAATGATTCTACTGATTGTATTGTAACTTGAAGACTAGTAATTTCGCGTAATATACCCTTCAAACATTATTTATCACAGTTGTTTAATTTTTTACCTGCAAAACTTCGAAACAATATAACTAATGTTATTAAATTTTCCATTTAATTTAACAACCAAGACTGTCTGGAATTCACTAAATAAATTATAAACTACGATAGCAAATACAAAAGTTTATCATAATACAAAGTTAAGAAACAGCTGACTTGTAATTTTTTATTACATGTTCACTCTCATTTACAAGTATAAATTTTTCCTTTACGAAACACCCCATTCACGTATATGGAAAATATTCCCTAGTGACTTAAAATATGTAACATGCAGACTTGTACATATCGCAGTAGCCTCCCTCGTCCGGGGTACAAGTGGCATCAAGGGCTAACAGCCAATGAAGAAGCAGCTGAGGCTCTGCTGTACACAATACCAGTCACAACCCCAACCACATTTTCACGAATTCTACAGCATACTGCAGAAAGACAAGTAGAAACGTCCAAAAGTAAGACCGCGTAGGTAAAAATCCTTAAATATATTGCAGCAATGTTTACAAGTCAAGAAAGTGATGAAATGTTTTCTAGTCAGGTTATGTGAACAGGGTCATAGGCTTTTTGTGAAAATATCCCACGACTATCTCTATTCCAACACACTTATGTTCATATCCACAGTCGTGATTGGATGCTTTACACGTCTTCCCGCTAGTCATGGACATTTGACTTCTGAGTAACTTAACTATGATTGGTCCAGTCAGGTAAGACACACGGCCGGCAAACAAAGATTAGTTGGATGTGCTTGCGCTCGTCGTATATTTGATTCTAGCCTGAATGTTTTGGTGAAACCACGCGTACCTTTATATGGAAATTATTTAGATGAAATATAAACGTTATGGTGACACGGTGGAGGTGTTACACAACAGGTGAAATATTAAACTGCAAACGGTGATAAGAATATCCTCATTTGAAGGAATGTAATTTAAGGTTAGAAAAAAAATTATGACAGGAAGGCTTGTCCAAAATGACGGGAACCCAATATGGAGGCCATATAACAAAATTGCTACAATAGTTGAGAGTTTGTTAGAATTATTTTAACTGCATACTATGACGTACTTTTCATTGATTTATGCGTTTTTGATGCCACGGATTTCATTTTTAACGTTATAAAAATGCTAGGAAGCTATATGGGAAATATTTTGTTTTATGAATTGGGTAAATTTAAAAAACGGGTACCTTAGTACTTCCTTTCATTACAAAAAAAAGAATTCATTAATGCCTAAATAAGTAAATATTACTGACTTAAAAATTGCTTTTTAAAATATATACCTTATTAAAAACATGGGTTTTTCGCACTCGATCATACAGCTGTACAATAGTCTGCAATTGTTCTTAAGATTTTGCTCATACATTTGATTGCCTCTTTACATGAATCAAACTTTTTTGGCAACTCCAGCAAATTGATCTGCCATGATACCTCATCCAGCCGCCATCCGTATGCCGCTGGAAATTAAACACATACTGTACATTTATTTGTTTGCCCTCAAATGTACACAGCTTGGAAAGTACCAAGTAACACGTGTGGTAATGCACCTTTCGTCCTTGGCAGGCCTTCACGTCAACGATTCTTGGTCATGAAGGACTCTGCCTTGCATCATTTACACCTGCGTTGTTACAGGTTGAACGCTACTGTAGTACTTCGTATTTTTCAATAATGTCATACATTTTCTTAGGAGTAAAAATTAGACATTTAGAGATGAATGAAAATGCCACAGTTACTTCTTCAAAGACACCTATGTTTCCCAAATTGATTTTTTGTCGTTCCTGGAAACTAGGATTGCTATCACATCATGTGAAAACGTGATATCCTTGTAAAGCAATAGGCTCTACCATTACAATTGCTGCAAATATAGCATGAACTGGAATAAATGTGCTATTATTTCCTGTTCCAAACGCAATCCAAACTTTATTCAAAATCCTTTGTTGACAAGAGAAAGAAGTAAGCCATTGCGAAAACTACGACATCAGTATCTACAGTACAAACAACAGTATTTTGGAGGCTGTTGTCTACCAAGTCTAGATGATGCAGTATTAGCCTTGTGTCAGCTTCTGCATGACCAGGGCAGTTTACACCAATTAGGGAACTTTGTGCAATAATATTTACTATCACTTCTTCACCTGCAGAGCGCACAACCTGTACATTTGTGAGTTAATTTATAGCCAAGGTTCCCAGTAGAATAGGAGCTCTTCCATGTTGCTGGGATTTATCAAGTAAGCTTGACAACTGTTAGATATTTAAACGCATGAAACAACTTATTTCTTGGTTTCTGCTACCCTCTTCTGTATAGTTTCACCTACAAGACTTGATGGAACATATCTATCCCAAAATAAATGTATTCTTCGACAAATAAACACATCAATGTCTTTACAAATATAAGGGTGAAATGTGTTCATATAACAAGTGTGGGTTTAAAATGAAGAACTACATCATCATAAATTACAGCACTACATGTTCCAGGGAAGGCATGCTCATTCTTTCTTCACTGTCTTCTCAAATGTGTGCTAGGTCAACTTTATTGCTTATAGAAATTCATCATTGCTATAAAGTGCAAGTGGAACTGGTTGACCTGGTTTTAAAAGATTTTTCACATGTAACTGACGTATATCAGTCACCACAAAGATACTGGGAAACCGATTGGCATTTTGTTGACAGATTTTACGATGGTCTTTATTTAAAAATGATCAACTAATATAAATTCATAGATTTGAGATAATAACAACCCCTTGCTCAAATAAAGACCACCTTTATCTGCCGTATTGCTTCCCAATATATTTTTATCATAAACAATTAAATCACTGACATCAAAAACACATAAATAGATAACAAACACTCTATAGTACGAAGATAAAAACGTTTTAATAAAATTATAACATGTTTCGCGAATTTGACATGTGGCCGCCATATTGTATTCGCATCATTTTGGGCATGCCTGATCATCTTATATTTATTGTTCAATACTTAAATACATTCTTTGTAGTTGAAGGTATTATGATCACAGTTTGCAGCATTCAGGTATATAGCATACCCACTCTTTTTCGTAGAAACATTCCACGACTAGTTGTAATCCACGACATTGTAGCTCAGATACGGTTGCATGATTGGATGATTTAAATTTTTTACGGGCATTATGTGTCTGCCCGTGAATCACGGTCTATCAGTATCGGTGTAAGTTAATTCTGATTGGCCAGCTATGCAACGAACCGTCTATCACAAAAACGCACTACTAATGACCAAAGTAAAGCAGCAGGTGGACGTTGGTTATTCAAGTATAGATAATGTGTAAATATTTTCGCGAAAAGCAGTTGGTATTTGGTAATAAGCTATTATCGACCCTGAACCATCGTTTGCTAGCTGTCACACAGCTATAAAGATTAACGACATTTCCTATACACTGACCGGCTAAATTTCAAATCATATGATCTGTAAAACTTCATCTTATGCATCAATTTTTATTTAAGTTATAGCAAACATATACTCTGAGGTGCCATACTCTAACTGCATTAGTACAGAGCACGAATACATCTCGAAAGAGATTTACGAAGTGCGTTGTTGTTTATGAAGTTAAATGGCAATGCTGTGGTAGAACTGAATTTGAAATATGTCTGGATTTCCAATGCCTAAGGTGACTACGAAGAAGGCACAATAGAACCAAGAAGGACATAGAACCAAGAAGATGAGGAACAAAAATACAATCAAAAGCAATTAAACAAGTAAACATATATATGGAAAAATGGCAACGATCCAGTTAGACGAGAGACAGAGAAAAATGGACGAAATCACAACCATATCGCGACACAGCCCAAAGTACAAGAGAAACACAAACCGCGGTAAATCATCGTGTAACAGATGGGAAACAAAACTTTCAGGAAAAAAATAGACGTATAAAGGGATTAAAACATTGTAAAGATACAGTCCGACTACAAACGACAAGAAAAAAAAAGACAACACATATGTAGCTACTAGACATAGCAGAATTTACTTACGAAACCGAAAAAAAATCAGAAAAAGGACAAATAAACAATAATATGATGACCTAGTGTGGTAAGGAAAACCAAACGACAGCACATGTGTAAGAACACGAAAAGAGGCGAGTAAAGAGGTAGAAGTGAGGAGGTTCCGTCAGTTACTCAAACACTTGTGTTGTGCTTGTTGTATAGCTTGTAGCGATGAAGCCGGTGCATGCAAGGCGAGCGAGGAGCTTCATCGACCGCAGTTAGCTGATACTTCCATGTAGGCATGGTCAGGAGGCCGCTGCTCGAGCACACGCATCATTACCACGTACTTGGTAGTGACACCACGGACCACCTAGCGGCATGTCTTCCTCCAGCTGTGCACTCTGGCTGATGCTGAAGTAAGTGTTGCAATGACACGCATCATTACCACGTGCTTGGTAGTGACACCACAGAACACCTAGCGGCACGTCTTCCTCCAGCTGTGTCTCCCTGGCTGAGGCTGAAGTAAGTGNGTTACTCAAACACTTGTGTTGTGCTTGTTGTATAGCTTGTAGCGATGAAGCCGGTGCATGCAAGGCGAGCGAGGAGCTTCATCGACCGCAGTTAGCTGATACTTCCATGTAGGCATGGTCAGGAGGCCGCTGCTCGAGCACACGCATCATTACCACGTACTTGGTAGTGACACCACGGACCACCTAGCGGCATGTCTTCCTCCAGCTGTGCACTCTGGCTGATGCTGAAGTAAGTGTTGCAATGACACGCATCATTACCACGTGCATGGTAGCGACACCACGGAACACCTAGCGGCACGTCTTCCTTCAGCTGTGCACTCTGGCAGATGCTGAAGTAAGTGTTGCAATGACACGCATCATTACCACGTGCATGGTAGCGACACCACGGAACACCTAGCGGCACGTCTTCCTTCAGCTGTGCACTCTGGCAGATGCTGAAGTAAGTGTTGCAATGACACGCATCATTACCACGTGCTTGGTAGTGACACCATGGAACACCTAGCGGCATGTATTCCTCCAGCTGTGCACTCTGGCTGATGCTGAAGTAAGTGTTGCAATGACACGCATCATTACCACGTGCTTGGTAGTGACACCACGGAACACCTAGCGGCACGTCTTCCTCCAGCTGTGTCTCCCTGGCTGAGGCTGAAGTAAGTGCAACGACATGCGCATCAAGCACGCCATCGGCCTTTTTACGCACGGAACTCACCTTGCGTGCAGTGTTCTCATCATCGTGCTGTTTTTATCTATGCGCCTTTATTAGGTGACCCTATCATTGTAGTGGTGGAAAGTTTGTAGCAATTTTAATAGCAGGGCCTTTGAGTAATTTTGCTTGTATCTGACTCGTACTTTTTTTTAATACAACAATTTGAAAAATCGTTCTAAAAACCATTTTTATGATAATTTTTATTTAATTATCTATAAGAGCGATATGTATGAGTACCACATAAAAGTAAACATTTGTAGTTAAATTATTTTAGTTATCGAAATATAACACCGAAAAGTCCAAAATTTCGGAATATATTATACCAAGTTTATATGCTCCCCTTTAACTTTGACAACTAACTCACATGTCATGTGATCTAACGTATATCATATACAAAATATATTAATTATCAAGGATATTTAACTATCGGTATCCGGGTACTGGCATCCAAAATATGTATTTTAATAGGTATTGATATTTTTGCCAACATTTTTGTATTCGTCCGAAAGAAAGTAATAACTTATAAATAATTGTTAGTTACTCTCATACGAATAAAAATGTGTTGGAAGATATATCAATACGTATTTTAAAAAGAGATTCAGGATTCCAGTATCCGATTAGCGATTGTTTAAAATCCTGGATACTTAATTAATACGTCGTGTTTATGCTATAGATCACATGACATGTGATTTATCTAGCGAAATTAATTAGGAGCATAAAAACTTCTGCTCCCATATTACGAAATTTTCGAATTTTCGGTGCTATAATTTGAAAACTATAGTCATTTGTCTTCAGATATTTACGTTTATGTGGTCCTAGTATAACCCTCTTTCACTTTAAAAATTGCCCTTATGCTCTGCTGATGTTTTATGGAATGGTTTTTCTAATGTGCGCGACAGAAAACACTTAACAGGCCTCGTCTGAAGAGTGTGTTCTTTACGTAGATCAGCACTTTGGAATCTCCTTTAGAAGTTTCGTCCATAAACGTGTATTTCAAACACTCTGCATGCGAGGTAAATGTGTATTTCAAACACTCTTAATGCCAGGTAAATGTGTATTTCAAACTCTCTGCATGCCAGGTAAACGAGAGCCTTAATGTTGAGTAGTTTTAAAATCGAAGGAAGACGACAAATTTGTGGCTAAACTGAAGGTTCTGAACCAACAATCCTTTTGCGTACTAACACCCGTGATAGCCTTTCAGATTTTCAGAAACCACTGATTAACTGGAAGCTAGTCACCATTATCCACCATAGGCACCGCAAGTACTTAACTTTTGGGTTGTGATGGCCCTATTTGGGGNGACGCGATGGTTTATTTTGGTGCACCCTAAAAACTAAAACATAGTTTTGAAGGTTTTTTAAGCACCGCGGGGCACTTAAGATTTAGTTATAACAGATCTGTCTTACAAACAATATTTTAATAGTTCCCACACTGTCGTAAATGCTGGACAGCAAAAATCTGAAATTTAAAAAAACAAAGTGACAATGATTGATGGAACTATAGTAGCATGTTACAGAAATAAATTTTCATTAAATACTAGTAAAATTGTAAAAATAATTGTATCATACATGCAGATAAACAACAAGGAACAAAATAACATTTACGTAAAATAAAGTCATGCATAAAATATGGGAAAAGCGGATTTTATTAGAATTAAATAAAAAAAAGTTTCTTAGTGCTGGCATGCCTGGATAGCCTGCTAAAGTGTATAATATACTTCTGCGGAGTCTAACATAGCATATGATCAATATTTTGGGAATGAGTAAATTTATAATTTATGATATAACACTTGAAAATAAAAAAAATTACAAAATACACAAAATGGAAACGAGTACTGAAGTTAGTCAAATCGTCAAAGGTATGTCCTGCAAAATCTGCAGGAATTGTATATCGTATCACTAAAATTCACGACAAAATTTTCGCTTCAGTAACTTCCAGGTAATGATTTCCTGAAACCCTTTTTGTAACAAAGAACTATATCACATTTCTTTAGTTTAATTGGCCAAGTACTTCGTTATGAGTTAAGTTGTATGTGGTTTGAACTTAACTCTTTCACAGTAATTATTAAATAGATTTTCAGACACCTTAGAGCATTGGAGCTCTTCTCTGCTTCGCAAGTAGAAGATGGTGACTCCAAAGTAGCTTAACAATCATTTCCGTATTTAAAAATAAGTTTATAACTTCGGTTTCCTTCCCTTCGCAAATTATTAAAACAGAAATAAAATAGGAAATTCTTATTTACTATGTCAGTAAACTGCAAATATCTAAGAGCGTCAGTTTTGATTGACGCTGGTGCGCAACAAGCTAAATATGTTATGTGATACTCAAATGTGTAGTAGATTATTGTTATATTTCCGAAAACCTGGCTGAAAATCTGTTAAATATGACTTACATGTTCTCAGTTTTGCTTAGAGGTACTCAACATCAAGACTTCAAATAGTGATGAGAAATACCAACTGGTGTAAAGTCACAAACATCTGTAGGCCTTGTTTTATCTAATCAGTAACGAAACAAAGCATATTTTCGTATTGAAGAGAAAACAATGTCCTTTGAAAATGATATTCGTTATTGTACGAATTACATACGCCCATTCTTTTCATTTTAAAAAACTTGTAATCATGTCCCACCCTTCAGTTGAAGAGTTATATGGTACTTATTTCTGTCAATGCAAATGGGTAACTGCAAGAACCCAGCATTTTGAAGTTCTGCATTGAACTCAGAATGCCTAACATTGTTACTTTTTGTTATCTAAACGAATGCCGTTAGGTTACTTCTGTGATTATTTTGGCGAGGAACAGATTTCATCGAAATGTAACATATAAATTATTTAAGCTTTTCTGATGTCATCTAGTACGTAAATTGAGTAAACGTTCATGTTATTGAAAATTACTCTCATTAATTGCGCATTAATACACCCGTTTAAAATTATCGCGAACGTAGTCACAAATATGCATCTTGTTTTATATGCGAGTTCATGCAAGATACTGGCATGTTTTCAGTGGAGCATGTTTCAAGGAATAAGTTGGTAATAATATAGATAATACAAATTTTTTACACTACGTCGTGTATATAAATACCAAGAGTCATTATATTGTTGTTGGCAGCGCAATAACGATAATTTCTTTTCAATATTTTTGAAACTTGTAGGAGGTTATAAGTTTTAACTTTAATTTAGGTATTATAAATAAAGAGCATAAATACACGATATCAACATGCAGGGTTCCCGACAGTGTAATTGACTTACAAACAACATACTGTATAGTCGTATTATACGACTCCAACAACTTCTTTAATACAGTTTAATAGTATGATCTCCTAAGCAAATCAACAATAAAACCACACACCACAAAGACATGGTCATATTATCGTGTGATGAGGCTTATTTCAGTTCCCTATTCTACGAAATGCCCCATATGTGGCGGCTTTAGATAAGGCCAATAACATTTTGTTCTGAGAGACTGTTGCTTCCAACATAAGATTGTCTCTAAAAGCTATCACCGTAACTTAAAAACACATATTTGCTTGCCCCTCCGTCATCACCGTTCAACTCTTAACAATTCAACAATTTCTAAAAAGAATGTTATAAACAATGCACGAAAAAGAAATTACCACATTTATGAGAGCAGGATGGCATATGGAGAAAGAGGACAAAAAGCTATTAAATAAATATATAAAGATCTCGCGTTTACAACGCAAAACGAAGCCAACCAGGCTTAGTAGACGACTGCGTTCAACTACGGTCTCATCGCAGTCAGGTGCAGACATGAAAGACTGTACAAGACATGCGCCTGAATACAGACAGCAAAAAAAAAAACTATACTGGAATTGAGTTTAACTACCTACATAAAACTAATTAAAGTCCCAAATTAAGTACATTAATGTATATGATTAAGAACTCTGTTAACTGCAGATGAAGTTAACTCAGCAAGATCTGTAACTCTATTTAGCTACATAAAGAAATGTTCAATGAAGAAGTAAATGCTTGAATGATGAAGTAAATGCTTGAACATGTTACTGAAGTTACTTTCCTATTGTACATAAATAATTGATTACTGATTACTTTGAAAATAATTAGCTCTTTATGGATTAGCAAATTTAACTGAAATCAACCAGATTTTTTAAAATTAAATTGTTTCATTTACTCAAAACAGGATGTGAAAACAGGTTGGTCCCCTAAGACAACTTTCTATCATAAGCGTTGAAATGATCGCGTTTGTGTAACTCACAATTGTAAACTCTATATTAAGAATTATCGTTCCTATAATTCTTAAAAAACTTATTAAATGTTTTCCAAATCATATGCTTTGTTAAAACAAACATGCTGTGCAGTGCATATGTACACTAGTGAATGACCAAAGTATCGGTATTTCGTAAAGATCTACTGCTTTATTAAACTCAGTGGCTAGCAGTACAAACCGAAAAGGAAGAACGATTATAGTTAATAAATCAGAGTTTATTAGAAATGCTTACAATGGCACGCTTAAAAGATATAAGAATTTAACTTGCCGGTTTAAGTCGTCCATTTTTTTTTTTTTAACATTTCTCGGTCGGGAAAGAGGTAATGTTTCCTTGCAAGGCTGCGCGCTTCAGTATTTGTAGAGCAGAGTGGCGACAAACCAAGCCACGACGTGTTGTGTCTGTCCACGCACATTGACGCACGCACCACCACGGCAAGGACACTGGTTCTTCTCAACACTGGCCGACAAAACTTCTGGATCATTCCACTCTCCTTGCTTTTCTTCAGCTCTTTAACTCAACTTCTATGGCATTAGTCACTTAAACCTCCACATATTCATATATTTAACCTATATTTAGAAAGTTAACATATCAGTTCTTATTATCATATTTTCACTGAAATAAAGTACAGCTTGTGAGTATGTTATTAGTAGGAAGACGAAATGAAATAGCAGATTATTGCAGAGAGGGGGCCTGTCCCCTCGGTCGACTTGGTTGTGGCGTCACTGCAAGTAAACCAGCGTCACTCAGATGTATCTTCTCACTAACCACAGTCCTACTTCCCTAACATACATCACAAACACTTATCATGCTCTACAACACTCTTTTATAGCCGTCTGTCAGCCGTAGTACAAAAAATATTAGCATTTTTTCAAACACAAATGATCTTTCCTATCTAACGCAATGTTCAATTCGTGTTCTGACAGACGTGTTCAGTTTCCCCACTTGTGCATTTAAGGGATGTCATGTAAAAATTATAATTCGAGCCAGAGAAAGTGTTTGAACTTGTATGTTATGTTGCGCATATCAGAACACTTGAATTAGACAGCCAGCTCGTCGCTACGTCGGCTGTAAGTTGGCTAGTAATGAGCGGGCTACATTGATGTAAGTGTTCCCGGATGAAGACATTTGGACGGTTCGAAACGCTGAGATCTTGAGAGCCTATGAGGCTGAAGCGAGGTAAATATGAAGCAGCACCGGAATGGAAGGGAAGGCGGGGGTAAGACCGGAGATCCCTGAGAAAATCCGCCGACCAGGGGCATCGTCCGGCACGATTCCCACGTTAAAAAATCCGGGGGCGACCACACAGGGAATCGAACCCGGCTTTCCTTGCGAGGCGAGTAGTCTAACCACTACACCACAATGACCTCGTTCCCGGTGTAGTTTGAAAACACTGTTCACAGTAAACGGAGTAATTTTGACAACCCTGCTTAGGATATACTTCTCTTGTTACGTTGAACTCTTACTTGCCAATTTAACTTTGCTATATACATGGTCACATCATTCATGCACCATCCAAGTGATATCGTAGAGTAACTATAAATAGTCGGTTTCAGGCCACGTGGCTTTGGCTTCAGGAGTCAGGAGCCGTGGGGCGTTGTCGGGGGGACACCGATGACGTAATTGCGGATTTGCTCCTGCTCTCGCATTACACTAGGTATGCGAGGCTCTCGTCTCTTATTGGCTATGCGAGGCTATCGAAATGCTCTCGTCTCTGATTGGCTACGCGAGGCTCTTACAATAGCGTTTTTAGAAATAATTTTCCAAAATTTTGAAAATTAGTTTTTGAAAATTTTTTTAAATTTTATTTTTAAAATTTATTTAAAGTCGGAGAGTCGTCGTAAGGATACAGCTTGAGGCTATAGTGCGCAACAGGACGACTTGGAATGTTCGAGAAAATTAATTTTAGTTTCAAAATTTATTTATGAAGTTTAGTGTTTTTTATTTTCAAATTGATGTTTTTAATCCTTTTTTCAACTTATGCCACGTGAGGCCCTCGAATGAGGGGTCTAAGCTGGCTGCCTATCATAAACGATGCTGATATGTATAATGTTAAAGGAACCTGTAATTCCCGAACTGTTTAAGGTATAAACGCCAAATTAGTAACATAGACATCACCCCCGACAACGAACATTATCATATAGTCATTTAAGCCCTATGCGAACTTATAGGCATAGTTGGCCGTAATTCCCGAACCGTTAAAGGTATAAGCTTCAAATTCATAACATAAGACACCATCACGACAACGAAAATTATTACAGGGTCATTTATACCCTAAGCGAACTTATAAGCATAGTTGGTCGTAATTTCCCACCAGTTTATGATATAGTCATCAAGTTTGTAACATTTGCATCACCCTGACAACGAAAATGTCCACATGGTTATTTATTTCCTATGCAAACTTATAAGCATAGTCGGTCGTAACCTATGGCTGGCTGGCTGGTTGACCGGGGCGATGCTCAGCGCTGCATGTTACCTCTGGTTGGCTGGATGAACCGTGTGGTGCTCGGTGTCGTGTGTAACCTCCATCTGGATGACGGGGCGATGCTTGGCGTCGTGCATGATCTCCGGCTGGACCCTCGTTGACGGAGGCG
Organism: Clitarchus hookeri; assembly: GCA_002778355.1. Lineage (NCBI taxonomy): Eukaryota > Metazoa > Arthropoda > Insecta > Phasmatodea > Phasmatidae > Clitarchus > Clitarchus hookeri. Next base: position 580,237 of record NQII01000460.1, on the reverse strand, counting down.
GTGCTTGGCGTCGTGCATGATCTCCGGCTGGACGGAGCTTGGTCCTGTATGTAACCTCTAGCCAGATGGTTGACCTGCGTCGTGGGCTACCTCTAACGGCTGCGACGAGGCAGTGCTCGGCGCTGTTCTGAAAAAAATTCCATTATGACTGTGCGGCTGATATAAAAATAAAATGAAAAGGAAAATATTTATAAGCAAGTATAATGTAAAATGAACATCATTTCGTTTTCGAGCGTGGTGGAGGAAAGCAGGTTGTTACTACTTCTACATTCATTTACTACTACGAACGTGTACTCTGCTACAATATTAAGATGGAAACAATAGTTGAAGACTTACCATTTTCAACAGCAAGAATCTCTGAAGAGACGCTACAAGCAATACAGTATCATTATCACTGCTGCGATTGTATACTCTGCTACAATACGAAGACGGAATCAAGGGCTGAAGACTTACCATCTGTAATACCGACAACAGCCAGGGACCCTGAAGAGACGTTTCAAGCAATACGACATCAATGTCACTATTGTGGAAATACTTTTAGTAAAAGTTGTCATGCACGCCGACATTAGAGTTGTAATTGCATGTTCAGCCCAGCATACAAGTTTTTCCACTGTGATAACTGCGGTGCAGTGTTTACCCGCAGTGATAACCTATATAGTCATAACAAGACGTGCAAAGGACATGTTTGCCGTTCATCGGTACGCGAGTGTAAGTATTGTGGCAAGACATTCAGTAACCGCGTCAGTGCCAAACAGCATGAAGAAAGTAACTGCACATTTGCCATCGTCTACAAGGCCTACCCATGCGTTAATTGTTGTAAGGTATATATAAATAAGAGTAGCTTGTATGTTCACAGCAGGAATTGTTCTTCAAAAACAGACACCATAAATGTTTCTCTCGAATGAAGAATATGTAAAGTATGTATCAAATATGATTATGTATTCTTATTATGTCAAGTCTGTAAATAAAGGTAAAAGTATATAAACTATGTCTATGTTATTAATTTATCTTATCCCTCGCTAATATTAGGTTCACCTCCACCACTAGGGAAAAAAACCTGTTTTTTTCAAAGACTGAAAGATAATTAATAGTTTGTGTATAGTGTCAAGTCTCGAACTCAGTTCCCTATCGGCGGCTGCTTGAGCAATATACACAGATGCTCTCACTCATAGACAACGAAAATAACTACATCTACATATATGTCCTAAGCATTCTTATAAGCATAATTGACTATAATTTCCGAACCAAATACATATGAAAACTTATACATAAATAAAAAATTCGGCATCGATAACTTACAACAAACTGAGATATGCAAAATGCAAGATATACACAAATGTAATACAAACATAAGTCACACAGTCGTGGTAACTGTAAAAATACTTATATGATAATATAAACGATCATCATCATCAGTCATATACAAGGGTCAACAGCTCGAGCCATCACTAACATGGGTAACCCTTAACAACCAGAATGAAAAAAAAATTAACGATGCTTAACAATACCAGACTGTCCTGGTCAGTACAACAGACTATCAAACAACTTCCTTACAAACCGACTGAAATGAAACATTGCATTCAGATTACAACACTGGCAGTGGAACGCAACCACCGTCATATGCCAGGGAGTATGTGAGACAGCACAGATGGTCGGGTGACGACCCGAGCACCGTGCAGGTCTTGGCAAGTCGAACGGATGACACAGAACACTAGCCGAGAGATAGTTATGTAAGTCTCCAAGGTCACACACCCAAAATTTACGAGAGGAATTCAGTTATGCATTACAAGGTCTCAAGTTATCAAGTTTTAAATATTAAATATATATTTACATATACTTATTTAAGTTAATAAAGTTTAGTGTTAGAATTGTAAGCACATACGAAACAACATACGTTCAAAACCATTAGTCATTCAAGAGAGACGACGACACTGACATGTTGTTTATAGGATATAACACATGTACCCTGACGACACTGGAGGCAGTACATCTTCCTTGAAAATTAGGTATCGCAGGTTCAAAACACATAGAGAGTCACTTCATTACACAGGTAAAAAAACAACAACATAATATGTAATAAAAAATATTTTAAGTATTATATATACATACTTAAGTATCGAGCACATCATGCAGAAATTACAATAAACTATATCTCCAACAAAATATTGTTTCGTACATGACCGTACTCAATGTATGTTCATCTCAAATACCTGCGGCCTGTCGGACATTTATAAGTAGGTAACAAGCAGATCATGCTACGACAACCCGAGATGGACAACTCGAACCATCATGCCATGTTAATCGTATAAAAGCAAATCGCTACATCTACATAAATCTACCACGATCACGTTACAATATAAAAATTGGTTGAAGACTTAACATCTGCAACTACATCGTCAAAGGACTCTGTAGATTTACACCTTACATCACGACAACATCAAAGCAGTCATCACATGTACACCTGCGGCAATAATTTGAATTGTCATAGCAAGAAGTGTAAAGATAATGTTTGTTATTCATCGAGAAGTGAGTTGGAAGTATTGTACCAAGACACTCACTAACAACCTGCCAGACATATGTTAATAAATAGCAATAGCTACATCTATTTCAGTCCACCAACCATACTATCATTTTTTACTACAGCTAGCAGTCGTCAACTGAGATAACCCGAGACGAACAATACTAATTAGCATACCGGGCGAACAGCAGTGATGCCTAGCATACAAAGTGTTCCATTATGATAACCACGATGATGTTTTTACCAGCAGTGATAGTCTGTATAGACATAACAAGAAATGCAAAGGCCACGTTTGTCATTCACCGGGAAGCGAGTGCATGTATTGTGACAAGACATCCGTAACCGTCCACTGTTAAAGGTCATGAAGATAGCGACTACAAATTTATCACCGTCTACAAGACCTACCCAAGCGGCAACTACTGTATGATATGTGAATAAGACAATATTTCGAGAGCCTTGTGTAGCCAATCAGAGACGAGAGCCTCGCGTACCTAGTGTAATGCAAGAGAAGGAACAAATCCGCAATGACGTCATCGGTGTCCCCCCGACGACGCCCCACGGCTCCTGACTCCTGAAGCCAAAGTCACGTGGCCTGGAACAGACTATTTATAGCTACTTCGTAGAACTGTGATGCGTGTGAATGTGTTACTTAAATGCGAAATATTACTATGATGTGAATAAAATAAGAAACATTAACCTCAGTGGATATAAGTTTAAAAACATGCGCTGCCTCTCCCAGTCGTGACACTCCGCTCATGTCCTGGTATCACTATCGCTGGATATCAATCTAAGCAATTACTTTTGTCCAGGTGGGTTGTAAATGCCTCGGCTAGCTCAGTCAATAAATATAGTCTATGGTAAATTACATGTTCCGTACTGACTCGTCGTGACAACCCCACGCAACAGGACCGAGGGTGCAGGCTTGTCGGCTCTTAATGTAGAAAGGTAATAGAGAAATGATAGATTGCTACTGCCGCAGTCCGCGATCAACGCACGCTCTGCGGCGATGTACCTTGCCACCGTGCACAGTGTCGCCGCAAGTAATATTTGTTTCTGCAGTACACTGACCAGAACTGCCGGCGAGGCCTACCTCTTGCTCCTGGTTCCATGTCTCTCCGCTGTCCTTGTTCTCTCCTGCAGACGAAAAACTTCTCCCCCTAGTTTAGCTGCGAGAACATCGCCTCCTCTTCTCCAGGGCAAGGCGATGCTCCCATAGACATGTTCCATTATTCTTTCGGAGCTGGGGCCGTGGTGGTGTAGTGGTTAAACCGCTCTCCTCCCACCAAGGCGAATCGGGCTCGATTCCCGGCGGGTCGCTCCCGGAATTTCGCACGTGGGAATTGTATCGGACGATTCCGCTGGACGGCGGGTTTTCTCGAGGATCTCCCGTTTCCCCCACCCTTGCATTCCCGTGTTGCTCCATACTCGTCTCACTTCACCCTCATCGGCTCTCAAGACCTCGATGTTAAGAGCCGCCCGAATCTCTTCACTCACTCACTCACTCACTTACTTTTGGTGCTACCGGAAATTTCCGTCGGTTTGCCAGTACTCGATATGCATTTACTTCTAATCAATTTATTTTACATCAGTGTAACATTCAAAGTAACATGAAACTCGTGATTATGCATAAACATACATATAATGGCTTTGTTATCACTGGTTAGCTGCTCAAACCCTCCCTCCGCGGCATATGGTCGCGAGCAAAAGAGAGTTCGAGAGGCGAGAACCCCCTCGCCACCTCCAGAACACATTTTCAGTAATCAGTTTTTACCCAATAGTATCTTAAACTGAATAAAATTAATTTTATGTGGTTACTAACACGATATTACGTCGGATGAATAAAGGACTGTAAAAATGATATGGAACAACAAGTACTTGCATTATCACGATCAATCACAGAGTCTTCTATACATGAATATAACAATACAATAATACAATAATGCTAAGTAGGGCCATCACAAACATTACGCTCGCAATACAACTCCAGGTGTAAGTACTATCGCTGCCAACTTGGCTGGGAGCGCACATGCTAATGTGCACTGCAACTTATGTGTAGTCAGAGAGAGTGCTTTTTCTTACAGGTTGATAGAAAAGTTCTCGCTTTACCGTGACCCGCGTGTATGCGAGAAATGTTGGTGAGTGGGAATGTAGAGAGCAAAGAAACTCGTGTGGCTGGAGTGGTGGACACAGGCTGCCTACATCTGGGTCGTCTTCGAAGTAGGGTTCTTCGATTACAATTATGGTTATAGATAATTTCGTTTCAGGTACTCGATTTTTAGGATATGTTTTTTATTCTTTAGATTAATGTGTATGTCGACTGTTTAACTGGATTATTGTTCAATGTGTCGAATTGTGAAATCTATGAAAATTGGTTGTGTTAAATTGCATTTTCGTCTAATGACGATGCTAAAAATAACAATTATAATAACGAGCAGAGAATCTGTGAGCAGTACGCCTCTTATGGCATAATTACCCTCAGATGTGAGAATGTCCACTTACTCCTTTCCTCTTTGAGGCAAGTTAGACATAGCAGCAAGAATAATGTTTTCGCAATTGCTTATATTTGAAAGCACATATGACATTTGCATAAAGCTTGTATTCATAGTTTTAATTTTCGTAAATAATTAAGAATAAATAATATGTAAAACTGACGATTGGTAAGCGTGTGTAATGAATGACTGCGTTGTCACACAATGTATCTGCGCTGCTTGTGAAGGCGGATTAGGAGCAGCTGGACGTGTATTGCGGGAAGAGTGCACGCAGGCGAAAGCAGCGAGCGTGCGGCTATCTCGCTCGCCGAGCTGCGAGGTCGGCTTTCCGCGCGAGTAATTACATTCCAGTCACCTCGCCTCACCCGTCGTCAATGGCCGGGCCTCAGTTTGCAGCGCCGTGACGCTTGCAGCTGCTTGATGGCTGGCGGGCGTCACGTTCCCTTCCACCGCAGGCGCCTCTCATCATTCTCGACATCTCATTATAACAAGCTCTTAACGATTACCTCTGTGCACGTGCGTGCTACACATTCGCTTCTCACTTACTGTTATGCGAAGAATTATACATTTACAACACATCATTTTACAAACATACAAAATTGTTTATGCAGCTCAACGATTACAATTAACTTGAAGTCCACGCCACTTGTTTGCAGAAATTCAACATTACTTTTACACAAACCACACTAACGTTTTGTGAAATTTGCTCTAATTTATTTGTACTGTTTCTAAAGTATCTTTGAGAACTAGTTTCCAAAGGAATCCTTGTACAAATACAAAATACTTTTACACTGTAGAGTCTAGAGTTTTGCACTTGTATTTCTATATATTGTTTTGAATTCGTTACTCGTCCTTGTAAGTTTCGTTTAGTTTGGCATAACACTACACTTGATTAATTTTATATTTGAAATAACTGTAACAACAAGTATAGGCTCGTTATTTAATATGTCTGAAATGTTATCCTTTGCGTTTTCCATACCTCTGAAATAGAGCAAGTCCGAATTTACTTTCCATTTAATCACGTACCCGTAATGCAAGTTTCATTCAAAGAACAGTTATTTAGCTGACATGACATCTAATGTTATGCCAGTCTGCAGCGTTTTTTTCAAATATTCTAATGTTCTTCTATGGGACTCTTAGACAAAAATATTTCAATGTAGCGGTAAGCAATATCACTGGGCGTCGAAAGTTAACTATCATTTTGAACATACATTTGGTTCACGCTCTAAATTTTGATGCAAGAAAAGAACAAATAGTTTTTTACGTTCTAAAATCTATGAACGTTAATTCACCATTTGACCTTAAAAAAATTGTCGCCAAAAACCGATTAATGAAACAAATAACACTTTTTATAATTATTGCTTTTGATTACTAACATTAGTCTAATATTAGAGTAATGCATTTTTCACATGTACCCATTCACGATATATACATATCGGTCTAGACTCTACCACTTCGCAGTATATTACAAAAGCAAGTATAATACACAGTCTATACATATTATATAATCTGACAACTGTGCATTGTTTGAGACTTCTGATAGAAGCTATTTGTGTTAATCCTGTTTGACCACACAGAGTAAGCATTCTCCGGATGTATTTTACCTTGAGTGTTCGTCAAGTTGAGTTCGCCATGTTTAAAGTTACATTATTCTTTACTTTACCGTAACGTATCATCCAATCTGGAAGCACTTTTCTTCTTTAACTACACTACAAGTTGTTGGCCACTCCACAAGAATTTAGTCACTCCGGAAGGTTTTGTCTTCTGATACTGGAGTACAGTAAGTCAACGAATCTACAAGACATTTCTTCGGTTACTAGAACAAATGACGTTTGTCATTCTTGACGGCAGCAGGGTCTCTCTCGCTCTCCCTCTCTCTCTCAGCCTCTCGCAAATATCCCGTCACATTCGCTGAAATACGAAAATAAAACTTCAGAAGACAGAAAACAATATGCCAACATCTCGATGAAAACTGATTTAGTCGGATGCAAAAAAAATTACAAATAACTCCGTAGCACATTAATTATAATCATATTTTATAGGAAATAATTGAAGAATATTCAGTGATTTGAATATGCACTTTAAACCTGAAATGGGACATTTGCTGGAAATATTCATTGGCTGTTAACATTTTTGTAAAACATTGTATATTTAAGATATTCTAGTTTTTAAAGTATTTTTTTATGTTTGGTTTCAAAAGTTACTCGTGTTCCAAACAAACGTGAATGTAGTAGGGCTGCAGTCTCGTCGACAGCGCGGTCACTAGAGACGGAGCAAGTGGCTCAGAGAAGCAGGAATGTGAAAGAAATCAGCCATCGCTTGAAGCGAGGAGTAGCCCCAACATTCGCGTGCTGCAGTGTTCGGCAAACCACGGAGAACCAAACTGAGGATGGCTGGACTTGGAATAGAGCACATGTCCTCATAATTGCGAGTACAGTGGTTTGCAATTGCACCCCTTCACTCTGTCAAATTCACCTCGAAGCAAGAAGGCATATTTCCAGATGTAGCGACGGAATACCATAGATTTATTCCACTATAATCACCTGACCCGCAAATGAAAGGGAAATCACTGCGATACAATTGAATTATCATGCATTTGAATGTATATGTGTGTGTTTGAGACTATGAGTTCTGTTTTCGACCAACTACTAGTAATGTCATTCACTACGTATCATTTTTCTTATTGCTATAGGCTTTTCTCTGTCAACTGGACACATCTGAGAGCTACTGTTACTTCCTTTTTTTTCTTTTGACATATGCACAATAACATTACTAAGGACTTGGTAACTCTACACACATGCCATCCAAGTAATACACAGTAATACACTGGAATCGTTAGGAATGTAAATGCGTATACGCAATATTATACAAATACAACGAATAAACAAATTTGTGTTACAAAATGTAAAAAGCAACAAACCCTCACTTCAGTGGCAATACATTAAATAATACTTTCGCAATGCGAAGTCAAGTGTTAAGAATTATTTTAATATGTTCCGTGCCAACTGACAGTCTGGCAGCCTGCATTTCTTTGTGTTCTGTAGCATTACGCAGTAACAGGCGGTGATATTTCTGAAGGTTGGTTTCCAAGCAATTCACTTTACAACAAAAAGACTTCATCGAGGTGTAGGCGAGTCAGACCACGATACAAGTACAGTCACGTACATACATTTTTTCGGGCGTTATAAATGTAAGCGTTATTGTAGCCAGTGAAATTAAGCACAATAATGTGAGTGCCGGAAGATTTTCAATACGATATGAAGACACTGGTCCTGGTCGCTTGCCTGTCTAGCAGAATCTCTCAGCACGTGGTTGCTGCACGAAGGAACACCCGTCGATGACGTGCGCAAAAACTCTGCACATGGATATGAAAATCTCCCGAACATAAAACTTCAGAAATATCTTATAATTTCGCGTTATAAAACGGCACCAAACTGTACTTCACAAAACACTTGTTACTCAAGCACATGTCACTTGTACGTTGGCTGATGCCGTATTCGGAGCTCATTCTCATGTTCAGCTCGCCCACACGGAGTTAAGTCACCCTGGTGCTGAATGTGTACTACTGGTTCACACTTCTCCAGGCCGTGTGTGGTGAGCAGGTGTGCAATGACATGTGGAACTAATATATACTAGTATTACACCTATGTCACTACATTTTTATGCGAAATGATTTGGTGTGCTTAAACGTTCAAAATAGCGAGAGAGTGCAGAAGTGCATGTAGTAAAAGGACAACTTTCCACCGGCGATTAGTGAGCTAGCGGTGTACAATAGGCGAGGAATCCGCAAGTGTAACGAGGGTGTAAGGAAGGTGTAATCGCAGTGGGCTGTGGTGATTCTGTTATCTGGCGTAGCTTAACCAGCTACGCCAGACATGTGTCATTGATTATCTAGAGTGAGTTGCGGCGGCAGGGATGCTTTGTCGTCCACACGAGCGTTACTGATGACTGCTCTGCTCCGACGAGCTGAGAGACATTGTCCGCACCAGTGCTTCAACTACTTGTTACCACCACCTGGCTGCCCGCCCTACACTACTTCCAGCATTTTCCCACTTACTATTACCTCTCTCTTCAACTACCTGCAGTCCAAGCTCCTTCAACATAATATATATTACTTTCGTATATTTTAAGTACATTTTGTGGTTTAGTGACACCATGTCGATAATGACCAGAAAACATTATTCGAAATAATAATATCCATGGCCTTATCAAAGAGTAAATATAATATTTTTTTTTTATAAAATCTTATGGAAATTAAAAAACTAATACACAGACTTTCGTTTCATATAAACAGTCAACTTAAGTCACAGAGCGGGGAGTTGTTATGTTTTTAAATTCTGATTTTTAGCTTTCCTGTTCAACCTCTGACTATTCTGACTAACATTTTATAGCAACAGTAAAAACTTAAATACAGCGAACCCCATAACACAGTTCCAAAAAATATTGTTCATGACATTATAATAATTCGAACAATTATTCCGAGCCGTAATCTAATGTACAAATGTTTTTTTAAAATTTTGATACTTGAATGAAAAAAATATATAATTTACCAACTCCTGTACTTTATTCGATTATTTCCTGAAAAGGCACATCCCTTTATTTTCATACTTATTCCACGCTGTTTTTTCTTCCCTAATCGAAAATGGATGTAATATGCAAAACATGTAGAAAATAATTGCAGACAGAATGCCGTTAATGAGATATCTTGCACCTGTGTGCGGTAAGATATGGAGACTTGACTACAATACCCAATACATGCACACCTGCAGTTTCCCTTTGTAATTGGACGCTTGTCTTCGTGAGAGAACATTTCCTTGCGTGACTGATTGCCGGGGGAAAAAGTTTCTGATTGGCCCAAAGTCTGTGATTCGTGAACAGGCACTAATATGCGTAACGAATATAAGTGATATTAGTTCAAGTGTTTTGAAAAAGTACTAGACCGAAAATCTTAGCACGGAGATCAGGTCGTTACTATCTACAACTATGATAGACAAATTGCACATACATCAAGTTTATTATGAAAATTCTTCTTCATTTCACTTTCAGAGACAATAAAGACCTTAATATTTTCTGTGCAATTCCGCAGATCTTTGTCATCAACCAAGCTAACGTCTTGGAAATACATAAGCAATTAACAAATGGTTCTGAGATATTGGTTGGTAATTGTCTGTTGTATACACTGGACAATTAAGTGCGCTGTAGGTCTGACTCCACAAAACTCTGCGAATCTTTACGAGAAGAAAACGTTGTTCTCGACTAGCTTGCTCTCTCTCTCTCTCTCTCTCTCTGCTTGTTGCTGCAGATTTAACTAGACAAGAGTCTTTCAGAACATGTCCTGTGAACTGATCTTCGATTGTAAAGTGTTTGAAGCCTAGGTTTCCTTGTATACGACCTGGAGAAATAGTCTTGCCTCTGATAGTAACATTGCTCTTTCTAGCAAAACACAGTGATGCTAACCCAGCACATGCTCTGCTAATCGCCGAGCACTAGAGACCTTGTAATCTAGTGCTTGGATGGTTTTACATACCTGCTACACTTCTAAGGTGCCTGGCCGTGAGTCACAGACGTTCACTACACGAGTATAGGTTACTTATTGGCCCAGTCAAACACAGCAATGTCCTCTCACGAATACACTCTGCCAATAACCAAAAGAAAATTGCTGGGGCGCAAGATGGATGCTGGAATATATCCTGCGTGGAACTCTTTTCTCGGAAATTATCCATAATCGTTAAATTAAAACTCCAAATATTAAATTCTGCTTTACGGATGTCCTTTAGTTTTAGGGTTGCTGTCACCAATGACAACGACGATAGCTCTTTCATTTACAGTTCTCATTGAACTTTTTGAGCTTCAAAGCAGATTTATTGCCTTAGCTATACTCACAATGAAATAAATGAGTAGTAAATCATCTCCTTCGCAGTTTTAGGACGTAATGATACATGCGCATACAATTTTTGTTTCTGTATACACAGAAGGTTTTTAAATAACACCAAAAAACTCCTGTAAGTTATTTCTTACGAAAATTTAAGGATAAAACATTTGTACCACTTTTCTGTTAAGTAAATATTAAGGAAGCTATGCCGTCCTCCCCCACAAAAATAGTTTAGTTTTAAAATGTTTTTATCTATAAATATTATAAAGTCCTTGCGATTAAGCAAGAAATCGGCGAATGGTGTTTTGTATAAAGGAATCGTACAACTCTGAAAACATGGTTGTAACATCATTCTCCTTCATTGAGTAATGGGGGTTGCCACCTTACGTGTGAATGAAAGTTTGTAACACTAAGCTGTTAATGATGAAATTCGATAAATTATGAATTATCGTGTTTAAGTTAACAGAAAAAGTTTTCTAGTAGGAACACTATCAGTTGAGCCGTTTTCGAGAACTTCATGTTGACATTTCAAAACAGATGGTGACTGACCTGATGGGTAGGCAACAAAAAAACACCTAAATTATTGGGTGTCTACTGAGTGGGTAACATAGTTGTGAGAGAACTTCTTTGGTAAGGCCGGACGTATGCAAATGTTTATGGAAGGAAGTTGAAGAAGATGTGTCGCTGTGCGAGTGTGTAACCTGTAGATCAGCTCGACCTGGTGACAGCCAGGAGTCGAACCTCCAACTCTCCGCGAGGCCCAGGAGTGCTGTGTACCTGGATGTGTCCTGGCCAATCAAGGCACACAAGCGAGACCGAACTGCGTGCTTATCTCCCCGGCGCATCTACGCGTCAAGTTATCAAATGACGTGCAGCATTCTTGGAAATACGGCACTTTGAGCGATGGCACTATCAATTTATTCATACATAGTCTATACAACTTAGTTCAGTACGTGTCCCTATAGTAGAATTGAGTGTTTCCTATTAGCACATTTAGGAATACGGAAGTGTAAAAAGGTAGCTTCTATCTATGTTGGAGAGCTGGGAAACAGTGTTGGTGATGTGCGTGGTGTCTTCAAAGTAGGCATCCCACCTCGTATCAAGTGTATGTACTTTTCGTGGATCAGTAAATACGACGCATGTAAGTTAGTCTCGTAAAAAAAGTATTTACATAGAAACCGTGTGCAAGGCAGTTGTAGCTCCAGGTACACAGACCTCTTAATTAAATGACGCGGTTTGTTGGCCAACGTATATGCCACATGTGCGAGTTGAGCACGAGTTGTTGCAAGCAGAGAAGTCTTTTAATTAAACCTCCTGCCAACTCTCTGCAATTTGATTGTCTGCGTTAATTAACCGCCGACATAAAGCCGCGTTGAGACAATTACTTTCTCGTACTTGTTATGTCTATACACACTCGTCGTTTTAGCACTGCCCAGCGACTCCGTACACCTGTTTACCTTCTACTTCGGTCCATGTAAATTGCTTCATACTAGCGCACTCACATTATATAACTGGCTGCCGCTTGCACACTCCGCCTACAGCCTCCAAGAGGTCAATCAATACAAACCACTTCACATACAACCACTTGTTGCAGAGTAGCTAGAACCACGGTCGGTGCTGTAAAATATCAGAAGCTAGTACCAATACTGACAGCACATTTCCCTGTGTAATGCTACTGACTTCTGCTGACACACCCAGGTTTTATACTGTGTTGTTGCTTGTGCCGTAAACCAAAAGAAGATCTCTTATGTTACATTTGGTTTATCTATGTATAGTACCATCTGTTGTTCGCGAAAAGATTTTCACGCAGGCTAAACTCCAATACATTGCATGTACACTTGCCAATTTCCTTTGCCTACTGGCCACTTGAATGCATGTTACACGAATTTTCTTCTAATGTTGCTAAAGAAATACTGGGAAATTATTTCCAATTTTCTAAGTAGTTTTTTTTAATTTCATTCCCGCAATGATTTATGTTTCCAGATGTTGCAACCAAGTTATTATTTTATCGATTTTGAATAACTATGGTGACTTAGCACTTCCTTCAATCTCACAGCCAGCGAACTACGTAGTATTTTTATGATCACTGGAATTGGCTAATTACAAACCAAGAATGTAGAAAAATCCGTAAACCGCACTGTCAATACAGAAGTCAACGACTGCACTGGTACTGAGCGTCAATGTGTACAGCTGAGTTCATCTGTGTCCTTCTTGTGCAACACGTCTACAGCAGTGGACACAATAACTCTTTGGGTTAAGAGTTTACGGAACTTTATTCCAGAGCACTGCGGTGTTTTTGTATTTGTGCCACAAGATTGCACTAAAAATCAATATTATTCGTTGATTGCCTTCTTATTAATCATTTCAGTCACCCAAAAATGTCACGTTTTAGGCGTCGCCACAAACAATTTTCGGTAGTGTACTGTTAGCGCAGACACTTGTGTTGGTTACTGAGTGCGTGAGGTTAACCTGGCCGACGTTNGGCCCCAACTACCAGCATGTCGCCTGGCGGGCGGGATGACTCACAGCTACCTGAACTGGTGTCACCGCCCATTCCCATTCTGGAAAAGTTGGCGGTGGCAGGCTCTTGAATGAACTTTCTGGTAATCTCCCCCTTCGGCACAACTCAACACGTGAAGAAGATTCTGGACCCATACGCCTGCCACCACATTAGCCGGAGGTTCGGTAATCGTGTGATAGTCTGGCAAACGTGAAGGCGACTGCAGAGTAGGAGTGCGTGTGCAGTGACGACGGACAAGAGCGCAAGAGCACTGCGGAGGGAGTGTTACCCGAGTAGAGTGCGGCTGTGTACGGCAGCTGCAGAGAATTTGGAACACTAATGACCAGTGGCATCTGAACAGAAACAAGGTGGGAACGACTGGGCGTGTGATACACACTTCATTGTGAGTTCTAGGACGGTCAATTATCAAGTATAAAATTGAAATAATAATTCAGTATGTGTTAGAAAACTGTTTTAAAGACTTGTTTTTAATGACTGTGTTAATTTATGTGAATTAATGGATGATAATGCAAATATAAGTTCAAATATTAAGTGATAGCCACTTTAGTGTCAAGATTTTAGGTAAATTGTATTTTTTATATTGTTTGTAAATCAATTAGTAATAAATATTAACTGTTTTATTTAATGAAGACCTTAATTCCTTAAAGAACCTGCCTAAGCTCACTGACTTTGTGAAATTGTAACAGTATTAATAACGGCATGTGGCTCTATGACACATCAGGACTAATAAAAGTATTATTGTTCTTCATGTTATTGGCAAGAGCGGTTTATAAAACTACGGAATATAATTTCAGCAACGAATGACACATGCACTGGACCCTATGTAGAGTGCATCCCATTAAAGTCACTCCCTGTGCAACGTGATACACACACACACACACACACACACANGGACCCTATGTAGAGTGCATCCCATTAAAGTCACTCCCTGTGCAACGTGATACACACACACACACACACACACACATATATATATATATATATATATATATATATATCTATATATATATATCGCGGACATGTTTTGCATTTTTAAATATTTACTTAAGAATGTTAGTACGTACCACAAAATGCATCACGTAAATGTCCACAGAATCAGAGTTCGAAGCCACTANCATCACGTAAATGTCCACAGAATCAGAGTTCGAAGCCACTATTTCAAAAATATTGCGTACAATATATCCGACTATGAGCGCACGACATGGCTATAATTCATTAACTAAGGTGTAAACAATTTTAATCCTTACAAAAAATACTAGATTGAGCTCAGAAAGTCTTACAATGTCATAAATACAAAAGTGTTTACAGTCCTTTACAAAAACCGATTTTTTGATTACGTTCTTTCGTGTAACAAGTGCACTGTTGTGTCTTGTTCAGTGTCCAGTGAAGTTTTTAATTGGTTTCATGTTACGAATATTAAGAAAAATAATACCAAGTACTTTATACTAAGAATGAAGCTTAGGTAAAGAAAAAATAATTTCTATGTGGGACGATATCTTAGCAATCACACTGTAATAGTTTCTCGGATATGAACCAACATTTAATGAACTTCAACTCGTCTCGCACATTTCTCTAACCCTCTTAGTACGTATGTTGTCAGTTCCCAATTCTCTGTTGATTTATTTCAGTTATTTATACAAAAACAAAATTCAGCATATAACAAGGAAACATTCACAATTTAATTAAAAATGAGAATGTTATACAAAAAAAATTTAAATTATCAAATAAGTAATTTTCAGCAAAATATTATAAAGTGTTACAAAATATATACATTCTTCTTTCATATGCAACATAAATATAACTTTTGTGTGTGTACTACTTGTTACTGTACTCTGCATGTCGTGAAGTCTGGTGCAGTTCTCCGCGGGAAACCACTCTCGTCCTATCTCAACCACTCGAAATACATACATCTGTAAGATCCTTAGAGAACGCAGAAGAGTGGAGTGGAAATGTTAGCCGTCTCTTATCATCGTGGTCGTGAAGTCTGGTGCAGTTCTCCGCGGGAAACCACTCTCGTCCTATCTCAACCACTCGAAATACATACATCTGTAAGATCCTTAGAGAACGCAGAAGAGTGGAGTGGAAATGTTAGCCGTCTCTTATCATCGTGGTCGTGAAGTCTGGTGCAGTTCTCCGCGGGAAACCACTCTCGTCCTATCTCAACCACTCGAAATACATACATCTGTAAGATCCTTAGAGAACGCAGAAGAGTGGAGTGGAAATGTTAGCCGTCTCTTATCATCGTGGTCGTGAAGTCTGGTGCAGTTCTCCGCGGGAAACCACTCTCGTCCTATCTCAACCACTCGAAATACATACATCTGTAAGATCCTTAGAGAACGCAGAAGAGTGGAGTGGAAATGTTAGCCGTCTCTTATCATCGTGGTCGTGAAGTCTGGTGCAGTTCTCCGCGGGAAACCACTCTCGTCCTATCTCAACCACTCGAAATACATACATCTGTAAGATCCTTAGAGAACGCAGAAGAGTGGAGTGGAAATGTTAGCCGTCTCTTATCATCGTGGTCGTGAAGTCTGGTGCAGTTCTCCGCGGGAAACCACTCTCGTCCTATCTCAACCACTCGAAATACATACATCTGTAAGATCCTTAGAGAACGCACAAGAGTGGAGTTGTAATGTTGGCCGCCTCTTACAATCGTGGTCGTGAAGTCTGGTGCGGTTCTCCGCGGGAAACCACTCTCGTCCTATCTCAACCACTCGAAATACATACATCTGTAAGATCCTTAGAGAACGCAGAAGAGTGGAGTTGTAATGTTAGCCGCCTCTTATTGTCGTGGTCGTGAAGTCTGATGCAGTTCTCCGCGGGAAACCACTCTCGTCCTATCTCAACCACTCGAAATACATACATCTGTAAGATCCTTAGAGAACGCAGAAGAGTGGAGTTGTAATGTTAGCCGTCTCTTATCATCGTGGTCGTGAAGTCTGGTGCAGTTCTCCGCGGGAAACCACTCTCGTCCTATCTCAACCACTCGAAATACATACATCTGTAAGATCCTTAGAGAACGCAGAAGAGTGGAGTGGAAATGTTGGCCGTCTCTTATCATCGTGGTCGTGAGAGCTGGTGGGGGTGAAGCGAGGTGAGTATGGAGCAGTGCCGGAATGCAAGGGCGGGAAAAACGGGTGATCCCCTTGAAAACACTCGCCGTCCAGTGGCATCGGCGCGATTCCCACACGCGAAAATCCGTGGGCGACCCCGCAGTGAATCGAACGCGGTTCGCCTGGGTGGGAGGCGAGTAGTCAAACCACTACACCACCACGACCACCCAATGTATTCGAAACACAAGATTATCAATTGTAATTTTACAAATGTATACAGGGGCCGTGGTGGCTGAGCGGTTAGCTTACTCGCTTTCCACTTGGGCAAACTGGGTTCAATTCCCGGCCAGGTCACTCCCGGGTTTTCGTAAGACGATATTGTGCCAGTTGATGCCGCTGGCCGCCGGATTTTCTCGGGGATCACAAGTTTCCTCCGCCCTTGCATTCCGGCGCTGCTCCATTCTCGCCTCATTTCACCCCTCATTGACCTTCAAGACCTGGTTGTTAATAGTCTTTCAGCTCTCTCATCTCAACTCAACAAATACATACCTTGCAAGTCTACTTACTTAAAGCGTTATTCTTTTTTTGACAAGACAAACTCTTGTAGATTTACAAAGGATGCTATCGGCAAGAGGGTTTGGCAAGGCTTCTCTCAGTGTGGTGTGTGATGCGGCGACATACATGGATCTGTGTGTCTGGAGCGTGGTGTCGCACTAGGTGGGAGAGTGAGCTAGGCTCAGAGCTGTCGTGTCTCGTCATCCGTGCGCCAAGCAGCAGTGCGCGCTCTACCGGCCTCAACTCCTGCCACCCCCTTCCTTGCTTGTTCTCCTTCACGTCGTACCACACAGTGCTGTCTCGTCCTACACCAAGCCCTCGTGCTGCACACCACAGCCCTGTTGCTTTACTTCATTCGCCGCTACATATGACTTTTATTCCGCCCTGACAAACAACTACTCTCATGTTACTCCTCCACCTTGTGGAAATTAAGCTTAACTATGTCTACAAAATAACAAAGAGGGGAACACACCGAACTGTTACGCAGTAGCTATAATATTAATTTCCATGAAAACTATATCTTCCTAAGCATTAAAACGCGCCTTTTTTCTCACTGTTTTCATTCGTATTTTTTAAAAAAGAAATACTGCAATTTATAGATAAATTCTAAGTAAAATTTCAGTTCAACCAAAAATAATTGTTACAATTTTCTCAAAGTCAGTGGCCTTATCGAAGTTTGTTAAGGAATGGAGATAATAATTAAATATAACTTATGAGTTAATTATAGTTTTCTACATTTATTTACAACAAATACAAACAAAATTCTTTCTACTCAACATCTAACAATAAATTGATATCTCTTACTGTTAATAATTAATTACTTTAATCTATGCAATTTATTACCTCAAATAATTTAACGTAATTAAATAATTTGAAATCAGTCCCAATAGGCAGTGTATCAAAACCGATTAAATTAATTGACAATTATCTGTCCGTATTCGACAGTTCCAATATTTGCAATAAAGTCCGTATCACTTGCTATTCAGTCCCACCTCAGTTTAGTCCAGGTCCCACCAGTCCGCAATGTTCTAGAGTTCTCCGAGTGACCTCATGCCTTCTCTCGTCGGGTTTCACTCCCTCTCGTCCATTCACACCACAAACACCTCGTCCGCCGTCGCCTCGCCATCTCCCGGCTACCGCACTCAGCCAGAAGGCTTCTACCAAGATTGCTGACATTTCAACTGTATCTTGTATTTATAGGGCCGTAGGGCATCGCCCAGAAATTTCTCTAAATGCTGCTTTGCGCCGAGGGTCCTAGTTCCCAGAATATTCTAACACAACCTCTACACTCGTCGGCATCTTCCAGCAGGGGGGAGGAGGAGAGACTGTGACGTCAGCCAAGTCTCGCAGCTGTAAATAATTCACGACTGCGCAGGAGGGGGCAGGGCTACAAGGCAGCGAGCGGGTCTGCCTGGGGGGGGTCAAGGTAGTCCCCCCCCCCATAGAGCCGGACTGCGCATAACGCCAGCTCGCGGCCGGTGAGAGCCACAGCGCGTAATACCGCCTCATCCTTAAGTCTGATCTTCTTGAACATACTCTCCAACATCGGTACCTTCGTAGGGCGCCAGTAGTTCTAAATGTATGACTATAGAATTTTATTCAAGGTGTACCGGTTACAGATCTGGAAGGACGGTCAGTCGCTTCGAAATATAGTCAGGGCCTTATCAAAATCGTTGGCACTGAGATGTGTTTCCCCGAAGGTGTTTCCTTTTATACAGCCACACTAGCCGTCCTTCTTTGAATGCATTGTCTGAAACACTCGCACCACTTCGAGTGTTCCTCTTAATGCCACTAGAAACTGCGATTTAGTCGTCTCCTGCCTCCTGGCTGTCTTCCTTCTCCCGAAGACGCATATGTGCAGATTCGTTGTAAACTGGACTTCTCTTGTTTCCTCGCCTGCATTAAATGCGGCGTGACTTGTTATGCGGTCCGAATCCAGTATCATTTTTCTCCTTACCACCATATAGCGATCTTTCTTCTTTCCCTCTGATAAGATGTAACCAGTAGTTTCGATGGGGCTGTGATTTGGATAGGCATTGCTGTGCAAGTCAGCTCCAACTGCTGTTCTTTGGCCGGTTACTCGATGGCAAGTCTCGGGTGGCACCCCTGGACGCCAGGCTAATAAGTGTCCCCCCTTTCCCCAGTTCCGCATTCTCGGCGCCTCATTGACGAGGTACTGGTGTCGCAGCCTCTACGGAGATCAAAAGTTCCCCTACCACGGGCTTAATTCAGTCTTCTTAACATGCTCTCGGTCGTACTAACATCTGGCTGCTGGGTCTTGCAGTTCCTTTACAGGCACTGGATTCTCAAGTGTCCTGTCTGACCACACTGCCAACATTCCCGACACTTAGGTGGACAAAAACTGGGCTTCGTATCACAGACTCTGGCAAAAATGTATTTCATTGTGGTCTCCAACTTCCTCAAGACATCCAGGATGCTATCTCCATCGTCGTCATTGCGCGGCGTAGCTGTCTACTGCAAGCAAGAACATCGGTTCCTGCTTCGCTGATTCCACCTCCACTGCTCGGCGCAGAGCGTCCTGCATGCTGTGAGACGATACCAGGCGTACAGCTCGGAGCACATCCACATCGGTAATAGCATCCACGAAAATGACGATTCCTATGACGACTCGTGCCTCTTCAGAGCATTCCAGCAGAGATAGGTGTGACAGGCTCACTATTTCCTGCCACAGCTCCTGCAGTGACTCCCCTGGTCGCAGGTTGCGGCTTCTTAGTTGGGAATGGTGGCCGTGTCGCAGATATCGGTCGCCGAATCGCAGCTCCAAGGCCTAAACCAACGTGGAGAACTCCAGTCGATGTCGTTCTGGCAGGCACTGCAGTATACTTAGTGCGGGTCTTCTCAATACAGCCGCCAGGCAGTACGCCCACTGCTATTCAGTCCAACGATCTCGAACTGGTGCTGGTATTCGCGCCAACGTGTCTTTATCTTGACGCTATTATCCACCCGTGCTGAGGCGTACCCACACTGCAGAACTGCTAGGCTTCTCGTGAGACGGCTGTATTGGCGGCGACCACTACCTTCTCCTTGTCGTCCACATTCGCCAACTTGGTGGTTCTCGATCTCTGCTCCTCCTCAGCCTCTGCATTACTTCTCCCCTGCTGCTGCACGAATCTCTGCCATTCCTTCTTGAGGGCGCTTACATCCTGTTTCATTTCCTGCTCAACACTGTTCGTCCTTTTATTCTTACTGTCCCTCACACAGTTAATGTTATTGTACACACAGTCAATTAAATATTTCATTAATTCGTTTACTCCTTCTACCTTTCGGTCTACATTTTCGTGCACACTGTCTATTTTTATATCCACACGTTCACTAACATTAATATTTTGTCTATTTTCAGATTCACTAATGCTATCTAGTTTACTAATTACATTTTCATTAATACTACTAATTTGACTATTTACATTTTCATTAACACTACCTACAACACTATTTATTCGGCTACCCTGTCCTTCGATCAAAGCACTAAGGGCTTCTATCTCCGCCGAAATTTTCCTAGTTGGCATTCACAAATAAATGTCTTAATAATTCCTAGACCTATTATTTCAATATTATACTGTAATCTGAATAACAATTATTGTTTTTAAATAAAATGCCTCCATCCTACTTTTGACACCAGGGCTACTAT
Source organism: Clitarchus hookeri (assembly GCA_002778355.1). Lineage (NCBI taxonomy): Eukaryota > Metazoa > Arthropoda > Insecta > Phasmatodea > Phasmatidae > Clitarchus > Clitarchus hookeri. The sequence continues at coordinate 559,583 of NQII01000460.1, read as the reverse complement.
TTTCTCAAAGTCATTGTGCCAAACAAAGTTAGTTAGGGATGGAGGTCTTAATTAAATAAAATAGTTAATTATAATTTCCTTATTTTATTTACAATCACAAACAAAATTCTATATACTGAACATCTCACAATAAATTGATATATCTTACTGGTAATAATTAATGACTTTAATCAATGCATTTTATTACTCAGTTTAGTCCAGGTCACACCAGTCCGCAGTGTTCTAGAGTTCTCCGAGCGCCCTCATGCATAGTAGTCTTCCCTCGTCGGGTTTCTCCCCCTCTCGTACATTCAAATTACAAACACCTCGTCCGCCATCGCCTCGCCATCTCCCGGTTACCGCACTCAGCCAGAAGGCTTCTACCAAGATTGCCGACAGTTCAACTGTGGTTTGTATCTATAATGTCGGTGGCCATCGCTCTAGACTACCAATTAAACCGAAAACGAAAAGTCAGGGCATGCAAATTAAAACTACACCCTTTCGATGAGGAAATATAAGATATGCATTATCCTTCAAAATGTCAACTTGGCTTTGTAGCTAAGACGGGTATCTAGCGGTCTAAGTGCGAAGTGGAAAGGTTGACTTTCGCGAACAGATTTCTGGTCTAGTTGTATTTAAATAGTTTCATTTCTCAGAACCTCTTTTGTCATTGGATTATTTTAATTCTTAGTTGTCGGTCAGCAAAACGCATAGTGGCAGTGTCGGAGCAACCTCATTCACATTTGCCAAGTCAGGCTATAAAATGTCTCCTTTCATAGATACGTGTTTTGTAACGAATGTAAATCGGTAAGTAGGCATACGAGTATATGACACCAAAGTCTATAAACGCGATAATAAGTGAGTTATATATGTATATAATGTGCATGCCAACAGTTCAAGGCCATTTGACAGGACAGTACACGGTAGGGAACTGTAATGGCGTGTGTGCAGGTATTGTACTAGAACTCGCCTGGAGTGCGGGGGGGATTGCCAGTTTGAGAGACAAGCACGTGCAGCGCAACCGGCTGGGGTCGAGCCACGACCTCCCGAATGCGAGTTCAACACGTTACCGCATTACCGAACACGCTCCATTATGATCAGAAACAGACTATTCCCGGGTGTAGTGACCTGCAGGCTATATTGTACAATTATCTATACTGTAGCCTCTTCTATTTGTACGTTACTTTCGAAACTAAGTGAAATATTTCATTGAAATGAGCACTTCCACGAGGCTAGATGAGAAACGCCTGTGTGTGCCTGCGAAGATGTGTACATTCCATTGGCTGTTCTGGCTAGTGGTTATAAAAGTAGCTAGTATTAATAAACACTTATGGCTATTGTTTATTAGTTGATCGTGTTAATGGCCGTATTTTATAGCTGTGCGGTTTTTTGCTCGCAAAAGATACGTTCTGAAGATCAGATATTTTTATTTTACACTCTTTGCTTACCAAACGAACGAAATAAGTAAAAAAGCAGGTGCAAGAGATTTGAAACATCAGGCATTGTTAGTAAAGCTTTTCCCTACTGTACAAGGACATCGTGTTGTAAGTGATATGTTCTGCTGCTGCAGTGAGTCGCCAGTTTCACCCAGATCAGGCAGCCCGTCCTTGCAGCTTTCTTACTGACTCTCATTCCTACAATGCCATCTACTTGAATTATTGCAATTCCCTTGCCATAAATTATGATAAATTCAAAATCAATTGATATTAACAGCTACATCGCAATGGAGCTTCACATTTGGTTGGTCAGTGTAAGGCGGTTTACACAATTCAAAACCTAAGCTGTGCGATCATAAAAGCCGGTGTACGCAACCGCGATGCTAATGCTCAACACTTTGAAGCATAGTTGTCAATGTACGGGATGTTGCACAGGAAGTGTATTTATTGACATATACTGTACACTGCAGTAAACAACGTCCATAAGGTAAGTCCCTCGTTTGTATGAGACGTCATTCTTTGTTGAGACTGTACACCGTAGTCTCATGAACAGCTGCTGCCATTGACATCATAGAACAGCACATGTTTATTGGCACCGGTACATGACAAAGAACTAGCACATAGTAGTTAAGAATACCGAGATGAGTGGGTATTGCGAACTGAAGCTACACACGCCAGCAAAATGGCCTTACTGGCTAGCAATATGGCGGAACGTCGTTTACAAATCAACTCCTGGAGACTAATTTTCCAACTGCAGCCCGACAAATAGAGAGTGTTCCTTATCGTGCAATAGCCAATTAGACCAAAGGCGCCCCTTTCCACAGCTTCGCGCGACAAATGAACGACCGAGTTTTCATACATCAAAGGAACCGCCACGTTATTTTGCTTCTGTATATTTAACTGTTCTGTGTCACGGTTCTGGTGCCAGTACAGTTCCAAACAAGGATGTGGTTCTTCAAAATTCCTTTAATTAGAATATCATGACGTATGACTTAAAAAGTTAGGTTCAGCAAATGGAAACCAGTCTCAGAGTGCGTTGTTTGAAATCGAAATGGAAATTTGAGTAGATTTACTCGTAATTATGAAAAATCTTTAGCAACAATTAGGTATGATTCAAGGAGGCCAACCATTGCTGTGCATTAATATTTAAGATAGTAATATTTCTGGCTATTTCACAATAATATTTTTTTAAGAAAATTTACTCTTCGAAAAACTTTAAGGTAGATTAATTCTCATGAGAAGAATGAAGGTGCAGAAGGTGCTCGGAGAACGCTTTTATGCTCTTCTTTTTTCTAAAAATCAAAACTCACACCGAAATATGTTTGTTGTTTCGCTAGGACTTTGTGAAATGTTGCATGCGTACTATAGCTCACCAAAAATTGTTTTCCTAAATAAAAACAATATAATTTTTATAATAATTCAGAAAAACACGAATGGCTTTTAGACAGTAGAGGACATTAGACTGGGGCAGACTGAACTCGGAAATCTACTGGTTGATGACCAGCCAACAAGGAACGTTGTACTGTCTGCTAGAGTTGCCGGTGCGCTTTGTGGCAAGAGAACGGGTATGAGTGGCAATAAGTGGCAACAGAAGTGTCGTTGCAGCAGTGGTATGCATTGGCGACTCGCTACATACAATGCAAGTACCTTTGGTCGCATGTTCTTCGTGAAAATATTTACACTCAATATAGACGTCAATACCCTACGTTCCTAGGGGCCGCGGTTGTGTAGTGGTTAGAATACCCGCCCCCCACCAAGGAAAACCGGGTTTGACTCCCAGCGGGGTCGCCCCGTCATTTCAAAAGTGGGAATCGTGGCGGACGATGCCGCTGGTCGGCGCGTTTCCCCGGGATCTCCCGCTTCCCCCACCCTTTCATTCCGGCACTGCTCAATACTCACCTCAATCATCTTTATTGGCTCTCAAGAGGTCGATGTTAAGAGCCGTCCAAATGTGTCCACTCCTGCGTGCCCACTTGCACATTTTCTTGGGTGACATGCCGTGGGTTTAATGTGAAGAAGGTTTTCGTGAAGATGCATTTTCTTACCTGACTATGGCGTTCAGAATCAAGTTGCTTGGACACTGCACGTTTGTGATTGGCGGGCAGGCACAGGAGACGAGTGATATTTGAAATAAATATCAAAAGGGAATGTAAGTTTAAGTCTTTTAGATGATGCTGTTATTTTACCTTATACAAATAAAGCTTCAAATTAATAAGATTGCACCAAAGGGACAACGCACAGGATTTGTGCACACTCACTTTAATCATATTTTGCAAGAGAACTATTCCTTTTTAGTTATTACCAACACAGCTATTCCCTCTCTGCTTTTATAGGTGAAAAGAAATATTTAATTCATAATTTAAATATAATTAAACTTTCAATTTAACTAAAAATAATGCACTTGTAGGATAACAGAAGTTGAGTTGAGAGATTCTCGCGGCTCTTAACGAGGTCTTAGGAGTCGATGAGGGTGAAATGAAACGAGAATTGATCAGCGCCAGAATGCAAGGGTGGGGGAAACGAGAGATCCCCGAGAAAACCCACCGATCAGCGGCATAGTCCGGCACGATTCCCACCTGCAAAAATCGGGGAGTGGCCCAGCCGAGGATTGAGCCAGGTTCGCCTTGGTGGGAGGCAAGCAGTCTAACCGCTCAGCCACCGTGTCCCCGATAACAGAAGTATAAAGAGGTTGTGATACATGGCATATTTAGGATTCTAGAAATCATTTCACACACGTCTTTCAAAGAATCCTACCCAGAAAGTGTGAAGATAGCGCGGCTAGGCTATGCGGAGGGATATCAGTTTTAGTTCCTTACCAACCCTAATTCTAAGTGTAAAGTGTACGTCAGAGGTAGAGACGAGACGAGGCAGTGTGTCTCAGGGCTGAGCGTCATACGTTTACGAGGAGAGTAATTCAGGCAAGGAGGCATGCGTGTGGCAGAGAGAGATTGGTGCATGACAACCTCGCTGAGTAGCACATACTATGACTAACAAGAGAAGGTGGCGACCCAACATAGGCGTCTTAGATACACTCCCAGCAGAACAGAATGTCAACTTACGCATGCAAGAATATAAATGCTCATTGCCAGTTGAGGGCGAGCAAACTAGTATCGAGGGTAATGGGAGCCGGTGTGCGAGGGCGTTAAGGCTTGCAGAGTGGCAACACTGCGTCTGAACTGCGAAGCCGGCGATCGATGGCGAAGCTAGTGGAGTTCCCGACAGCTACTGCCGCGCATCAATCAACCCGGCTTTCTTATTGGCTGTGGTCACCCTGGTGCCACCAAGTGAGCGTCTCCAGCCAGTCCTCAACCACACATCCGGCTTGCTCTCCCTCACATACTCTCAGTACACACTTCTCTACTGACGTACTGTGGCAGCTTTCACTATCAAGCCTGCAGTCACACTTTTCAAATGAGGAATCAACGATTAAGAACTTCCTTCTCAGTTCATCAATGTTAAAGATAACCATTTCAAACAAAAAATATTCTCCGTGATATTTATTAAGGAACACTGCCACTTAAATAAATCTTGGAAAAGTTTCTTTAAGTAATATTAAAATTTACATTTTACAAAAATAACATAGAGGATTTATATAATATTTGTGAAAATTTCTTAATGTGCAGTATTCTCTGAGAAAGTTGGGTTGAATATTTTTTGTTTATAAAAGTTATTTTTAAAATTAATGTTATGAGAAAGAATTTCTTTAACATTCATTTCCCATTTATACTGTATGGCTGCAGCCATGGTAGACATTTAATAAAACTGCGTATTACTAATACTGGAGGCTTCCTTTCTTCAGCGAAAAGATTCCACGACTAGATGACTGTTAGAAAAAAGTCCGTAAAATTACAGAAAATACCGGTTACAAATTATCCAAACATCTGCATTCAATTACCATCTCTTAGTTTTTTTTTTTTAATAAAGTTATCTCCGTACATTTTACATAAATTTTGGTGAATTCACGGAACGTGCGCACAATCTTGCAAGTTTATTTTTTTAATCTGCTTTTTATAATAAGGTGTAACAAAAGAAACGTTTAACTTTCGTTATGTGTATAAAAACGACTATTATGAAAAATTTAAAATCTTGTCTGGTAGCAAGATTTCTACTCGGAAAAAAATTTGAATAGCCCAACACTTTACCTTCTTACCTACCATGCCTTAACAAGAAGTTTTGTTGTTAATACGGAATTTACATTGAACAATTTATGTGTCTCTTAGTTTATAGTCATGTTAATTTAGTAATATATTTCACTGCGCATAACAGATAAATTCAAAACCGTTTAAATATTTTGTCTTGTAGTGGGATTTGAACACGAAACAAAATTTCAACAATCAGTAACTTGAACCACTCACCTACACACCTTTACACGAAGTATTTCGTAAATACGGATTTTACACGAAAGTTACGAACGCCTCTCTCTTAGTTTCAAGTCGTGTTAGGGTGCTGGTTATATTTGCGGTTTATAAAACTAGGTTACCAAAAAATTGCTTTATTTTCGTTAAGTGCGAGTTTCAATGTGTTTACAGAAGGTTTCTTCCCGTAGCGGAATTTGAACTTGACTAAACGAATTGGTTCTCCATAAGTGTTCGCCACTTACCTACTACTATTTTACACGAAGTAGTATTGTGAAGATGGTATTTTATACGCTTCAGATATCATATACAATATTCATGTCTCAAATTCGAAGCCGTAAGGATACGAAGAGCTTCCGTACTTTATATTTACGGAGCTCATTTCCGTTATTCGTCATTACGAAGTGCCTTTACATAAATTGACTCTACGTCTTCGTAAATGTTTCCTTAAATCTACAGAAATTTCTATCAGTGCACTCCAAAACACTTTAATTAATATCCACTTTCGTTGTTGGATAAATTTAAATTTCAGACGTCTGATGTACCTGCCCACAAATTACGAAACTTTAGTGTCCGGGTAACTTAATTCCGAATGGTGCAGCCAGATAAGAAATTGTTTTCACACAAAGACACTTGGCCAGTAACCAAAAGAATGTCGCAAATGCGCACGTAAGATATTGAAGTCTAGTCTTCGTGTAAATCTTTCCGAGAGAAACTGGTGGCACCACAAATCACACACACACATATATATAATATGCTTTATGTACGCACTTCCTCCTACGATATAAAAGAAAAAAAGCTATTTTGAAGTTTTAATTCAAAAGGAAATAAAATAATAATAACAACAGTAGCAATAAAAGTTGTTCGACGAATAATGAAATGGTGAATACCAAACAAACGATAATAAAAGCCAGCGGAAACGTCACACAGTATGTGATACATGATGTGTTCACGATGATCTAATGTCAGCTGTGTTTTGAGATCATGGACTACTATTCCTTTGCCTTCGCTTGGCCGCCGAGAGCGTGGCGGAGTTCCTCATCTCCGGCGGAAATGTATTCCAGTCTCGTGTTGTGGGTGCGATGAACGAGTTTATTGCGGGGAAAGTTGACTGCCTCTTTATGACGCTACTGTCCCATTCCAATGGAACATTGAGGATATTCATGAAGATTATTCGCAGTGTCTTTGCACTTTTTTGAATTAAAACTTTGACAAATCACTGCACGTATGACGTGTTTGGACATTTACTACGTATGTCGTCTACCATAAGTATTTTATAATTATCTTTACATAAAAACATATTAGTGTTGTTTTAATTATATTTTATACATAATTAAAAATATCTAATTTAAAATTCATACGAATAAAAATAGAGAGCATATAGGCATTTTGGTAACGCCTATGCAAAAATGTGTCGAGTGAGTACGCACAATATCGGTGCGTTATGCGTATTGCCTAGGACAGGATATCTGCGCTTAGCTAAGCTTTGTTTGCTAGGCGCGGGGTGTAGTGACTGAGTGAAGAGATTTGGGCGGCTCTTAACAGTGAGGGTTTGAATTGTTGAGAATTTCACTTTTTGTTCTTCTTATTTTTCTTCATTTATCGACGTTCTTCAACATTTTACATATAGAACTACGTAGTTGTTTCATAAATTCGGTTAGAGTTTGAAGTAAAGGTTTGTCAACCTTGAACTAGGGCGCATGACACTAAAAACCAATGTTACGGATATAATTCTTGGTCAAGCATATGTTTGTATTAATGTTGTTATAATTTTGCTGGCTCCCACAATCACATAATTACAACCTGTTGCACAATAAAAAGTAAGACTGCCATAGTGTTGGCATGGCTATGAATAGGAGTGGCAGAGCAACAATAAATCCGCAATCACTCACCATACAAGGCTCTCACTAACAATTTTAATTAGTCATTCGGTTGACTTGACAATATGACAGTACCATTAGCAGCAACTATGAGAGGAGTAAAAACACTAACATTTACAATTGGAATAAACCCGCTCTACATCTATAAAACAAATTTGGCTTGATGGCAGGGAATAGAAGGAAGTTAGCTAAAACTAGAGTTTTTAAATAAAAAATAAATACTGTGAAAATAATTTAGTAGAATGTAATTTTAATGGCGTAGCGTGAAAAAGTTGCTAGTGACTTAAAAAAATACTATTACTAAACACTTGTGGATATTATTGTGTTATATACACCGAAGAGCCAAAAAAACTGGTATAGTCGTGCGTATGCAAATAACAGAGGTATGGAACCAATCAGAGTAACGCGATGCGGTCGGCAGCTAGATCGGTTACTGCTGCTACAATGGAAGGTTATCAAGATTTAAGTGAGTTTGAACGTGGTGTTATAGTCGGCGCACGAGAGATGGGACATAGGATCTCCGAGGTAGCGATAAAATGTGGATGTTCGCGTACGACCATTTCACGAGTGTACCGTGAATATCGGGAATCCGGTAAAACATCAAATATTCGACATCGCTGGGGCCGGAAAAAAATCGTGAAAGAACAGGACAAACGACGACTGACGAGAATCATTAAACGTGACAGACATGCAACCCTTTCTCAAATTGGCGCAGATTGGATTTGT
>NQII01000460.1:513506-548014 GCA_002778355.1 Clitarchus hookeri | reverse complement strand
GGAGGCTGGCAAGCATAAAAACCCCTTTTCGAGAGAAGTGGTAACTCAGTTCATTAGTACCACGCACAGAGAGAGCAGCCAGTTAAAGATTGCCGCGCAGAGAGAGGTCAGCCACGCCATTTTGGCCGGAGGCAAATCGGACCCTCTGCCACGTCAGTAGAACATCACCACAGTGAGAAGGCAGCAACTGCGGCCTTGCCAAGGCCGCCCATCGCCGGAGCTCACCCACCACAGCTGACATCGTACCAGCAAGAGTTAAGTATACAATCACCATCAAGAGAAGCCCCCCTCCTTCACAAAGTCGTTAGCAGTCAATCCGAGTAACCAAATTATTACAGTACCACACCTCTCAAGTGCTGATGTATTTTATTTGTGTTGAATTCGAGACAATATATTCATCCTTCAAATTGAAACAGCCAAAGTCAACATTATTACAAACCCCTTAACCTTCAGGCATCATATAGTCTGTGCCGCTAAGCATTAACTAAAGACGCTACGTATTTTTTGGATGAGTAAATTGGCTTCCCAACTATGGGGCATACACAGCCTAACATAGCGTCAAAATTAAATACAAAATGGTGGCTCGGGTGCAGGGTAACAAACTGAGGAGTAACAAGCCATTCGACCAGATGTTCCTATTCTCTCATTTAAGTTAGACATCGGTCATTTGATATAGGGGATNAGTCTGTGCCGCTAAGCATTAACTAAAGACGCTACGTATTTTTTGGATGAGTAAATTGGCTTCCCAACTATGGGGCACACACAGCCTAACATAGCGTCAAAATTAAATACAAAATGGTGGCTCGGGTGCAGGGTAACAAACTGAGGAGTAACAAGCCATTCGACCAGATGTTCCTATTCTCTCATTTAAGTTAGACATCGGTCATTTGATATAGGGGACGGCCGTGTTGTATGTTTTTAACATGTTCATGAGCTTTACTTTAACCCTAGTGATCTAAAATTAAAAATTTGGAGAAATCTGGAAAAAAAAATATATATATATACATATTTATATGTATATATATATGTTAATTGAAAACGTAAATAAGAAAAATATGTTTCATTTTAAAAAAAGTAATTTTAAAATCTTTAATTTAGTTAATTCCTCGGTAATATTTAACAGATATACAATATTAGTCAAAACAGGAAATATTCAATTTTTGTCCGATATATATTATTATATTTTTCGTTCTATATTATACCTACATACAAAATGTGTGTGATGTAGATTTTGCTCCAACTATGCTTATTTAATATATTTGAATTGAACTGCATTTTAATTAAAAATTCTATAATGATGAAATTAAATTTTCTTTTTTCATTCAACAGAGTATGGTGGTGGATATGTTTGATGTTCTAACGTTCAGGTGACATTGTATTTCTAAAATTCAAGAAATACTCCGATATAAATTGCAAATAATTCGAAAATCGAGAAAATGCATTTTCATAATAATTTAGTAAAAATACCGATAAGTCTTAAATAAATTGTGGGGTGAAGATGGTGTTTACAAAGCTGACTCATGATTTTGAACATATTATTTAATTTTATTTAGAAAGTGATTTTCCCTTGCTTTAAAATTAAGGTCATGGGTGCATTTCATTTCAGATGGGTGAAAGTTAAATATACTTGTAGGTTGGGGAGTTATAACTACTCGGCTATCTTCTGAAACATCCAGCACATATTTAAATTTATATGTTTTATGCGGGTTCGAGTATCTTTCGAGCACAATCAAAGCACTTTGCCAGAACAACATCAAGGCCTCTGTGCTTTGTGATATATGGGACCTGCTCGCACAAAAGTATTATATGCATTTTCTCAGTACTCAAACTTAATTTAAAGTATTAGAAATATATACTAAAATACCATGTGTGAGTATGAGGCACCTGGATATTGCAGATGCAGCAATGCTTTCTATAACAGATGGATAGTTTGTCACGCATTTTGCGCAGTTATTCAGGAGAGGTATTTGTAAAACAAATGGTGAGTTTGCGAAAAGTTTCGCAAAATGCTTTGTGAAAGGGGAGATGCATAGCTGGGCATTGCCGATGTCTGCAAGAGTGCCAGCAGTCACTTTGAGTGCAATACAGATTTACTGATGATTAACACGTGATAGAAGTGAGTGGCCTATATTAATACATGCATGACCACCAGTTCTGTGTGTCTCTGTATTCCACATACCACCATCCTACTGGTTCACACATCACCACACACACTTACTATACTGTACAACATTAATTACCGGCCGACTCTCTGACAATATAATACCGAGTTGAAAGTGCCCCAAAGTCAAATGTAAAATGTTACTTCCTTACATATAATTATATACAAAACGTTTTGTTAAGTTGTGAAATTTACACTTGGAGTATTGCTGGAACAATATTAACTTGCAAAGAATCTTATAAAAACTGCTGACTATGCGTTATTTCGTCGTCTGTGTCTTAAAATAATGGCGGCCTCGTTAAAGTTACAACACAGAGTTAATAGGTACACAGGCACGGAATGGAATGGTGGTTGCTTTAATATGGGATTGCAAATTCTCTGATTGGCTGCGCGAAGTTGTGGGGACGGGCCTTGAGGCTGACTGGCTGCCGCGTGGTACGGAAGGTTACCTACTGGATGAGCTGCTGGTTATAATGCAAGGCAACACGCACTGGTTGACACAAGGCGTGCCGGCATGGTGATGGCTAGCGATGCCATATTGCTGACGTGTGAAGTTGGGGTTCGCTGAGTAAGGTGCTATTTAACCTCTGTAATATTAGGTACTCTGCGACTATGGCAAGCTCCATACAAATCGGTTAAATTCAGGTGACCTAACATGCGACATTGATGATACATTCTCCAGAATATCGCCATCGGGCTCGAGTCTTTTCGAGGCAACATATTGGCATACAGCATCGGTCATCTATACATATTATAAAACTCAACGTCTCTCTGTCTGTCTGCCTGTTAGTGCGCTAATCACTCGAGAACCACGTATCCGATTTACGTGTTTTTTTTTAAATTCATAGCTGTGTTCTCTGGCCAGGTTTTAGTATATATTTTGTTACGTAAAGTAACATAAGGAATAAGCAGTGACGATAATAGTGAATCAAGTCGGAAAAACGTTTACGCCAGCGCGCTCTCTTGCCGTCTCTTGCCTCTCTTGCCGTCTAAACCACCGGTAAAGATGGAACAATATCATGAAGTAAAGAATTGTGTAGAATAAAAAGACCTTAAAAAACTTAGCGGTAGCATATATCTATCTATAAACGAGAAATACTAATAAGCCTTTTTACCATTTAATTCACAAGCATAATTCAATGACGAAGTTTTTCACCTTGCACTCATTGAAATTGAAAAACAAGTGCAGACATTGTCAGGAAAAAGTATAAAAAGCATGGGCCTACCAATACCAGATAACATAGTAGATTCAACCGTTAACAATGACTACATCAGGGAAACTTCATATAACAGATTAGAATTGTACACCACCGCTACGTTTATTAGTATAGAACATTAACACTAAGTAAAATTAAACTTTATTTTAAAAAAAACTTAGCAATAATTATGTAGTCCACGCGAGCGGAGCCGCAGGCACAGCTAGTTTACCATATGATGGAAAAATAACTATGGCAATCTTCAATGCTAAGTGGTATTCGGCTATATCAGAGACTAAGTCGAGGTTGTCTTCTTTTTGGGTAATTGTTAATTTATCTGAAAAAATGTGTTTTCCTGAAGTTCTTTTCATTTTATATGCTAAGCTAGACATTCTTAACCTTGATGATCAAGGGGGAAGCATCTTGCTAGGACAACATCCGCAAGTGTTGGAATATCTGTGATACAAATAAATGGAGACCTACTTGTGCCAGGGTTTGTAGGAGAATGTAGCTTTCTTAGGTGGGCTCCAAATTTGCTTAAAATAATGATTTCCTGGGTTTTATAGTTAAATCGAATTCTACAATGAGTCAGTACTCTAGCCAGGCTTTCCTAACTTTTCCAGATATTAGACTAAGCATATTTCCACAGCAACGTTGGCCATGTAGCATCTGATACACTCATACATGTGCAGGCCTCGAGTGGTCTGTGTACGACATGGCTCGCAACATAGTAAGCTGTGTGCTTCGTCACAAGTTACGAGACAAGCGATGTGCTTGGCAGATTGCACCAACACACTATGTCTTTTAGTATAGGACTTTTATGTCATTCTTAAATAAAGTATTTTCGAAATGTTTTTAAATTATATTCCATTGGGTGTGGAATTTGAACCCAAGCTTTTATTTTGGGGACTGCTGGGTACAGACAGGCACATTATATCGCTAAGACAACTCGAGTTGAGTTGTTGAGAGATTTGGGCGGCTCTTGACAACGAGATCTTGAGAGACAATGAGGGTGAAATGATGTGAGAATGGAGCAGCGCCAGAGTGAAAGGGCGTGGAGTTGGGAGATCCTCGAAAAAACCCGCCAACAAGTGGCATCGTCCGGCACGATTCCGAATTGCGAAAATCCAGGAGTGACCCGGCTAGGGATTGAAAATGGTTCGCCTTGGTGGGAGACGAGCAGTCTAGCCACTCAGCTACTGTGAACCCTTTAAGACAACTAGAGTGACCCAGTTGACCATACCTAGCAAGATGTAAGATTCAAACTGTGATCACCCTTCTGTACACACTGAGTACTACACAGTGACTCCTTAGATGTCTAGAACAAATCGACCGACTCACTGCAATACACTTACCAATATCTGAACTACTGAACATTCATTTGCTCGGAAGCCTATAGTCTGCGTGGTGTGAAGTATTTGCGACATGGATTGAGGTATGTTTCGAAACTCGCGAATTGCTTCATGAAATGACTGACAAGCTTCTCATAATGTTTTAATAATTGCGACTTGATGTGCTATGTGATTTGCAATTGATGAGGTGTTTTTCGAATTGCTTTACGATGTGATTTGCAATGCACAATGTAGTAGGTATAAATAGGGGGTTCAGCGCCAACAGAGTTGGAGTTGGGACACTGGAAACTGAAGCTTGGTAGGAAAACAGTAAACATCATCACAGCTGCAATCTGCGCACGCGACTTTTTTTAAAATTATTTTTTCAGTACACATATCTGCCTTCACGTAATTATTCCACTATATTCACAATCTCATTCGTGTGTAAATGATTGCCTGCCTATTGAGAGGCGATGAGTAGTAATAGATGCGATACAATCTCATTCACATCGTCCCAGTACACGTACTCGAGCTGACTGCCCCCATCAAGCTCCGTAGCCAGTCCCGAGCCACTAGCTAGGCCTATGTCCGGAAACAGCTCAACAACAATGTCGAATTTCGGATGTGACTCATCCTTATATGTGTTGCTGGTTGCATCATTATGAGTCAAATGTTCAATCGTGAAGCTAAGTAATTGCTTGTATTGCTGTAGTGCCTCGCGTGTGAACTCACCAGGTCGTCGTTTAAATAGGAGCTCGTAGAGGCCTGGAGATGCACGTATTGCTTCATTGTCAATCTGTATATAATGATCGCGTAGAAAAAAAGTTTCTTATTCCCCAAGTACCATTTCTTATTCCGCATATAAACACCGTCAGTCCCGTGATTAAATTGCGTTGTGTATGAAGAGAGATAATTACGAACAGTTGCCGAGCGTAAGTGAGAACAGTAATTTTTTTAATTTTTCCATTCAGACAAAGACATAATCATCGTCCTCTGGACGACAGGGAGAACAGTTTGCTTCTGTAAAGTATCCAGCTGGGATGTAAGCGGGCGGGAGGCCTCTTTCAATACGGCATCACGCTCCATATTTGCACGTTTGGGCAGTAGATACTTATCATGCACACTTGCAATAACACGGTGTAACTCCTGAACAGCTGCAGACATTATACTGATATTACACGTGGCATGTTCGTACTATATATATTAGACAATGGCTCTACGCACATTCATATTGACAATTTTATCTTCAATTGTATTGAGTTGATTGAGGACTGTGGTATGTATGCGCACGCAATGCATCGATTTTTCATTGTTCGTGAGCAAATCATTTAAATAATGAACAATCCTGTAGCTGATGAGTTCTTCAATATCCAAAAGTCCCGTATTCAAAGTTCGGTTACGGCTATCGAGTTCTTCGAGCATATTTGTAATAAGTTTATTAGTCATACCTTCGAATACAGAGCTAAGTTTCGTTTCTTAACTGCGTATGTAATGTGTTCAGCATGCCTGCACCTCCACTCGAGACATTATGGTGGTCGACTAGTTTAGCAGAAAGGGTAGCAAAACCCTTAACATCGAACTGACTGAGCTTCATCTCCACAGCAGTGAGCTTGGCCTCCAGAACGGCCAGCTTGCCAGCACTCTCATTTGCTAAAAGCAGATTATCCTTCAATGTAGCTGCCAAGGTAGTAAGTACTCTATAGTCAACATGTTCACCCATGTCAAGGAGCTGTGCCTCTACTGAGGGAAGCTTGCTTCCCACTATGCTCCGCATATCATTAGCCAAAGTCTGAAAAATTTTATTCTCTGTAACGGTCATCGTACTGACAGCATCGAGGTTCAACTCCAGCTTCTTACTTATTGAAGCTAGTATGGCATCACTCGAGGTCTTGGCATTAAAGTGACCATCTAATTTAGCTGTGAAAACTTCAAGAACGCGAAAGCTAACTTGCTTACCCACATCGTTAATTTTCTTCTCCATAGCTGAAATCTTACTGCCTAAAGGCGTTAAGTTTCTGCACATCCTCGGATAATTTTTTTATCAGGGCCTCCATCTTGGTAGACAACATTCGTGTTGCCAAACAGTCGACCTTCCACACCTTCGAGTGCATCTCCGGTAGTAAAACTGTCAGTTGGGATACATTCTCGATTAATGTACCAAGCCAAAGATCCATGTTAGTAGTTACTATATTGGTATCGAAGAGGTAGTCTTCCAGAGTGCGAGCTTCCCACCCAAAGCAGATAGTTTCTTAATGTCTTCACTCAATGGGCGTAATTCACTTGTCATGGTATTATGAACTCTGCTGGCTATTCGCTCGCTTACACCACTCTGTCCTGTGTATAAAGCGGTGATCCGAGCCATACCTGCCATTAGTGTACGAAGATGCATCTCAATACTAGTTTGAAGTGCCACCACTGGCCCCAACGCTTGCGCAGTGACGCTTCGAAAAAACGATAAATTAACTGCATCGCCATCATGTTTCGCGATGCCTAGATTCTTGGCACATTTTCCTCCGAAACTACAGTTTCCATCGATAGTAGATATAATACAGTTTTCCGGCGCATGCTTTGACTGAACTTGGATACGGCGTATCTCATACTTCACTGATTATCGATATTGAACTGTTCAAAACCTCTACGGTACCGTCCTTATCAAGTGGAAAATCCTTTGCTATCATACAAGGAAACTGTGTGGTTCGATCAAGCAACATGAAAATACATCTTTAAATCTGTCGAATGTCATATCAGTATTAACATCGTAAGAGTAGATGTGTCGTAAATGCAGATCGTCCATACGAAATAGAACAAGAAAATTAGTATTGTCATGAAGAAGTTGTTTAGGCATACGTGAATAAGTTTGACATAGGTAAATCGAATCCACTGTTAGACGGTGTCCCATGCTGAAATACTGCTGCATTGCACCTGTTTCTCACATGCTTCATCATCGAAAATGAACACCGAGTTTGGTTACGTATAAATTGGCTACACGACTGCTTCATTGTTACTAAAGGGAAAATAACGAAGTCTGTCCACGGCTTGTAGTGTTTGTGTTAGGCGTAAGTACTTTGGTTGTTGTAGTGATTTTGAATATAGGTAAATGTTCTCGAACCGAATACCATTGGGTTCCTCCAGAAGGCTCAGCATCACACATGTCTTGCCACAGTTGCTTGGTCCTGCTACGATACCTCGTATGGTGCTAGGTAGTAGCTTTCCATGACATAATCTGAAGATGTTAGTTTCATCGTCGTTGACATCACTCATGTGGACAGGAAGCGTGGTGGTCTGTGGCACAATCTCCATTGAACTGATAAGCAAATAGTTAAATCGCGATACTTATGTTAGTCTTGAACGTCTTAGTTCGGCTGATGTGGTCGGCCACATAGTTGTGGAACTGTGTGTGTGCGTGCATGTGTGTGTTAAAGGAGTTGTCTATCTGCCAAACCACTGTGGCCCCCAGGAAGCGAGTTGTCTACCCACCATGCCATCGCAGCCCCTCCAGGAAGGCGGAGTCACTGTGGTGAACCACATAATGCATGAGCATGAAGTATACAATCCAGTAGGAAGGAAATAATGATAATAGAATTGGGGAAGACTGAGAAAACCTCCCTAGAATGATAATCGCAATTGGGAAGACTCTGAGACAACCCCAGGGACTGGTCGGGGCATCGTCGCAGGGATCCCTCAGCTTGGAATGCACGAGCATTAAGTAGGGACCAGTCGGGGTGTTGTGGTAGGGGTTTGGGAATACTCGGAAAAAACTCCCTAGCATGAAATGCCAGAGCATGAAAATCCTTAAATATTCCTTGCCCGAAAAGGAGTCACTGCCCCACATTGAGAGATCGCAAAATTTTTGAAATTTTTTAGAAAATTTGGGATTGTGCTGCGGCCCCAGGCAGTGTGTTGTCTATCCACTGCACCACCGCAGCCCTCATTGAAATGGAATGCAAGAGCAGGCGGTTTGGCATGTCGTCTATCCACTTCACCTCCACAGCTCCTGCCGAAATGCAAAATCAAATCCGGCAAGCCTGGAGCTTTGCGCGTAGCCTCGGGCGATCTAAACACATAGTCTCGGGCGATGTAATGTGGTTGGGGAGTCGTCTTAGAGACACACCTGGGGATATGTTATGAAGGCGGGGAGTCATCGTATGGAGCTAGCCTGAGGCTATGTTGTCCAACAAAATGGCCGCCATGGAATGTTTGAGAAAAAAATTTGAAACTATTGGAAAAAATCTGAAAAATATTTTGAAAAAAATTTTAAAAAATTAATTTGGAAAATTTTTGGCAAATTTTGGAATCAAAATGGCCGCCGTCAAAGTGGAATGCAAGAGCATTATGTTAACGGTTTTCTTCCAAGCTTCGGTGTCCAGTGTCCCAACTTCAAATCCGTTGGTGCTGAACCCTTTATTTCTAGCTACTCAATGTGTTTCGTGAAGTCATTCGCATTGCGCTTTGCATTATGGAGTAAAGTCACTGGCTTTACGACTGTCATTATCGACATGCAAAGTGTTTTGCCACATGATTAACAATGTAATTCATGATTTATGATAAAGCTATTTTGTTATGAGTTATTACCGATGAGAAATGTGTTTCCTGTAGTTTTTATTGCAATATGCTGCGTGGCATACGACATTTTAGACTCGCGACTTGCAGTGAGATATAATGTGCGTTGTAGTATGTATAGTTTGTAATGAGCTTCGCAACATGCTTTCTGATGAGCACCACTATTCTTATAAAATGGCTTGGGCCTAGCATGAAATGTCTTCTTGGTCGGAGTTGTGTGTACTACCAACTATTTTAATTTGGTCTTTCACGATAATATTCCATAATTAATACTTTGAAACACTTTAGTTCAGACCCACTTTCGTGACTGGAGGCTTATAATTGTAACGCATCTTAAGTATCTGCCTGAGTATTACAGACATTCAGTATCGTAGTAACTTAATTCACTTAAGAAAATATCTTCTCACGAAGACATGCAGTCAGTAACATAAGGAAAGATGCTAGTGTACATGCAATGTATTATATTGTAGCCTGTGCATAAATATTTTCGCGAAAAAGGCGGCCTACATATAAAGATAAATATGAGAAGGAACATGAACATCCACATGCAGAAGTAACACTGTGGAATGAAACAGTACATAAATAAATGGATAATAACCAACAATATTCCTTTAGGACGCCATCGCAAAGATGAGACGTAGGGACTGTAATAAATGGCTGATTATACTGAGGAAAAGCAAAGTTTGAAACACATAAATATTGCAATCGCTTTTGCAACCGCACGAAAGGGCAATGAGAGATCTCCTGGAGGCATCTGAAACCATGACAAACCTCCAAAGAGAAAGACATAGGTTCGAGATATGCTGTCTCGCCTGCAGTAAATTTCTCTAGAGTTCGTTGGCTTACGATAGCACTCTGAAACCAGCCCTTGAAAAATATCTGTAACTGCACNTCGCCTGCAGTAAATTTCTCTAGAGTTCGTTGGCTTACGATAGCACTCTGAAACCAGCCCTTGAAAAATATCTGTAAATGCACTNCGATAGCACTCTGAAACCAGCCCTTGAAAAATATCTGTAACTGCACTTTTTTCGAAGTATGCACTGATTCCCCTACTAAAATAAAGTTATTCTGACAATAAATAACGAAATATTCTTCTCATCTCAAAATATCATACCAAGGTCATGCAAAATTAGTTGCAACATTAATATGTGTCATTATTAAAGACCCTAATTTGTTGCATTATTACTTGAAACATGCCAAGTGCCACACAAGTAGAGTATATGTAAGTGTTACATATGTTATTGTACCTCTGCTCATCAGACACGGCGTGGACAAGTGTGAACCAGTAGTGTAGGTGAGAGTGGGGTAGCCCTGGCCGGTGGGTATCCCCGGGCAGTGCTAGTTTCAAACAATCCCGCGCACATAGGTAAACAAATAACAAGCCACAACGACCGCAGCGCCATCTAGCCGTATGATCGAATCAACCCGGACGCCACCGCCGAGCGAACAACACGTGTGCATATGTAGTGGTGTGCGCCGTTTACATTTTTCAGTCAGTTATTGTTTATAAAATGTAAGTACTTAAGCATGATTTATTGATTATCCTTTAAGATATTGATTCTAGTGTATAAGTTACGTTAATAATTTTGGTTATTTTTTTGACATTGTCGATAATAAATAAAAACATAGAATGTGGGGGGTCAGGTACCACCGGACACGATGTTGTCGGGTAACCCCGGACATTTTTGGATGGAGAAATGTTTACTTATTTTAATGTAATTTTAAAGCAAGTGTGTAAAATGTTGTCTTTTGCAGAACACTTCATAAATACCATAATTCAAGGGAAGAATTACACACAGAAGAAATTGGGATGAAAATAAAATGAAACAGGCTACGCTATCTGTCCAGGAAAAAAATACATCTGTGAGAGAAGCAGCTGAGAGATATAAGGTGCTGAGAAGTACTCTTCAAGATCGGATCAAAGCCATCAGCAGTGGACAAGAGGCACAGTTCAAGCCAAAACTGGGAATATTTTGACATCTTCGCCGTTCAAAAATGCGCTGTCAGAGAAAAGGGCTGCAGCCAAAAAATCTAAAGCTGCAACCAATAATACCAAGGTTGCAACCAATAAAACCAAGGCTGCAACCAATAAAAACAAGGTGGCTGTTAATAAAATGAAAACAAACAAGAACATTCAAAGTTTAGTTCAGCAGCAAAGAGACCAGGATACAGAATGCATCATTTGCGGAGAAACGTTCCAAGCAGACTGGATCCAGTGTCATAAACGCGAAGACTGGCCGCACGAAGCGTGTGTGGACATTGACCCTTCGGAGGAATACTACTTTTGTGATGTATGTAGGCCAAAAAACGGTTTGGTCATCATTAAATCTATGTCCGGGGCTACCCTCCAAAGATGTATCCACTGAAAATTGAAGACTGATTTCAAGACTTGATATAAGCTAAGATAATGAACCTATCAGATTGTTACTTAATTAAAATTTTGAGAGATAGATTGTATTTCAATCCTAGCATAAAAATAAAGATTTAAGTCTGTTGATTTTCAAAATGTCATGAGTTAAATTAATGTGGCCGGGGCAACCCGCCTCTACCCGAAATTTAGCACTCGGGTGACTAAATTCCGTATGGGCAAGCTGAACATGAGAATGAGCTCTTACTGTGGCCGTAACCAAAGGGAAAATGGCCTTTGCTCGAGTAAATAGAGTATTGTAAAGCCTAGGCTGGTAGCATTTTGTATTGCGAAATTATAGCGTCTATTCATTCTGCCTAGACGATACATGCAATCGAACGCCACATCAAACTGTGTAATAGTAACATGTTAAAATTTTAACAATTCACATTTTCACTGGTTCAACGAAAGAATACCATAACCATTTGGTCAATAGCAATGCTGTTTGAGGACGATGACAGTGGCAGCTGGTTAACTTTAGAACACTATTACTGTGACATTGAATAAAAAACAAGCTCGGATATAGATTAATTGTTCGCAATGGTCATTAGGACCAACAACAACATTTCCAAAGTTTATTTTGCCCAGTTGCTCTAATTAACACCATTGATTGAATGTAGATCAGCTCAGCGCTATACTGACTGGAAACCAGCCAATAATGGACGTTGTGTAGTCCATTCACAGTTACTTCACACTTTTCTGAAGCCCTACTAAATTTCTACTTTCGGTTACCGATTAAGGATCCTTCCGCTAAACGTAAACATATACACCTTCATGTGACTTATACGTTATAACTGCCAAATGCTTTGTTTACTGTTTACAGCTGTTTAAAGAATCCTGTCATATTTCTAACACCATTACGTACGAATATTCACAATTTAGGTCAGCTTGATGACTTTTTAGCAATGTATTGACTATAGCTCTTACGGTTATTATTTTACATTTCGAATATTTTGCGGGGAATGAGTTTATACCTGTGAAATCTGTAAGGGAAAGAACTGCATTATTAACCTCTTGTTGTTGATGTGTTTTGGGTTATTTCATTAAAAGGCCTTGGAATACATATTAAAACGAAGGAGAAACCAGTCCAACGAAACAGACAGTAAATTCAAACACTCAACTCATGTCGCTTATTTTTCGTACATAGCAGCAAGAAACTTAAAATATAGGGGTGAACATGCACACAGATGGGCCTACCGTAACTTTTATTCAGCTCGTATTTCTTTACATAGGTACTTAGTTTTTACTAGGTTTGTTAAATTATTTATTGAAAATTTTCTTGTTGGGTTTAGTAATTGGTTGGGATTATGGCAAACATTCAAATCACAAAAACATAAGCATGTTACTCAATTGTGTTCCAAACACTTAGGGAGAAAATATATTGTGATAAATAAACAGATGTGACTTTAAAATAAATTATTTTGTTATAAAAACAGTTCATGTTTAAAACTTATAAATTTCGTATTTCCAATATTTGCAATCACATACCAGGCCAGCTTAACGACCACTATGCAGCCCCACAGTTTCACACACAGCGGTAGAGACACACGTTACAGTATATTTATTACTGCCATGCGAACACTAACGTATCACGAAATCGTTATTTGCCTTGGTAGGTTTAAAGTACACAATGTGTACAAACTTGATGTGGAAAATGTTAAGTATTTTTTGGTGCAATAGAAATTAATGCTTCGTTTTTTTCAACAGCAACACGCCATGTCATGTCACCACTCGTCAGCTACCACTGTTGCCAACTTCGGTTTTGTAACCCCCCCCCCCACTCTTCCAACCCTTATATCGTATTATATGTATTATAATAAGTATTCAAACATTAAAATCTATTTTCAGTTGTAAATGTAACAATTATGAGAAATGCTAAATAGGAAACATGCATAATTTTCCTGTTACAACTAGTGGTACGAAAATTCCCGAGTGAGAGAGAGAGAGAGAGAAAGAGAGAGAGAGAGAGCGACAAGCCCTACTCCACCGACAGCCTATTTGAAGTTTCTTCCTAGGTCGAAATAAAACACCATGTCACTAGGGCCTACGCACCGTATTTTGCGCTGACTGTAACAATGAAATATATTTCCATCAGGGCTACCTAAAAATGTAAATATTTCAATAAGCAACATTTAGTTTACACACAGCATACCAAACAAACTGTTAAAACAATATTTTAACTATGAAATATTTCTTACTAGCCTTTGCAAAAACATAGCTGTTCTCACTGCTTTTAATTCGCATTGAATACGAAATAAATACTACAATTTATAGAAAACACAAAGTTATGGTTTCATTTATTCTAAAATATAATACTTATAAAGATAATCAGTGGTATATACTTGTGGTATACAAGATATCTGAAAAACAGGTTAGCATATTACTCCTAGGGTGATTTTTCCAAGGTTTGTTTCAAAACATCCTGAGAAACCATGAATGGACTATGCGGCACAGTAAGCTTGATTGGCGTGGCGTGGATCATTAGGACAGTGGTATGGTCCATACCGTATAATAAGGCCACTTTCTGACAGTCAGTGAGTGGCAATTGACTAATACGAAACAAACAAAGTGCCATTTAGAAAATCCTGTATCAGCTGATGCACGAACGAACAAAAGTTAATATTATGTTGGCTATTCTGAGTGCACTGCCAACGCACATCAGACAAGCAGAAAATACGCGATAAGAAAGAGTTCCAAGTTTAATTAATACATTTTATTTTATGTGATCACAAAACAGTGGTTGTTAGTGTTAAAAACTAAACTTCGTGATAATGTAGTTATGATTAGGTGATCAAAATGAAATGTACAATAGAACGATACGACGTGGAAAAGTTTTCTGAAGTTGTGCTAACTTCAGAAAGCTTTTTCACGTCTTATAATCCACCTCAAACCTTGCTTTCAACACGTCCATGATATTAATTCCAAAAGCATACAGAAATATTATATAATATTGTTGAATTATTTTTTCTAATAATTTGACGAAACGACACGAATTTTAAATGTATTTTCAGCCCGTAACATAAGAATTATCAATTTTAAAATATACGCCATCTTTTGACCATAAAGAGAGTTACTCAAAACTTCGTCGTGACGTGCTGCGCGCTATCTATCGGATATTCTGCGAGCTATTACCTGCCAGAAATGAATCTCTTTCCTGCGTGATATATAACGAATTTACAAACATTTGCCAATAGTTATATTTTTCCACGAGCTCTGCATAATTTTTAAAGTAACATTTATTTCATATACAACGATTTGGAGTACAAGTCACTTATATTCGGCCGGTAATCGTTCGTCTACGTAAATTATACGCCATGTTGTTCTCTCGAAACCCATCTCCTTGATTCCGTAGACACGCGTGAATAGTTTTTAAGCAATTCTAACGTTATTCCACGTCACATATTTCCAACTCGAATATATTAGCTATAACGTCCAAAGTGTAATAATAGATACAACAGACCGTCTCGCCAATTTTAACCCAAATTCACTATCTCGGACAAATTAAAAAAAAGTTATCAAATATCTAACATTTTATATTTTTACTTTTATAACCTACTTATATTTTTAGACAGATGTCAGTCTTAAAATATCTTAAAATTTGTTTAGCATTACAGTGTAATGAGAAGTGGATTAGCTGACCGCGTGTTGATAAAAAATACAGCCCCGACTTGACGGACCAGCTGATGGCGGAAGGATACGTAGTCAGATGTAAACAGTGGCGCTACTTTCGCCGAGCTGTCAAAAAGTGGCCTTCTTCTATGGTACAGAATATAAGTCGGAACACAGAGGCTAACAGAACTGGTATTCCTGTAGTGATAGACATAGCTAAGCGACTCAGTTCTAGCTGGTCTTGAATCTCCGTCCTCGCTCAAGAGAGTTACAAAACCGGCTGGAAATTCAAACTAAGATGAGCTTTCGAAAACGATTTATTCGCAGCGAAAGACGTAGTCTTATTGTAGCAGCAGCCAATGTACCGCGGCTGTAGCATAAAGAATTGTGTGGAGTCTACATGGTTTGCAGTTAACTGTGTCAGCGTTGGTGTCCAGTTTAGAGGACATGATTCACAGAAAGAGGATTTATGGCTTGCCACATGAACCTAGAATCCAACCAAGGAATTTCTTTACAAATTGAAAAATAGCGTTTGTCGTCGACATGATAACTTAGTTTCCTAAAGCGCTGCTTCCAGAGACAGCCAGTGAGAGACGTGTCCTTCGTTGGAACCGAAGTGAACGCGTACGTTAAATGGATGCAAGTACAATTACGTGATATTAATTGCAACTTGAATTGAGAGCTTGAACACATTTACAATACCTGCTACCTACAATGTTGACACAATGAAGTTCCACTGATTTAGTTGCTGCTACGATAAACTTAAAAAACTTGTACAACATTTTTACGTTGGTGATTGTGCGACTCGTTGCTCACACGCCCTGCAGGACTGCGAGCCAGCAACATTTATGGGACATTATCGAGAAGTCAATTCGTTCACAAACTCCTGCACTGGCAACACTTTTACAATTATGGACGTCTCTAGAGGCAGCATGGCTCAATATTTCTGCCGGGGACTTCCAACGACTAGTAGAGTCCATGCCACATCGAGGTGCTGCACTTCGCCGGGCTAAAGGAGGTCCAACACGATATAAGGATGTATCCCATGACTTTTGTCGCCTCAAACTGAGCTATAAAACGATCTTTTCACACGGCTGAGTATGAAAATGTAAAAGTAGACCAAGATAGACGAAGGTATGGAAATTTGCTACATTATTTCCACAATTAAAATGAAATCACCTGCAGTTACCCATTCAGAATAAAACCATTAGAAACAGCAGAAATTTGCATTAGGAAATTTTCCAAAGCAGACGAGTGACAAACGTTGAGTAGCACAGCATCAGAATGCCCTTTCTCCCAGCGAACTGAACAAACAACTTCTCATACAGACGACTTCCAATAACTAGGGACAGTCAAATTTCGCGTTATAATTTTCTGATATACATATTTCAAACACTTGTAATTTTTTGACGTTTACGTAAAAATGGGGGGGACTCTTATCTTTGCCACAGCCCCGGCTGACGCTGAGCTACCTTGTAGACGAAATTATAGAATTGATAGAATTTCTCAAATGTCAGTGGTCTAAACCAGGTTCGTTAAGGGATGGAGGTCTTAATTAAATAAAAGATTATGATATAATTTCCTAATTTTATTTACAACTACTACAAACAAAATTCGCTCGACTCAACATCTCAAAATAAATTGATATCACTTGCTTTATAGAGTTAATGACTTCGTTGAATAAAATTTCTAATTACCTCAAAGAAATTGATTAAAACTAATAATTAAAAATGAGTCCTAATAGACAGTCTATCAAAATCTATTCATTTATTTTATAAATTTTATGTTCATATTTGACAGTTTCAATATTTACAATAAAATATGTATTACATGTTCATTCAACCCCACATCTGTTAATCCAAATACCACCAGTCTGCAATGTTCTCGAGTCCTCCGGTCGCCCGCACGCACATAAGCCTTCACTCGTCGGGTTTTACGCCCTCTCGTCCATTCTCACCACGAACACTTCGTCCGCCGTCGTCTCGCAATCTCCTGTCATCGTCCATCCCTAGCCACACTTGACTTCGCTCCTGCACTCACCCAGATGGCATCCGCCAGATTGCCAGCCGTTGGATCGCTGCAATATTTATAGGGTCGTAGGCCATTGCCCAGAAATTCCTCTAAATGTCACATTGCGCCGAGGGTCCTTATTCCCAGAATATTCTTGCGCATCTTCTATACTTGTCGGCTTATCCAGCAGGGGGCAGGAGGAGTGTCTGTGACGCCAGCTACACCGCTGTCAGTCATTCCAAGGCTTCCCGAGGGAAAGTGGCGCGACGAGACTCCGACCAGGTCTGCCTGGGGGGAGTGGAGGGTCAAGGTGGGTCACCACCCACAGAGACGGACTGCAAATAACGCGAGCTCGCGGTCGTTGCGAGCTACAGTGCGTAATACCGCCTCCGCCTTAAGTCTGTTCGTCTCGAACACACTCTCCAACATCTGGACCTTCGTAGAGTGCCATTCGGTCAATGTTTACAACTTTCAGCTTTCTTATTAAGGAGTCCTGACGACAGATCTGGAAGTAATTGCCACTTTATCGTTTCGAGATGGCTGTATTGGCGGTGACCACTACCTTCTCCTTGCTGTCCACAATCGTCGGCTTGGTGGGTGTCGATCTCTGCTCCTCCTCAGCCTCTGCATTACTTCTCCCCTGCTGCTGCACGAATTTCTGCCATTCCTTCTTGAGGGCTCTTATGTCCTGTTTCATTTCCTGCTCAACACTGTGCATCATTTTATTCATACTCTCTCTTACACTACCAATTTAATTTTTTTCTTATTCGATTACACCTTCTGTCTTTCAGTCTACATTTTCGTCACTCTATATATTTTTCTATCCGCATTTTCCTTCACACTGTCTATTTTCTGTTCAGTTCGTCGTCTACCTCGATAACACTGTCTATTTTACTATCTACCAGTTCGGTAACACTATTTATTGTGCTATTTACATTTTCATTGACACTTTATGCAACACCGTTTATTTAACCTTTTACATTTTCATTGAAACTAGTAAATCGTATATCCAAACCTTCTATCAGAGCACGAAGCTCTTTCGTTTCCTGTGAAATTTCTCTAGTAAGCATTCACAACTTTTCTGAATAATTCCTGGGGCTATTAAAAATACTAAGGTTTTATTTTATGAAAATATCCTACTTGTTAATATTCTACAGTGATCTTAATTTCAAATTTTCTTCTAAAAAGAAATGCCGCCGTCCCACTTCTACCACCAGTGTTACAATTTCTCAACAGTCAGTGGACTAAACCAGGTTCGTTAAGGGATGGAGTTCTTAATTAAATAAAATATTTTATTATAATTTCCTAATTTAATTTACAACATCTACAAGCAACATTCTCTCGACTCACCATCTCACAGTAAATTGATATCACTTGCTTTTTAGAATTAATGACTTCCCTCAGTACAAGATATAATTACCTCAGAGAATTTAATGGAATAAAATAATTAAACATCAGTCCCAATGGACCATCTAACAAAATATATTCAATTATGTTATGAATGATGGGTTTATATTTAACAAATACAATATTTAAAATAAAATCTGTATTACGTTTTTATTCTGTCCCACCACAGTTCAGTCCACATCCAACCACTCCGCAATGTTATAGATTCTTCCGAGCCCCCTCAAGCACAGTAACCTTCACTCGTCAGATTTCACGCCCTCTCGTCCATTCTCACCTCGAACACCTCGTCCGCCGTCGTCTCGCAATCTCCCGTCTTCGTCCGTCCCTCGCACTTGACTGCGCTTCCGCACTCAGCCAGATGTCTTCCACCAGACTGCCGGCTGTTGGAACGCTGCAATATTTATAGGGTCGTAGGCCATTGCCCAGAAATTTATCTTAATGCTGTGTTACGCTGAAGTTCCTAATTACCAGAATATTCTTGTGCATCTTCTACACTTGTCGGTTTCCCCAACAGGGGTGGGGGGGAGGTTGAGGGTCTGTGACGCCAGCTCTACCACTGTCAGTCATTCCAATGCTGCCTGGGGGAAGAGGCACGACGAAGCAGCGAGCGGGTCTGCCTGGCGGTGGAGAGGGTCGGGGAGGGTCACCCCCACAGAGCCGGACCACTCATAACGAGAGCTCGCGGCCGTTGCGAGCTACAGCGGGTATCAGTGTAATCAAATACAAAAAGGTCATGAGATGAAGTGGTTCCTTGCTGAAGCAGAAGCCAATAAGCTAACGACGTCGACTCGAGTATACAGAGGCTTGTAAAGGCTTGCTGCAGTCGAAATGTAACATTTATTGTGTAGGTTTCTAACAATAATTAAATAAAAAATGGTAGCTATTTAAATAGCTTCTTCCTCAAACAAATCAATGTCATAAACGAAGCTGTCGCACAAGAAGGCAGTGTACCTACACAGGAAGGTGCAGTCTTCAGTGCTGTTAGTGTCTTCCCTCTGAGTAACTGAGTGACAGACCGTACTGCTGCACTTCTGTATATGTAGCAAATTTAACTGCCACCCAACGCCAAGACCACTGCTCACTGGCTCTTATAACCAAATAAGTATTTTTTCAGCTTAATTACAGCCGAAATACATACTGCGTATTTGCAGCACGCGAAACCCTAAATTAATGCAAACCAAAAAATGCTGAAACTTCTTCTGACTCTTTCCAGTCTGTTGGCGAGCGTACAAAAGAATTGTAGCTAATTAAAGTTTGAGATCTAATTAGACAGTTGAGTGAAGATGTGCGTGGAGAGGCGTGAAGTCTAGACGAGGAGACGGCGTTGTCGCCCGACGCTCTGCTAGAGCAGTTCGAGCGCACTAGCAGCTAATTAACGAGTCGTTAGCTGCGACGATCGTGTGAAGCACATTCAGTGGAGACGGCAAGGCGCACAGGATAGCGACTTAATTAGCGCTGAAGAGCAGTGTCTCGCGTGAACTACGACGAACCTCCTACACCTCACCTCTATGACTGTCTATGTGAACAAAACAACTATTGTTAGTTGGACGATGACCTTTCCTGGTAATATCTTTATCCTTTATGCGGCAGGTCAATATATCCATTTTCTACAACCTACCAACTTTATGTGTGTAACCATAATTATTGTCGGTTGAATTGAGCCCCTAAATATATTGTATTTCGCACATTCATTTGAAGCACTCCTTCTTTGTGTTATTATTAGGAACACTTTATTTGCGCATAAATATGTACTCAAAATCCAGCCCTCGATGCCTTTCGTGCACACCTATGTATTTCAGTTGGTTTCTTATTGAGAAAACAATTTCTTAGTTGACTGTACCAGTTGCTTCGGCAATGAGCGTCTGTGGTTTACGGATGCATTGCTAGGAATCCTAGCAAGTCATATTAACTAATCACGTACACATATTTAAAGTTGTTTAAAGACGACAGAACGTATGTATTAGAAAAATTCTTGTACAAATCTTTAACCTCTTTGAGGCCCAGTGTACACAACTGTGTGCATAACAAACTTGGAAGTATTCCTTGACCAGTGTTGTACACTGCCGGGCACAGGGTACAATGATCTCGGCTGTCGGTAACTGACTCACAAGCCTGCTGTTGGTCTAGGCAAAGAATGGCTTATATAACTACAGCCGAATACGGAACCTGCTACACGTTGATTGTAGGCTTATATACAGCACGAGTCACGAAATAACTTGTTTGCGACACACGAAACTGGAAATTATGTATGGTTTGACCACAGTTCTTTATACGTGGTATGTGCGGATGTGCGCCAGCAATAAACAGGAAGAAACAGTGTCAGTGAGTCATGAGCAACACAGTACACTGGCTTCTCACTGTAGCAACAGACTGTAAACAAACGATACTTGCTCCAGTATTTATGGCACTGAGGAGTGAAGCATTGATGATAAAACTAATTCGCGGAATACTCGGTAGTCTACCAAAGAGCAAACGACGTCATTCTATTATGTAACACAGTTTTTATAAACATACGTAAAGTACGTAACGAGCAATTTTGTCTTTCACATGTAAGGAACTCTTTAGACGCTGATTTCATTATAGGCGCGTAAAGTTAAGGCTAGAAACTGGCATTTTGTGGAGCATCAACTCAATATTGAGTCATGTGATTCATCCACACAGTTTTATATACCAAGTCTTCATGTGCCTTATCCACACAGTTGTACATACCATGTCTTCATGTGATTCATCCACACAGTTTTATATACCAAGTCTTCACGTGCGTTATCCACACAGTTGTACATACCAGTTATTCATGTGGTTTATCCATACAGTTGTATGTACNATTCATGTGGTTTATCCATACAGTTGTATGTACCAGGTCTTCATGTGCTTTATCCACACAGCTGTATATATAAAGTCTGGATGGGTTCATTACTTCATGTAATATTGGCAATTAGTTAGTATGCCTGCTACAACTACAAAGAAGCAAACTGTTCCTACATCTCACAGTGTATCATTCAGTCATATGTATATTTCCAAAAAAAATTTTAACCTTGAACTTACAGTCATCATTTGTCAGTATAGTTTGGCCACTTTGTGAAATTAGAGGCAAAACTTCTTCGGTTACCTACTTTCATATATAAAACTGAAGTTTCGTTTTTGTCAAGAAGAATGATAACAGCAACTGAAAACAGAAAAATTAATATATTATTTACCATCGGTGCATTCGCTGAGACAGTGTTCACATTCGCTCAATGGTTTCTGTTCTTGCTTATAATTAGTGACAGGAAAATTTCGAGAATAAATTTGACAAGTACTTATACTTCAGTCATATGAACATTTTTCTTATTGTTGCTTTTGGACCACAAGAATTTAGACACACCTTAAAGGAATCCGAAGCAACAAAAATCTGGAAACTCAGCAAGGAACAATTCCTGTCCTTGGTAGCACAGCATTCAGTCCTCATTTCCTTGCATATGTTTTAAAGTATTTATAGTTCTTTAAAGTGTAAAATAAATTGTGATTCAAGTACTATAACAGCCTTGTTGTAAATTTGCTTGGAATCAAGTTTGACATAAAATGAAGTTGTGTATAAGTTAATACACTATCTAATATGCATACGAAATGTGGTGACATAGATAATATAATAGGTAATTGAAATGTAGACAAAAAAGAGACTGTAAATGAGAATGTTGATATGAAAATAGAAGGAATTAGTGAGCTAGTGAATACAAAATTATAATACATTGACAAAAAAATTGACAGGGTCAGTGAAAATGTGAACCTAAAGACTGGCAGTTTTAGATGTGAACTGGAGCAGGAAGTTGACTCCCTCCAGAAAAAAAAAACATAATTTCTACATCAGCAGGACAGAAGACATTCTATAACTGAAGAGAGCGAACATCGACAAATGCCAAGTCGAAGAATCAGCGCAGCATGAAGATAGCAGAAGAGGTTGCAGTGACTAAAGCCGCCGCAGCTCCTCTACCAGGTGTGGGGAAGGGAGTCTCAACAGCCAGTCACCTACGGTGAACAGATACCTTGGCAGAAATATCCACACCACTTAGAGATCTTCGTCACTCTGAATTATTGGTTATAGGAACAGTGTGCATATTGTCTCGCGCTGTACTCAGAGACCCAGCCCTGCCAAAACGATATTGTCTAGAGTACTCCACACTGGNGTGTGCATATTGTCTCGCGCTGTACTCAGAGACCCAGCCCTGCCAAAACGATATTGTCTAGAGTACTCCACACTGGTGTCAGTTTTGTAGCTGTGCTTCGGCGACTGTTACCAGAAACATGTCCATCATGCCCAATTGTGCGGCCGCACTCANTGTCAGTTTTGTAGCTGTGCTTCGGCGACTGTTACCAGAAACATGTCCATCATGCCCAATTGTGCGGCCGCACTCAGCTTTTGAGGGAGCCATTACAGAAGCTATGGCAAGACATTACAGAGCTGAGCCATCTGTCGTTGGAGGTCTGTCCAGATGATGCCAAAGTTCTCATTGCAGTCGGTTTCTTCATGGATACCATTGCCGATGTGGATATCCAACGAGTGGTATGAATGCAGCGACACACAACATGCAGGGTGCCCTGGCTCAAGCATTGGAAGTGAAGTAGGCGAAACAGGAGCCAATGCAACGACATGTGACGCGGACATCTACACTATGCCATAACGACGAAAGGGATTGCATCTTGAGCATTTTAAAGACGTTAAAGACCACCATGACTTATATTACTACTAGAGTATGTACTGAGGAGATCTGCTTTCATCAACCTAAGTGCTAAGTAGTTTAGGAGTGTTGCCGAACAGGACATTTGAGAAACCAGTGTCCCCGGAGAGACTGTAAGATGCGAGACCCAGATGTAAATACTACCGAGAGCATTGTGAATCGGCTGTAGTTGCTGGTGAGGTTACTTATGAACAAGGCATAGGCAGTGACTCCTGGTCCTCCCCGATGTATGTGCCGAGAATGTTAGCGCTCTTGTAAGTCTGGACATTTACAATACCGATGCCTACGGATCTCACCCCATACTAATAATCTAGAAAAGGGACAGAATACAACTTTGCTAGTAAGTAAGCTAAATAGCTGCAGTAACGAAAATACCACATGCAGCCCAACCAAACCCAGCAGCAACGAGCCTCACAGAAGCAACCAAGGAAGATCGCTATCTAGTTGTGAGGTGAACCAGGATACAGGGGTTCGACTCTCTGATGATTAACCCACAGTAAATGTAGACAAGTAAAGAGAAACCCAGCTAGTGTACGAAGTTGCATGCANCGACTCTCTGATGATTAACCCACAGTAAATGTAGACAAGTAAAGAGAAACCCAGCTAGTGTACGAAGTTGCATGCAAACATCTTCAGAAGAGGGAATCCAGAAATAAAGGATTAAAAGAGGAACATACTGCAATTTCGGCTGGTTTTGTCAAGAAAAATTCTTCATGTGATCAAAGGGGGACAGATGAGACATTCAAAGAAGGTTAGTCAATGTGTCTCTATGTCTCTCAGTGATATTAAGNCGACTCTCTGATGATTAACCCACAGTAAATGTAGACAAGTAAAGAGAAACCCAGCTAGTGTACGAAGTTGCATGCACACATCTTCAGAAGAGGGAATCCAGAAATAAAGGATTAAAAGAGGAACATACTGCAATTTCGGCTGGTTTTGTCAAGAAAAATTCTTCACGTGATCAAAGGGGGACAGATGAGACATTCAAAGAAGGTTAGTCAATGTGTCTCTATGTCTCTCAGTGATATTAAGNCGTGATCAAAGGGGGACAGATGAGACATTCAAAGAAGGTTAGTCAATGTGTCTCTATGTCTCTCAGTGATATTAAGGCTACAGGTCTCGATACTGTGGATATCAGGAAGACAATAATTATGTTAATAATACACCATTCTGTATCCATCGCCGGAGCTCTCTAGAAGAAAAATATGGGTTGTTCACATCGACAGACAGGTGCTCTGCAAAGGTACTGAAGATGATGAGTCTGTTCGGGACGAATAGACTTGCAGTGTTAGTGTTGCGAGCCGGTGATTTGCCCTCACCCCTGGTCAACTGTCACTTAATAGCAGATGGAGAAGCGAGTTCAGCAATTGTATATGTAGTACGTGGTGCAGGGTGGGGAATATGACATGTCTATAACTGACATCTCACACATCGCAGCAACCAAAACATTACAGAATAAAGAATATTACCTTTTCGGCTAAGAAACGCCTGTACACTGAATTGGCTCATCTGGGGCAAGCATATGTGTGGCCTTATCTATAAAGGATCGGCAGGAGTGTAAATAGAGTCCTCGCACCACCAATTGTGGACACCTTGTGCTTGTTTGAATGGTGGTGCCTGACGAGTGTTCTGGCAGCTTCGGCGAGCAGCGACAGTGACGTTTGAGTTAGAGTGACTGTGTAACACTATCGGTGTTCTGGTGGAAGATTTCTGCAGTGTTTGTGGATCACCTGGGCATCGGAGTGGAGGGGAGAAAGTACGAAAGACTAATAGAGCTACAACTGGACTAACTTGGAAAATTAGGCAACATAGTTTATTTTTAAAATAATAATTATTTATAAAATCGATTTATCTAATTATATATTAAATTGTAATTTATTTGATTCACAAAGGATTGAAAAATATTGACAGTATATTGTGGAATAAATGACTGTGTAGGGCTTTTTGTAGCAATGTAAATTAATTAGAAAATTTAAATCAATACTTTTATTTTATAAAGAACACCATCCCTTGCGACCATAGCAGTGCCTGAGTGCATGTAAGAGTATCTCAGCGCCAGTAAATGTGCTGCTTGCTTGCACACCCTGGACATGGAAACACTTCGCTTACATTTGCATACAGGGAGAGGAAAACTTGGGTACTCATCATTATTCCTAAAACTAGATGGCTTAAATTTTTGGTTAAGAGCCTTTGCCAGTTAAAAGACTGCTTTGAAAATCGCAGTAACAAAACAGTTTTAGGCCAAATTACTTTCAGGATAAACGCTGCAACCTAGAAAATATGCCTGAGCTGAAATAGTTTGGTCTCTAAGTATATATAACATTTGTTCGGGAAAGATCTATGTCCGTACCAAAAAATTGTGGTTTTGCTCGTTTTAAAATATAACTTGAAATTTGTTTGTTGCCACTTGCTGTTTATTGACCATATAGTTATTTTATATAATTCCTAACAAAATACAGAATAAACTATTCTCTTGTATAATTACAAGCTAAACCACAGGAACTTCCAAAAAATAATGTCCATGAATTAGTACGGAAAAATTTGCTTCATTAAAAAAATGTATTATTTTATATTAAAGTATTTTTTTGCAAATGTAACCAATTTTAATGATTTTTGTCATATAATTGTAACTTATGTTGACATCATATCTCAGCACATTTCTTTAAAATGAGGAAAATCTGCCCATTTTATTCCGAAAACCAATATTTTGAAATAAGTGAGATACGTTTAAGACCAGGAATTGTAGGCAAGTCTTCTACGAGTGTTCTGAATCGGCGCTTTTATGAGAAATAACGAATGCTAATATGATTTTCTGGTGTTTACTGATTGTTAGTCAGATACAAACAACTGAGACCCGTGTGTGACGACGATTACTGTCAGACGGAATAGGGCAAAGGGGAGATAGTACCATGGTGGGGGAAAAACCGTACCAAAAAATAGCTGGCCACCAACAATGCCAGGGAAGTTTGGTGCAGAAATGATATGAGGGTGTGTGCACGTGTGTGCAGGTCGCAATGAGACTGTGGACGTTGGCAGTGGCAGTGGCCGTGGTGGTGGTCGCCGCGGATGACAGCCTGAGGAGGGCTCTGAATGCCGTCAACCGACGCCAGAGGGACCTCGCCGAAAGCGACTACGTTCTGCGTTACCTCGCCGCCGCGCCCACGAAGCACTACCTCCCTCCAGGTAACACTTCCTACTAACAACCGAGCATTTACTCATAACGTTAACACTGCTCTCTGCAACCAACTACTTACTCCACCAGCTAATTTCGATCTCTGCTCACAAAACGCTTGCTAATTCCAAGGAAACATAGACCTTTACTTAGTAAGAAAATCCTAATTCCAAGGTACCACTGCGCTGTACCCAGTAAGCCAACCTTCCTCCACGAGGTAGCCCTACCATTTACCACCAGGGACACCCTCCCTATGTATCAATTTCTTCCATCCACAAAGTGCTGTACATCTTCCCTCCATGTAACACCGTTCCCTACCCATTAACCAATTCCTTCCTGCTGGTAACGCTGAATTTAATTCTTTTAACCATTCTTCAACACAAGTTTTACTGCCCTATACAAACCAATACCTTCTCTCTCCAAGTACTACTGCCATCAAACTACCAAACACGCCCCTCTTCAGGTAACACTATTTTCTGTCAATGTAGCATTTCCACCCTCCAGGTAATCCCACCCTCTACCCACCAATTACTAGCACACATAAGGTCTCTGCCATCTAACACCAATCACTATTTCCCTTTATGTATCATTTTTAGTATCTACCAATCACTTACTCCTTCAAAGTAGCATTACCATTTAACCACCAAGCATTTCATATTTGTAGATAACACTCCTCTGACAACCAATCATTTCCTCCCCTAGGTATCATAAATATTTATTCACCAATCACCTTTATTCTCATTGTAACTGTACCAGCTAACCACCAAGTACATTTACTTCCTTGTAACACTGCCCTCTACACACCAACCATTTCCTTTTTCAACGTAATACTGCTATCTTACCATCAAGCACTTCCTCACTCTATATAACACTACCATACCCACTAATAACTTCCTGTTTCGAGGTAACACTCTCGTCTACCCACCAAAAATTTCCTTCCTAGATGTATCAATTCTGTCTGCAACCAATCACTCTTTTAAATATTTCCCTCCCATCTAATACCACCTTATACAAACCCAGACCTTCCTCACCTCAAGAAACACTGCCACCAACCCACAAAGCCCTTCCCCCAGATAACCACAGAGGTTATCTGGGTGATA
Organism: Clitarchus hookeri; assembly: GCA_002778355.1. Taxonomy (NCBI): domain Eukaryota; kingdom Metazoa; phylum Arthropoda; class Insecta; order Phasmatodea; family Phasmatidae; genus Clitarchus; species Clitarchus hookeri. The sequence continues at coordinate 520,346 of NQII01000460.1, read as the reverse complement.
ACATAGCCTAGCATTTCCTTCCTGCTGATATCCACAGCTCGCCTCCTTGCCCTCGAGTGAGGCATCATTCGCTTGTACCCACCATCTGTGTTGGTCTCTATATTCCCACTACCACCATCCTGTTTCTACGCACTTCTCTGGATACTCGTTTCTTCTTCTCTCTTAATGATTGGCCACATGTCAGCCAGTGAAGGAACGAGATGACACTGTCCCAGCTGTAATCACAAATCATCACTTTCTAATTTATAAATACACAAAATATGACAAAGTGTTATAAATGTTCTACTTTTCAGTAATTAAAAATTTAAGTTTCTTGTCATTTTCTGTGTTTAATACGTCAAATTGAAAAAAATATCTATATTAAAGTTATTGTTGTAAATAATCTTATCTATGACTCGTAAATGAAATAATAATATAAATATTGAAGAATATTCTATGTTATGCAGATTTTGACCATTTTAAGTTTAGTTTAGTTATCAATATGCAAGATAATAGTTATTGTCATTCATAATGTTCAAATATGAATTTCGATAATATTAATATATCTATGGGATAGTAAAATTCTAATATTATAACCCAAACACATGATACTTTGTACCATAAGTAGTAATACATAAATGAATATTTTACAATAAGAACATCTACACAGGTATACAGGAGCCTTTGCTCCATGCCAGTGACCATTCCATTCTCACAGATTGATGCGACACTTCTTCCATTAGCATTCTTGAATGGTAACGTCATTGTTATGCTCGGCAACGAAACATCACTTATCTTGTAGCATTACTATCAATGAATGAGTCAGAGCATGATGTCGATACCGAGCACAGGTCACTGCCTGGGGTAGATCTTGTTTTTTTGGATAGGTGTAAATTAACGATACAAATGTGTAGCTACCATACACATTCATATTAAATTTACCGTAAATTTGTGAGATTTTTCAAACTCACGAAGGTTGCGTTTTTATCCGCACAAATTACTTCCCCAAAACCACAATGTGTGCTGAAAAAAAACATTTTTTAAGTGACTTAATAAGGCATAAGAACAAGTAGGTAGTTTTGCATCTCAACTACGATATAACAGTAGAGTACTTTATTATAGTGTATTGAAAACTTTTATTCCGAGTATGAAACAAAAACTTTTGTTATAAGAACGACATGGCTGAGCACAAAACTGTAAGTGAAAACACTTGAATAACGACATACCGGTATCTATTTCCGGTCCATTTTAGACTGCTTTTATTGAATATGGTTAATCGAACTATAAATTATTAAACAGATTTTTTTTAATTCACAGTTATATTTATAAAAATATTTTTGTGCTTTTTATTTGCAAAATTTGCCAATAATTAAAATAAATGTGTATTTTAGGATAACTGTACATTTTTATTTTATAGAAAGAGTGATATTTGCTTCATTCTCGACAGTAGGCTAGGGTATCTCTAGTTTTTGTATAGTAATCAACTGAACCACTTGCCTTTGTGTTTGGTATACGTATAAGCAATGATTATCTGACAAACTTATTTAAAAGGTAATTTGATATCTTATTTCCTGTAGGCTTAATCATTTGAAACCTGACCAGTACCCTATAAGGTAAAGAATTTCTTAAGTTTATTACAATTAATTATTTCTAGTCATTACATTTTTTTAGCCACACCACTTATTTCTAAATATATGTATTATTTTATGTCTATAACATAGACCAATTAATATGACGCCACTTAAAGAAAATAATAATAATGAAAAATTATTACCTATTGCATTTGTCATAATGCTAGTCACTATAGCAATATATAAAACTGGTAATATGCTAAAAATAAATAATTTAGAATAAGATTTTGAGGAATGTTATGCTATTAATTCGTCATAAAATATATTTTAAATTATTATTTTTTTCAAAGATGATATATTTCCTTATTGATGAGTGATGCAACAACCCCTCACTAAGCCTCGGTTCAGATTGTCTAAGTCGGCGAGTACTGCATTATTGTGCGCAGAAACTCACCCACAGCGGTAGCACTGCTTGACTCACAGCTGGGACTAGTTTGTAGTGAGCCCCTAAAACGTACGGAGGATACTATTAAAGTATATATAAAATACTGGAAATACACAAATATATTTCTATTTACAAATCACACAACACATTGTTGCCTACGGAAATGTCTTACGAAATTAGCCTAATTGTTGAGTGCCACAAGCAAATACTTTAGTAGCATTCGTTATAAAGTGTATGCACGGTATCACCACTACTTGGAGATTTTTTAAAGTCAATTGTCTTATAATTGGCTCTATTGTCAATTAATTTGATTGATAGTTAATTAATATGATTCTGATCTGTCAAAACAGTTTGTAATAAAATAAACATTTCTATGCTATTTACTTAAAACGTTATTTCTTTTTAATGTTAATTGCAGTAACAGTGTGGAATGAACTACACGCACCTTCTAAAACTTGCTTATGTTTCTAATACAACAACTAATGATACGCATTTTACAATTAGTTCAATAAATAACATACGTACATTTTCCTGTATTACTTAAGTTTTCTGTGCTTTATAATGCAAGCTGCGCAATAATTTTACTTCTCCAATGCATAATATTGAAAGCAGACCATTAGTTTCATCTGGAAGCCTACTCAGCAGAAATACTGCCAGTAAAAATTGAACATAACAAACTGCATAAGAGAGAGCCACAAACTAGATGAGTTCATGTCACAATCCATACATGTAGAAACCAGCACATAGAGATATACAGCTCTAACTGCTAGTACATTTGGAGTTACTCAACTATACCTCAGGAATCTAAATAGATGGCAATACAGGTAAAGGGTATTAGATGGGACTTACTGCACAATACTACTACGAAAAAATAAATATTGAATAGAAAATTCTGCACTAATTCTTAAGTTATACAACACAGGACTTACCGTGGTATACTTCTCTATAGAGATTTTAATACTAATTACAACAGTACACAAAACTAAAAAAATTGCAGCTGCGACACTTTACATCGGAAGTACACATGTTAGCGTATTTAAACTTTCGGAAGATATCTACAATATATTAAAATTTAAGTAACCATGTTTATATAAAAAATTATCATTTTCTAATTTTGTTTTCCTAAAATTGCTATTTCCTACTAGACACACATCTCTAAATTTATTTGATAATAACTTTCCGCCTTTGTAACAAATTTCTTTTTAAAAAGGAAATAATATTCCACCTCCAAAATCCAATTTGTTTTCATTTAATTCATTAAACTTATTTACGAAATGAACAAACATATATTATTTTATTTTTGATATTATAATGAACTAGCTGTGCCTGCTCCTCCGCTCGCATGGATTACAGAATTATTGTTTACATTTTTTTTTAAATAAAGTCCATGCTTTTTTTACTTTTTCCTGAAAATATCTGCACTTGCTTTTCAATTGCAATGAGTGCAAGGTGGAAAATATCGTCACTGAATGTTGCTTGTGAATTAAATGATAAAAAGGCTTATTAGTATTTATCTGTTATAGATAGATATATGATAACACAGATTTTTTTTAGGTCTTTTTATTCTACACAATTCTTTACTACATGTTATTGTTCCATTTTTAACGGTTTACACAGCGTATTGCAAGATAGCGCGCTGGCGGCAAACTTTTTCCGACTTGAATCACTATTATCGTCACTGCTTATTGCTTATGTTACTTTACATAACAAAACATAAACAAAACCTGGCCAGAGAACACAGCTATGAATTAAAAAAAAACACGTAAATTGGATACGTGGTTCTCAAGTGATAAGCACACTAACACGCAGACATACAGAGAGACGTTGAGTTTTATAATATGTATAGATAAAGCCAATACAGTTAATGACGCTTCAAGTAAGGTGTTTAAGTTCATTAATAGTTATTAAATATTTTTAAGTACTTAATTTTAATATTACTAATAATTACCATTTTATTTATTTAATTGGATTTCGAACAATATTAACACCAAACACAAAAGTGATAAGATTAGAATAATTTCTTGAAATAAAATTGCAAGAATTCCTGACGGACTGTATGGTATAGATTAATTACAAAGACTATGAATTCATTTTATCTTTTATAAATAAATTTATTAATTAGATAAATTGATAACTAGTAAAATCGAGTTTAAATAATCAGTCAAATTAATATTAAATTAATAAAAACTTCCATCTGAAAATTTAGTATTTAAAAATGTATGACAATAGAACGAATAACATTTATGACAATTAAACTCGAATTTTTGTCATTTCGTTTAATGTAGATTTATTTATTATGATGAAATTAATCACTCAGAAATAAAAAATTATTAATGTTTTGTACCAAAACCAAGATTTTGTTAAATATAGTATCTAAAAATGTTTGTCCTTTATATTATAAATTTGTAATGAAAGTTTTATTGATATTATTTAAATAAATAAGGCTTGAATATTTTAATAAAATAATGCTTTTATGGGGCAAATAATTACATATATTTATAGCAATGAAATACATACTGCCAGTATTGATTTAACGGAAAGCAATGCCTTTTTTGAATTACATGTTTAATTTTTTTAATGGATACGATAACTCAGGTTGAGAAATCGTGCAGAGCTTTTAATACAAATAAAATTATAGAAAGAATAAAATGAAACGTTTAAAATATGTATATTCAAATATGTGTATGTTAAAAAAACTGTCAACCATTAATACAATACATGATCAGAAAATTAAAGATGAACACAGAGTACAACATATCTAACGGTATAAATAAGTTAAAAAACAATGTCACACTACTGACATCAGAGGGATTAGGCCGTAAGAGAGGCCTACAATAGATGCAAACACTTATAACTATGCTTCTTATCCACATGCTTTGTTATTACAAATTTTAGAAGAAGGAGAGGTGATCTTTAGTTCCCAAATCTATAGGGTTTAGTCCAAAACAGGACTTCCTGTAGTTATTACGGGAATAGATTAAATCACATTAAATTCAATATTTTACTGGAAAAATAAATAAACCACACACCTTTTACTAAAGTAAAAAGTAGTTCACGGGAGGGGATTACTTTTAAGATCTCAAATTGGTTTTCAAATAAACACTCTGTATACTTAGATAAAGAGTAACATTATTCAGCAATAAAAAGATCTGTTAGAGGTCACACAAAAATTTTCAAATACAAATGTAAAGTTTTGAGTAATTATAAAGAAAAATTAAACTTTACAAATCATATTATAATAATGTAGAATTTTTTTTAAAAAATATTGAACCAAATCATTAATTAATACTAATTCACAGCCTTCCTCAAATTTAAATGCTTATGCATATTTCCAAGGATTTTTAATTGAACTGAGATGTGTTTAGTCAAAACAATTAGATGTCACATCAATTTTACAATACCAAATCTGAAACTACGTTGCGTGGAGAGTTTTTAGCCTTGACGTAACCCTAACTTGATGATAACAATTTATCTTAAACATTAACTTAAAAACGACGCAATTATATCTTACAGTAAGTGTATAAAGTGCAGCAATCGTACACTCAAGGTTTGGCTCTTCCTCAAGGCAAGGACTTGGAACAATGAACGTACCCAGACTTTGCTAGAGCACCCCGCGGAGCGGTTTAACCACACGAAGCTCTAGAAGTACATAATAACACAGCTCAGATTTCGACGTGGAGCCCTCACCTGGACGAAGTCTCCGCTCTGCTCTAGCTGGCGAGATACAAACAACTCCCCCACTCGCCCTGCTATCAGCTATTGCAAGCCTGAACGTATGTCGCTCGTCTCAGATGAGAGTGCGTGCTTGTCGACTTCGACGTGGAGCCCTCACCTGGATGGAGTCTCCGCTCTGCTCTAGCTGGCGAGATACAAACAACTCCCCCACTCGCCCTGCAATCAGCTATTGCAAGCCTGAACGTATGTCGCTCGTCTCAGATGAGAGTGCGTGCTTGTCGACTTCGTCATGGAGCCCTCACCTGGACGATGACTCCGCTCTGCTCTAGCTAGCGAGATACAAACAACTCCCCCACTCGCCCTGCAATCAGCTATTGCAAGCCTGAACGTATGTCGCTCGTCTCAGATGAGAGTGCGTGCTTGTCGACTTCGACGTGGAGCCCTCACCTGGACGAAGTCTCCGCTCTGCTCAAGCTGGCGAGATACAAACAACTCCTCCACTCGCCCTGCAATCAGCTATTGCAAGCCTGAACGTATGTCGCTCGTCTCAGATGAGAGTGCGTGCTTGTCGGCTTCGACGTGGAGCCCTCACCTGGACGAAGTCTCCGCTCTGCTCTAGCTGGCGTGATACAAACAACTCCTCCACTCGCCCTGCAATCAGCTATTGCAAGCCTGAACGTATGTCGCTCGTCTCAGATGAGAGTGCGTGCTTGTCGACTTCGACGTGGAGCCCTCACCTGGACGAAGTCTCCGCTCTGCTCTAGCTGGCGAGATACAAACAACTCCCCCACTCGCCCTGCAATCAGCTATTGCAAGCCTGAACGTATGTCGCTCGTCTCAGATGAGAGTGCGTGCTTGTCGACTTCGACGTGGAGCCCTCACCTGGATGGAGTCTCCGCTCTGCTCTAGCTGGCGAGATACAAACAACTCCCCCACTCGCCCTGCAATCAGCTATTGCAAGCCTGAACGTATGTCGCTCGTCTCAGATGAGAGTGCGTGCTTGTCGACTTCGACATGGAGCCCTCACCTGGACGATGACTCCGCTCTGCTCTAGCTGGCGAGATACAAACAACTCCCCCACTCGCCCTGCAATCAGCTATTGCAAGCCTGAACGTATGTCGCTCGTCTCAGATGAGAGTGCGTGCTTGTCGACTTCGACGTGGAGCCCTC